>BSBK01006967.1:1502500-2102500 GCA_027943335.1 Chamaecyparis obtusa
TTCATAACATTTATTTTTTATGCATAGTTGTGCAAGTGGCCACGTTTATCATCATCCATCACCTTATTTTTCACATTTAGTTATGCATACACAATCACAATTACCTTATTTTTCACATTTACTTATGAAAAATTTAAACCTCAAATTATTGACTCCCACTTGATGCATGTTTATTGGACTACTCGTTATATTAATAACATCAGATTTCCACAATCCATTAGTAATGCAAAGTAAAATTCTGGATTCGATTGTGTATGCATTTTTAGCATCAACGTTTCGGATCACTCTGTGATCCATCATCAAGATGAGAAAGTGCAAGGATGAAAAGTTAAAATGCCCTCTCACAAGAGAAATATGAAGGGAGGGGGAAGACCTGACACACTAAAAATGAATAAAAGAAAAATAACACAGATGCATAAAGACCACCCAAAAATTAGAAAAGACCACCCAAGAAATCCTAGTGGACTAATGCACATTACAAAGATGGCAAAATGAAAAGAGAATGAATAAATAAGAAAACATTTGAAATAAAAGCAAGGACATGAAAATACAAAAAGGTAATGAAAGTAAGCCAAAGGACCTAGCTAAAAAATGAAATAACAAATAAATATACACTAACAAGAGGACATAAATAAATATATGCACATAAAAGTAAGTATATATAGATATGTATAAGTGTATGTATATATATAAGTGTATGTATAAGTGTATGTATGTATATATATATATATCTCTAAGTGTACGCTCATATACGAATCTATAAATAACTCTAAGAAAAGGCACCTAAACAAATGAATAAAAATAAGAAGGGATATGCAACTATATATGAATATATACAAAAGCCTATACGAATCCAGAATTTTACTTTAAATTACTCATTATATCTTAATATTTGAAAACATATATTTGTACCTTTATAATTCATCATATGACATTTATATCATCTATTCTTACATATTTAGAAAAAATATCATCTATTTCTCAAGCATTAACTATTACACTGCATCATTATTCTTAAAACTAAATACAAAATAAAAAATCCTCTTACAACTAATTTTCAATAAGAAAGGAGAACCTCTATTAAATTTAATCTAAATTACTTTAATTAATCGATTTTATAAATTAACTTACATTTAAATCCCTCAGCATTACTTCACTTTCAAAACTTTCTGAGGCTCTATCAAGATTAGCAATCCTGAACATACACTAGTGCACATAACTTTACAAGAATCAATGAATAAATGATTTTAATTTCTTTCACAAAGACTTTTTCAATAATATTGACAAAAGGTATTATTGAATGAGATGGAGAAATTAAAAAAAAAACAGACAGTACAGTGGGTGTTCATTCAACAACGCCATTATCATCCAAAAGGAGGCGAGGGGGTCCTCCATTTTCTCTGATCCTTTTCACGGGAGGAGAAAGGGAAGAAAAATCTGAACACATGCCAACGAAATCCTCCTGAAACGTTAACTGATGATATTCAACTAATTGATGAAGGTATTCATTCTCTCTTGTCAGATTTGCATTCTCCTGGGCCAGGCGACCTTTCTCTGCCAGAAGCGCTTCCAGCTGCAGCCTCACCTGCAAAGTCGTACATTCACACAAAATACTTCTACTTCAACAAGATCCACACACTATTTTCATAATTGTATGAAAAGTTTGCAAAATTCATAAAAGGGCTGCAAAAATCTAGTATTGCTTAAAAACATTTAACTGAAATAGAAAGCTCACCAGATCATCTTCTTCAGGCCTCACACCATCACCGACCCTATCCCTATCTCTCAGCCGTGAGTTCTCCTCTTCAAGAAAAGCGCAGCGCTCTCTCACAAAGCACAGATCTGCTTTCATGGATTTCATCTGTCGTTGAAGTAATTTGGCTTTGCAAGCCAAGGATTTCGCCACCTGTTGAACATCATCCCTGTTTCAAAACCCTTGATAGAAAAACAGGGAAACCCTTGAGGGAAAAACCAGGCAAATCATAAAGTAAAACGATAAGCAAAAATCTCACATTTAGATGATCTCCCAGATGCTCGGCATTCTCCTTAGGGTTTGGGCTGGTAGCTAGGGCTTTCGTCACCTGCTGAGCATCACCCCTGTTTCAAAACCCTTGAAAGCGAAACAGACAGACCGCTAAGAAAAACAAAAAACACAGATCTTACATTTTGATCATCTCTCGGATTTCCCTTGGAGCTCGGGCTGGGGGAGACTGCAACGGAAATCACCTCTTTCAATGATAATGATAACGCTTCTTCTCCCATTTTCATTCCTCCATGTTCCTGCTAATGTTCAAATTCATTCAAAATTGTTTGTGATGGATGAATTTTGGGGAAAAGGTTAACTAGTTATTTAGGCATCCAATCAACACAGGACTGTTACTGAGTGAATGCAAATTGCTTACCTCCACGGCAGTGGCAGTGGTAAGACTGTTGGTGAGCTGAGTTAAAGAAGAGGCCACAGCCTGCAGTCCCTCATCCAGTAACTTCATATCCTCCTTCTTCCTCTTCTTGTTTTCATCCTGCAAATTCCAAGCGTGTCAAAGCCAAAATCTGCAAGGCAAAGGCATTACAAGGCAGGAAATGCATTCGCATATACATTTGACAATGAATCTGAAAGACATCTGCTCCTCTTGTTCAGTCTATTCCACAGCTCCTCATCCTCTTTCAATGGGCTCTTTTCCTGAGGACTCATCAAACGGCCCTGCAAGTTTGAAATCCATAAGAAAAAAGCACAGAAATAGAACTGAAATGAAATTACAAGAGGTCTCAGAGGTTGCTGAAATCCTTACCATTACCATTATTGAATTGCAGAGGGGTGTGAGAGAGGGATTTTGCAGCAGGATGGATAAATTAATGAGACTGAAAATGAATGAAATCAGATATAGGCGAAATGATGTGTCAAACGGCTCTTCTGGGGATCAAAACCCTGCCGTTCACATCAAAGCCTTACTATTTTTTAATTCATTCGGGGACTGCCAGTATACTCCAACGGTCATATTTTGCCGGGTCTAACGTGGAAGGAAGTTTTTACATGTTATCATCTCGAGTGCAGAGCAGTTTAAAAGATGAGTAGAGTTCAAAACTCCACATTTCTATGAGCGGTTTAAAAGATGAGTTTAAACCTCTCCATTTCTACTTTTAAAAGATTTAATCTTAAAAAGAGGTTTTTTCCTTCATGATTAACATAGCTGTTTTTTTTTTAACCTTTTCCTTGCTTGATTTATGATCTTTGTTGTTGGTTGATTTATAATCTTGGTTGTTGCTTGATTTTTTAGTTCTTTTTAGGTTTTTTTTTGGGAGGGGTCGTAATTTTTTTGTTGGTTGATCTATACTCTTTGGTATATGTTGATCTTTCATCTAGCTTGTTTTTTATCTTGTTGTAAGAGATTTTCCCATTCATTTAAAACTCATTTTCTATTCATAGTTCCAATTAAAAATAAAAGATTTTGAGATTCATTCAAAACTCATTTCTAGTTCATAGCTTCAATTAAAGATAAAAGATTTTAGGATTTGTTCAAAATTCATTCTCTGTTCATAGCTCTAATTAAAAATGTGCATCTTAATAAAAAAACGTAACACTCTTTTTTAACTAACATAGACAAATTTATCTAAAATATTTAAATAAATAGTTTATTTTATTTATTAATATTGAGAGGCATTCTGTAATGACAAGAACGAACAAAGAGTAATGATGTGAATATATTAATAAAACTCGTTCTTTTAAATAATAATTAATAGTAAACACAGTATTTTAAAAATAGTTTGAGATTGATATCTCTTGACATTTTTTCAAATATATGTATTTTAGATATCTACTAATATTGATTAAAAAATAGTTCTTTTGAGAAATATATTTTAGATATTTTTTTTCTAAAAGTGGCATGAAGTGGAAAAATAGATGTTATAGAATTATGCTTCTCTCTGTGTGACAATGTAAATGACTTCTATCTCAAACTGATTATTAAATAAATTTGTAGAGATTTCAAGAGTATATAAAATATAGAAATTTAAAATAATTTTTTAGGAAGAAAAATATCTCATGTTGTTGGTATGCATTATTTTTAGTTTAAATTGCGAGTTTTGACAATATAAATGACTTATATTTTTAACTATTTATTAAAGAAATTTATAGAGATCTCAAGAGTATTAAAAATAGAGAAATTCAAAATAATTTTCTACAAAAGTTTTCATAGTCCATGTTGTTACTGTGCATTGTCTCTAGTTTAAATTGTAAGTTTTCCCCTTTGCTATTTGTTTGCATTGTTTTTTGTTTAAATGATATGTGAACTTTTTCCCTCAACATTGTTAGCATACATTGGTTAGTTCCTCTTCTCATTGTTTCTCAATCTTGATTATGGATCATATGGTTTTAAACATTTTTAGTATGCATTCATTCATTTATTTTATTTTGCTTATACTTTCTCATGGTATATCATGGAGTTTGATCCAAAATTTTGAGAGAAAATTCACACATTTTATATCAAACATAATGTATAAGTATGCAATGTCTCTTTCTTAGACCTAGTTAGATTGTGTTTCTCTTTAGCCTATCATTAGGTTCTCGCAAGCTATCCACTAATGATTAGAGGACTCCTCTTTTATTGGTGATTTTGGCCATGTGTTGACTTAGTTGGTGTTTATGGGGTAGCAACATTTATTGTAGCATTTTGAGCCTTTTGGGCTCTCACTAGTCCTTGGAGAACACTACTCTTTATAGTAATTTTTTGTTTCAGTACCAAACTCCTTTCTCAACATTAGTTATGTCTTGACATGATCAAATTCCATTTTTGGTGCTTTGGTGGATTTTTTGTAAAGTGTTCAGTATTTACAGTAAAGTAATAAAGTTATGTTTTAATGTTCTCTCTAGTCTTCAATTTTATAAAGTGAAGTTGTTCCCCAAATTGAACACCAAAATAAACATGTTATGGGACTTAAGTTGTTTTAAAAATTAAAAGAAACTTTTTAAGCGAAAATAAAATATTTAAATTTTTGAATTTCTCATATTTACCCCCAAGTCTACACAAAGAGAATTTTGGCTCTAATCTTCTCATTCAAAGCTTTGTTGAGAAAATGGTGTTGTACACCTTGCATAATAATGTTTATTATTGTATTAGTTCTTTTTATTATGTAAATATTACACCTAGATGGACGTTCAACATGTAAGGATTCCCATGAAATATTCTTTGAGAGTTGTATTGTAACATTGTGATATTATTTGATGTAATTATTTAATATTGGGGAAATAAAGTAAATAAAGTACCCAATATTACATGTGGGTCAGTAGGGTTTGGTAGCACATACTTTTAGCACATAGTTTATGTAATACCACTTGGTGGTTTGTGGGAGCTTGTTTCTATAAAAGAAACCACAAGGGTAGTTGTTGAGGTGAGATAGGTTAGCCAAAGGTAGCATTTGTGAAGGTTGGAAGCATGGCATGGGATGTGTAGATTCATGCTTGTTCACATGAATTTATTAGTTGTGGCTAGGGCTTTGAAGGCTTCCATGGTTGTATTGCAATGGTGTTTTGCTGAATAATACATGGTGATGGATGTGTTTGGAGGTTGGGTTTTTTTTCCCTCATGAGGGTTTTCTAGGATACATCTTGTGTCACATTTTTGTGGGTATGTTGTCTATTCTCTTGCATGTGGATTTTAAGTGTTTATTTGCATCAGATCTAAAATGGGCTATGTGGAAATGTCATATTGTTGTATGCAAGTTTCATATCAATTGTTATTAGAGCTATGGTTTTTTGTTGTTGTAACCTTAGATTGAATCCATGGGAATGCATGAAAGAATAAAAGAAAAGGGCAAGATATATGGGTGTCATAGGTTGTTTATTGGAGATCTGAGGGTTTTTTGGGTTTGTTGTTATGATGGGTTGTTGATAGATTTTGGGCATGGAAAATTGTTGGTGAAAAAGGTTTTGGATTATTTCATTTAAATGAGGGTTTTGGAGGGGAGTTTTCAAAGATGTCCTCCTATGTAGAAATGGACCTCACCATTGGAACCGGTTGGTCTTGCCATGAATTTTGATATATAATATGCCCTAGTTTGGCCATGTTGATAGAAAATGCAAAAGGTTTTTTAGTTTTAACTTGTGACAGCCATCAAATTTAATCCCGTCAGAATTTTCATCACAAAAAAAAATCGCAGTTGAAATAGTAAAAATACTATCTTGGTAAAACAACCATAACTTTCTCTCAAGACATCAGATTTTGGACTTCTTACAATCATTGGAAAACTAATTCAGAGCACTACAACTTGGTGTAGGTTTGATTATGTGATTTTAACATTTTTTCAGGTTCTAAGAGCCCAAAAGTTAGATGTTATTTATTTTGAGCATAGATTTGGGCATAACTTGGGCATACAAAGTCAAATTTTGGATTTCGAATAGTCAATGGAAAGTTCTTGGAGAGCTCTATGCATTTGTTCAGATTTGGTATAGGTTTGACATGGTTTATTTACTGATATATTGATTTGAACAAGTTTATGGGTTATTTTGACTATGGTGACATTGTGAGTTTATGACATGGTTTATTTTGGAGATTTAGATTTGATGTCGTTGTATACTCAGCTTATATTTTAGATTGTTCTTATGATGATATGGTTATCAATTTTTAATTTGGATATGTATGATGACTTGTTGGATCTACAAGTTGTGCAGTTCTATAAGGGGTCTATACTTACAGGTTACATTTATGGCTTGGATATGGGTTGTCTTTGCTCATTGATCTTTCATTATTAATGCATATTCATATTTGTGGCTTGGATTTGGGTTGTCTATGCCCTTAGTCACATGTTTTTCTGATTTGTCTTCATGTAGAAGGGATGAGATGTTGTTACCAAGCACAGTCATGGTGGAGGATTGTGGTTGACTATTTTATGTTGACAGGTTGGACATTTTGAAAGTTAGATGCTTGGTTCATGGATGTAAGCATGGTGCCATGGATTTTAGCATGACATGATTGGATATACAGGTAATTAATTGGTGCTCATTGGTTTGGATTCATGATTTAGTTATGGTGGTATATCTTCTTGGTTGAGGATCGTGGTTATTTGGTTTCTTTGAGGAGCTCATGTTGTGCACTTTGAGTTCTTTGATGGTTTGATGTTTTGGTTGATTCTCATGTTAGAGGATGGATTTCATCATGATGTCATGGATAGCATGGATACATGGTTTAGTGGGAGCTTGTGACAGTGATGAGGTGGCAGTGCAGGATTGGTTCCTAGTTTGGTTTGTATCTTCTTGGTTTGGAGATCTGAGTTTTACTTGGTACTAACACTTTGGTTGTGTGTGGTAGACCTGGAGGATCTTCATGTAGGAGATGGATATCATGATGCCATGGGTGACTCAGTACCACAGTTGAGTGGGAGTTGTTGGTAGTGATATGGATTTAGTGCTTGTAGATGTTGGAGGGTGTCTTAGATCATGTTGTTGCAGAAGCGTCTTTGACAATTTTTGGTGCACTTGTAGGTGGTGGTTATCTTCATGGTATGTGTGTAGATGGTGACATCTTGAGGACTCATGGGGTCTTTGGAAGAGGTGTGGTTTATGCTTTCATTTGACATGTTATCCTTGGTTTTAGGATGGTTTCATTATTATGTTATGGTATACTCTTGATACACGTTTAGAGTTTTGGCATCTTATGGTATGTTCATATGGAGCATGGTATCTCTTTTGTTGAGATGGTTTAGATCATGGTTTTCATGTTTATGATCCTAATTCCTATGTTCGATTTGTGACATTGATCTTGGTTAGTTTCTTGGTATTGAGTACATTGATTATTTGTTGGATACTTCATGATATTTCTATGTTGCATTTGGAGTTGGCATGGATTGATTGGTTACAGGTTCTCATGGATACTTAGAGACGGAGGTGATGTTGTTTTTTCTCTTGGATTAGAGATATATGTTTTGGGATGGTTGATAGTTTCAACAAGAAGACTGAGGAGCATTCACCTAATATGGACTTGAGAGGAGAGTGTTCTTAGATTAGTCTTGGTTGGAGACTTGGATATCTTTATGCGCATTCTCATTCCCCACTCTTGGTCTACTCAATGGTTTACTACTTGAGAGGTATAGCCCTTTGTTTCTTCTCAGTTGCATTGTGTTTATGCTTATCTTTCATGGATATGGATCTTGATCTATTGTGTGAGTTAGTTCTAGAGAGTTCATTTGAGAGATGGTTTTTGGCATTGGTTATCTCCTTATGCATACGTTGGTGTAGTGATATCATCATGGTTGAGTTTAGGAGATGGTTTTATTGGGCACATTCCTTGATTTAGGAATGGTTATGAGTTTGATCTTCTTATGAGAGGCTTACATCCATGATTGTTTATATGGTAAGGTGTGGGTGTTGTTGTGGCTTGTTGTTTGGGGTTTTATGGAGGAGATCATACTTGGCACAATTGGCATCTAGAGGTGTGTGTAGAAGAAAATAATACAGGTTGTGTTTTGCATGGTCTCTTTGGTATTGGTTATCTTCCTGGATGTTTGGTTTCACTTACATTGGGTTTGAGATCGGTTGGAGTTTGTGATCACTGGTTTGTGTTCATGTGCGTCATGTGAGAGATGGCATGGATATTCCTTTATCTCTTTTCTTTGTTGGTTGTGGAGAACTTGGGAGAGTGTTGGAGACTTTTTGTGAGAGTTGTTCTTGCAGGATATTGGTTTATATGTTGCACATTGTTGTGGATGTCCTTGATACTACATGGATTCACTTCTATGAGATGTTGTGAGTGGATTATTTTCAGATTTGACATTACCTTTGCAATGGGAGCTTCTTGATGTGCACATGGAAGGTATTTCTCTTGAGGCTTTTGGTTGCAGGTTACAGGTTGGATATGTTGATTTGGGATTCACTTGGTATACCTTAGATGTATGGATAGTTGGATGGGTTAGCACTTTTTGTGGGTTCTATTTCAGTTATGGGATATCAGTTGGTACAAGATTTCTGTTTCTTTTTGTGATAGGCTAAATGGATTTCTCTTTGGATGGCTTATATGTATGTCATGTGGCTTTGGCATATGGATCATTCATGTATGATATGGTGGATACTTTGATTTTTTGGGGGGACCTGGATGGAGCACATGGTGTACTTTGGTTCATGATGGTGTATGTGCTAGGAGGGATTGTTTCCTTGTTCATTTATGTGGCTACGTATTGACCCTTATGCAATGTATACAATAAGTGGGAGATTGTTGAGAAAATGGTGTTGTGCACCTTACATAATAATGTTTATTATTGTATTATTTCTTTTTATTATGTAAATGTTACACCTAGATAGACATACAACATGTAGGGATTCCTATGGAATATTCTTCAAGAGTTGTATTGTAACATTGTGATATTATTTGATGTAATCATTTAATATTGGAGAAATAAAGTAAATAAAGTACCCAATATTAAATGTGGGTCAATAGGGTTTGGTAGCACATGGTTTATGTAATACCACTTGGTGGTTTTCTGGGAGCTTGTTTCTATAAAAGTAACCACAAAGGTAGTTGTTGAGGTGAGACATGTGGAAATGGGTTAGCCAAAGGTAGCATTTGTGAAGGTTGAAAGCATGACATGGGATGTGTGGATTCATATTTTTTCACATAGATTGCTTGGTTGTGGCTAGGGATTTGAAGGCTTCCATGGTTGTATTGCAATGGTGTTTTACTGAATAATACATGGTGATGGATGCTTTTGGAGATTGGGTTTTTTTTCCCTCATGAGGGTTTCCCAGGATATATCTTGTGTCACATTTTTGTGGGTATGTTGTCTATTCTCTTGCATGTGGATTTTAAGTATTTATTTGCATCAGATCTAAAATGGGTTGTGGAAATGTCATATTGTTGTATGCAAGTTTCCTATCAAGCTCACACACTTGAGATGTTATTAAAAAGAAGAATTTTTTGAGTAGTTGTTAGAACTAAAACCAACTTTAATTTTACTATTCTTAATGATGGGTAGTGTGGGATGAAAGTAGTCCAAAAGTGTTGATGTGAGAAAAATGTGTATTCAATTGCCTAAAAATGCAAAAAATTGCTTTGAATTTTTACTTCGGTTGGGTAAAGGAACATTGACCCATGAAAACAATCATAGTAGAATGGATATTAGTTCTAAATGGATATCCATTGAGAACACAATGATTAGAAAAAATATCTATTCCAAATGAAAGTAAGGAAAATATAATAAATATTATTACTATAATTATATATAATATATGATTTTACTATAAAATATAAACTATAGTCATCTATATTATATATTATTATAATAATCTTACAATGACACAATCTTATCATAGATATCATAATTCATGAGAGATGCCACCAATAATATGTTGGAGTAAAAAGTGGCCCTCCTTGGATTAGAGCTAGGAGTAGAGTTAAATATTAAGTGTCTCCATCTTGAAAGAGATCTATGATAACCATTAATGTCATAAGACAAAACTAGAAACTAAACTAGAAGTTGCATCAATGGTTAAGAGGTATATGTAAAACTATAAGTAGGTTTGAAGGTTTTAAAATAACACATGTATACAAGGAAGGGAATGGGTTGGCAAAGATCACATCAGAGAGGGAATTTAGCTAATGTGGCTCTAAAACTATGGGCATATATGGGTTGATTTGGAAAATGATTATAATGATGATGTGGGTTTATCATGACTAATTAAGACACTAGTACATTTAACCTAGTTTTTCTACCAAAATTTTTGACCATGAAGCCAAAAGGTTTTGGTTGGTCGGAATATAGAAGGAAAAAATTCATTTTTTAAAAAGTTATACCCGTGTTAGTCAAAATTTTGGCCAATATCATGTTAGTCAAAATTTCGACTAACATGGGCATAACTTAAAAAACAAAGGTTTCATTTTTCATTCATTATTACCACGGTGAAATTGTTTCAAGGGACTTGTAGCGCGCGAAATGTGAATTCGAAGATCATCTCATCGTTGCTTCATCTAGTTGAGCATCATCAGTTTCATCCCAGGGTTTTTCTTTTACCTGTTCTTTTCATGGCTCGATGAGGGTTCCATTATATAATGTTATGGTTAGTCTTAAATCCCCTAATTCTTTTACCTGTTCTTTTCATGCTTTGATGAGGGTTCCATTTCTTCCTATAAATTGTGAAGTTATTTTATGTTTTTGATGGTGGGTTATATTTAATTTCTCATGACATTGAAAATTGATGAGCCATGCAAAAAAGTCTTCAAACAAAACCCTAATCATTTTGGGTTGTCTTGGCGGCTTGATTATCCTTGTTTTATTAGGAGGGCTACTTACAGCGTGAAGAAAATTGAAGTTTGCAATATCTAGGAAGGGTACAACCTGATGTAACTTTCAATTGAATCTTTGTACAATATTCTTTGCAATGCTTTGTGTACGTGTGTTCGATAATGGGTGGTCTATTTTAAATGCATAATCTTGGAATGAAATGTTGAAACATAATTAACAAGCGATGCAACCCATTTACCCTTTCACTAAATTTCAATATTCAAGAGACTATTATAAATCTTAATAACACCATGATTAGTTCTCCCTACAATCAACACTGGACTAAGCTCAGAAGGCTTCTCCACAATAATGTCCTTAGCCCTTTCCCATGTTGCACTTCAGAGTTCTTCTCACTAGGCAAGTGTGAAGAAACTCATTAGCAAGTTAGAAAAGGGGGTGAAAAAGAACAATGGAGTGGTGAAGCCCTAGTTAATGATCGATTCCAGATCTTAGTTTACATTCACTATTATGATCTCTATAATCTGCATCCAACACATTTGAAACATATAACATAATGACAATACATTGTTTTTAACTCCATTCCATTTATGGAAAACAATAAATACTTTCAATCCATCATTTCTTCATGATATTTCACTGGTGCACTGTTCAGGAACAATCACTCTTCCTTGGACTCCCACACACTAACCTTCTTCATAACCCTTGGACATTCACAAAGGGATTCAACTTAAATGGCATCCATTCCAACTTACTCACTATGCATGAAAAAGAAACAATCTTAAATCCAATCATTGCATCAATTTATCATGACTGTTACATTCCCCGACTGTATAGGGACAATCACATTTTGAGCACCTAAAACGCCTTCCAAATGTGCACAAAACTATTCAAAACTCCAATGAAATGTAACACCATATCCTAGCAATCATTTGAATCCATATCAACCATAAAAATAAACGTTTGTCAACAAAATAGTCAGACTGTACCCTCACGGGTAGTGACTACAGATTTCAAATGAATTTACATTTTCATTGCTTGAACATAGTTTACATTCACTATTATGATCTTTATAATCTTTAATAATGGAGTTTTTAATTTCTAGTTTCTAGAGTGTATTTATTTTGATGTTATATAAATTTAATTTAAAAATCAATAATATCAATACAAGTATAAGCATTGTTAAGTGGATTTGTATTCTCAATTCAATTCGTGCAAGAATATGATGTGCTTTACGTACTATTAAATTTTTGACAAACTTTCACATATTAACTTTTGAAGTACAACTAAAGGCAATGCATTGTTGTTAACTTGTTATTAATAAAAAATTTATTGGCAAATCAGAAATCAGTTATTGTTCATGTTGTAAAACTAAACTATTATAACTAAAGTATACATGCAGTTTTTATGGGAAGAGGTTGAACAAACTAAGCGGAATATAGATGGGCATTAATGCTCAATTGAATGATACATTCCCATAAAAATGTGAACTCCTATTAATCTACAAATTCTCATGTTAAACAACTACAAAATAAAGTCAACATAGTTTCTTTAACACAACCAAAGTTAAAATTAAATTATTCAAAAAAGTGTTTGTGTTTTGAGTTAATTGGTTTATGTAAATCTATTTCAGCAACCATTATCTTGATAAACTCTCTGTTTGGTTTTAGCATCCATGTTAGTTTTGAAGTAAAAAGTGGTATAATATCATTCAGGTTTTCTAAATTGTGGTAAAGTTTTGTGTTATACCTGTATGAATCAATGGAAAGGTTTTCGTCTCTATAACCTGTGTGGATAGTTTTTGTTTATATCCCTAGCTATTTCATATTGGGCTTCATACATATTGTTGATTTTTCATTCAAATCTTAAACCTCATTTTGAGTTCTCTTGTCTGTGATTATATGTCAAACCCTAATTTGAGTAAGGTTTTTTTTTGGAGTATGGTTAAGATACATTGTGTTAGTCTTTGAACTAATTGTAATGTAACCCTATGTCAGGTCATTGTTCAGTTTGTAAACCAGTGTTGTGTTTATGGGGGGTTTACTTAACAAGTTAACACATTGTGTAAGGGATGAAATCATGATAGTTTTAGGATTATTATTTAAAAACAATAAATTTTCTTGAAGACTATTTGTTAGAGACACTATTCAGACTTATTGGAGATAACAAAAGACATTGTTATGGTTATCTTAGAATAGAAAATGATTATTATTTTGTTAAGGCATTCTTTTTTGAAAACTGCTTTGTGACAGTTAGACATGATATTTAGTTTTTGAAAAGGATTTGTTTTCAGATCAAAGGTGTCCACACTCGTTCTATTGCTTGTCACCAACAACATCCTGATCGGTGATTTCAACCAACACGGGCATGGATTAAAAAAAAAAGTTTTCCTTCTATAATCCGACCAACCTAAACCTTTTTAATTGATGGTTGAAAATTTTGGTAGAAAAATGAGGTCAAATGTACTAGTGGCTATTTTACTCGAGTTGAATTCTTTCAACTTCTTTTAGAGTTGTCTCAAAATTAAATTAAATTCAATTCAAAAATTTCAATTTCACCTTGAGATAATTCCACCAGTGACTGTGAGTAAAAACCTCTTAATACTTTGAATCTTCATTCTATTCTTCATGTAAACTGGTTGGGTTAATGATTTGAAAGATGAAATAAGTTATTAGAAGGTTACATTTCATAGTTTGGAGGATTGGAGAGGCATTTAGCATGAGTGTACCTTCCTATACAATGGCTTGGACTGACTTTTATTAGTTTTCCTTTTGTATTTTGAAGTCTAGCTTATAACCCACACCTTTCCATGGGCTCAAAGGCCTAGGATCCATGGAAAGATGATTGCTAACAATGTACCATATTTCTAATGATCTTTACTTGTAGAGATTTAACAATTAATGTGATCACAGGCTAATTTAAAGAAGGTTTTCTAATGAATTTGATGGCTAAGGTATAGCAGTGGGAGATCAGGTTGAACAACATAGTGTTGTTAAGATTTGGATAGTCTTATATTGGCATATACATTGTGAATCAATCACCAATTAAGCCAAGAAAGGTGTGGAAGGTTGGGATTGGAGAAAACCTCAAATCAAGGGCTATGGATAGTGATCAACCAAACAAGAAGTAGCATCTGTTATCACGGTCAAGATCTAGGTCTAGGCCTCCTAGTGAAGTTGTTCCAGGAGATGGTTTCAAGGATTCAGCTCAGAAATTGAAAGCTATTAAACTTGGCAAGAAGGCATCAAAGAAGAGAAACAAGGATGCTCTCAAGAGAGAGGCTGATAGAGTGATAGTGAACCTGAAACCAAAGCATTTCACATGTGATGAACATGCAGATTTACCTAAGCATTACTGGGAGCTTACCCAACAACACATGTACTATTGTGAAAATCATCACAAGTCCATTTGCTGCTAGGTCTAGCTCCCAGTATTGCTTGGTCAAATCTACATGTTTTTCACTTGTGCATATACCTTCTCTGATGTATGTTTTCCTTCATTATTTATGTTCATCTACTTATGTATTTTTGCATTCATTTATATTCTTCTGAAAGTTGGCTATTAGCGACCATATAGGACTATTCTTGATGTTTTTGGGTCATTTGAAGAAAAGATGTAAATAGGGACATCAGTAATAAAATAGGGATATCTTAATCTTTATGAGCTCAAATTCAAAATAGTAAGTGTATTATTTTATTACTGATGTCCCTATTTTATTAATAATGTCCCTATTTGATCTAATAGCATCAATTTAACAAACAAAGCACTGACCAATCAAATAGGGACATGAGGTGCTCAAATAGTGAGCTCATAAAACAATATATTTAGTCTTAATAAAATCTTATAAAACAACATATATTGTGTGAAGTGTTTGATCTCTCTTTATTTATTTTGGTGTTGATATTCACTATGTGGTACTCCCCATTTTCAATTTCAGGATTGAAGTTGACTAATTCTAGCTCAGGTATAGTTAAATTGTCCATTGATTACAAACATTTTTTAAGTACTTGAATCTACAATAGAACAATAGTGGTGAATGTATGATTATTATAATCATATGATTATATGTTATAATATTTATGTAATAAATGTAGTAACAATGGTGTGGTGCATTATTGATATAGGCTTGATGGCTCTTGTCAATGTGCCAAACTATCAATGTGGTGGTGGGTAGTGTGTGTTGAAGACTTCACAGACACAGAGCAACCCTGGATGACAATTTTGGTGCTGCCCAAATAGAAAAAAGGTTGCTAATGTGTATATATTTAATGTTTCTAATGTAAATACTATTCATTATATTATAAGAACTAATGTAGATTGGGCATCATAGGGAAATAATGGTTGTAGATACTTTAGGTGGGTCAATGATAACTCATCTACATCTATCCACCCATCTCCACTTATCCGTGATGAAGGATTTGAGTGGAAAATGTGTCAGGCTAGGGCAAATGCTAAAATTATATTTTTACGATGTCTTCTCTGTATTGTTATCGTATATCTTTGTTGTGACCATATGCAGAGATGAGTACCATTGTTAAGAGAATTAGACTATGTTAGGCTGATAAAATATGGGGATTCTCTTTACCGTTGCAAATCTTTGAAGGTTATTGCACTTGGATGGATGTGTACCATTGTTAAGAGAATTGGACTGAGTTTGGCTTACCTCGAACAGGTGAGGCAAGAGTTTTGTGGGTACCCTAATGTATTTCTACGACTATGATAAATGTCCCTCTGTGGGCTTATGAACTATGGGCTTAGCTCCATGTTTTCTTTCATTCTTGCATTTGAAATGTTAAATATGGGTTGCATACAGAGGTAATATGTGTATTGTTGTTGGTGATTATTTAATTGCAATATTTTCTTTTTTATTTGTTTTTATTTTTTTTCTTGTTGTTTCTTTTCCATTTCTACAATATGGACATGTACTTTGCTTTGAGCATTGTGCTTTATGTTGTGGGCTACAAGGTAGAGCCATTAGGCATTTGTGACAGTCTAAAGCTATTTAGCCTATTGATACCCTTGGTATTTTGGACCACCCCTTGGAGGATAGGAACACCATAGAGATGCTCAATATTATTACCTTGGCTCATTTGAAGGCGGTTGTTTTTTTTTTCCTTGATGTTTTAGGGTCCTGTGGTTATAGTATTGCACAACAGGAAGCTCTGTTTCACAACATAAAACCTCTATTTTCCAATAAGCCTCTTATTGTAGTTTGTAATAAGATTGATTTGCAACCACTAGAGACTAATCTAAAAGCTTGAAGAAGTGGTATATTTTGGAAAATGAAGAGTGGAAAGAAGATGATATTCTTGAGATCATGGATGGACACAATGTTACAGACTTTATTGATCCAGATATCTTGCAGAGACTTGAAGAACTAGAGAGGGAAGAAGGGCTTAGGATGGTAGCTAAGGGTGATGAGGATGATGAGATGGGAGAAGTGGAGTTGAATCTTGATGAAAAGGAAGCTCTAGCTGCAATTAGTAAGAAGAAGAAGATGCTTATTGTCGAACACAGATTGAAGAAGAGTACTGTAGAGAGTTGAGAAACATAAATGTAGATTTCACAATAGCTGAGAAACATAATTGTAGGCATCATGGTCACATTTTTTTGGAGACAACATAATTGAGTTGTATACCCAGATGATGGAGAGAAACTTCTGCACCTCCGATTCCAAGTTGACACTGTAGGATCCAAAGACCATAGATAAGGAATAAATTTAGAGAGTAGAGGAGGGTCATAATGACCAAAATAATACAGGACAAACCTCAAGTTAAATGAGGCAACTGTAAACATTTTAATAGATTTTTATTATTAAATAATGGAATTTGCATATACTAGTGTTCTAAGCCCCCTCATTACATGATTTATTATTGTAAGCCCCGTTTGACTTACGCATCTATAAAATGAAACTAAAACCTATTGGGATTGAGACAAACCTTATAAAAAAATAGCAGCTAAGAAGGATCTATTGCAACATCTGTTGAATACATCTATTGCTCATGAATACAAGGTCCTCCAACAGATGTTGGCAAGCAATCCTTCTTAGTTGTTGTTGTTTTATAAGGTTTGTCTCAATGCCAATAGGTTGTAGTTTCATTTTCTAGATGCGTAAGTCATAGGGGGCTTACAATAATAAATCATGTAATGAGGGGGCTTAGAACACTAGTATATGCAAATTTCATTATTTAATAATAAAAATCTATTAAAATGTTTGCAGGTACCTCATTTAACTAGTTGAGGTTTGTCCTATATTATTTTTGTCATTATGGCCCTCCTCCGCTCTCTAAATTTATTCCTTATCTATGGTCTTTGGATCTTGCAGTGTCAACTTGGAACTGGAGGTGCATAAGTTTCTCTCCATCATCTATGTATACCACTCAATTATGTTGTCTCCAAAAAATGTGACCATTATGCCTACAATTATGTTTCTCAGCTGTTGTGTCCCAAGACCCCTTATGACCCTTTACAACCATTTATGATCCCTAAGAATACATCTTAGAGGTCTTAAAATGTCGTAAAGGGTCATAAGAGTCTCCTAGGAGGGGCCAGATGAGCTTCCACCTTCACATGGTTGGCCCTGTTAAGTAGAGAATGTTAAACTATTCTCGAAACAAAGAGAAGCTCAATAATTTAAGGTCTCAGTCCATGGACAAATTAAATTAGACTTACTATCTAAATTGGTACATTGATGAGAATCAATGATGGGGAGTTTTTAGATTCTGAGAAGATGTATATGCAGTGGAGGCCGTAAGGGATTTTAGTGGAGATTTTCTAGATGTGGATACTACTTCTCATCCATGCACGAAATGTGCTAGTGATCGTATAAAATTACTTAAAACTAGTAAAGGGTGCTAGGAACAACCTCTAGATTACAAAGGGATTCCATTCCGATGCAGGAGGTGTATTTAGATAGGGAATCCTGGTGGAAAGACGTCTCACACCATCATTATATGGTGGAGAAGAAGTTGAAGCAACAAAAGAGTTTTTCTCAAGCTATTCATGGTGAGACATCGAATCAGGAAATTGGAAATGCATGTAAAGTGACCAATGTAACAAAGGGAGTGGATGGTTTGGATGATGGGCAGAGTGCTAGAAAGGTAGAAGCCACACCAGAGGGTAGAGAAAAGAAAAGACTCATTGGGTGCTGAGACCAGAGGGTAGAGAAAAGAATGTAGTTATCCTTGGTTTAGGCTAGGTTCTAACCCGTTACGATTGGCGTCGAACATTCTATGATTAACTTTGGTTGTGTTAACATAACTATGTTGACTTTATTTTGTAGTTGTTTAACATGAGAGTTTGTAGATTTGGGGTCACAGTCAGTGATTGGGAGAGCCCTGTTTTGTCACCAGTCATGTAGTACAAGCACTAGAATTGAGTTTTTTGGCATGGGTTGGGAAATTTTTGTATATCAACATGCGATAGAGTTTGGGGATTTTTTAGTATTTAAATATATCTGTGAGATGTATTTCAGAGTTCGGATATATGGGAAGAATGGCTGTGAAAAATATATTTCTTTTTTTCATTTTGAGAATATCTAGAGTGATTTTGAGTCACAGAGGAAATGCCCTAATCCTTCAAAAAGTGCCATTTCGGCGAGTTCTGATCACTTGAGGGACAAAAAATTATCTGTTGAGTTGAAAAGAAAATCAATAGAAGACACTAAAAATGAAGTGAAAATTATCTCTATTATATTACAATCTCCTATACTCTGCAAGTCTATTTGACAAGGGTTCAAGAAGCCCATCTATTATTTTCTAAAGGATATTTTGGGTTTCTATGTTTTGTTACGTGTTTTTTAATAATAGTGTTTAGATGGTTCTTAAGGTAATGTTGCTTATTTTATGTGAAAATTTGTTCTATAGACAACACCAAACACATTTGTAGATAAAATCAAATTAACAAGAAAAAGAACAATGGTGACTCTTGTGGATCCTAATAGAAGGGAATGGCCTTAACGATTCCTCGAAGATCTCCCTGAAGCTTCCTTGATTCATGGATGGAGATATTTTTCAATTGCCAATAATATTGAGGATGGAGATGCTTGCATTTTTTTGAGTGGGTAGATGATGGCATTTTTTGTGTAGATGATGGAGAAAGATTACTAATTAAGGGAGTGTTGAATAACCTAGCCATTTCAAATCTCAAAAAATTACTGATTTGATATCTCACAAACAAAACTATCTGCCCAAAAATTCTCTTGCATTAAATGTCATCCCTCCCAATGAAACAACATGACTGGTACTACATTCTCTTGCATTAAATGAAATCCCTCCCAACTCAATTCTAGTGCTTGTACTACATGAATGGTGCCAAAATAAGGCTCTCCCAATCACTGACTGTGACCCGCTGGCAACAAGCAGTAGAACGAGTGTGGACACCTAAAGATAAATATCAGATAGGGGAAAAGCACCTGCAACAACAGAGGCAATAGCTATAGATACAGATGAGGATATCCCAGAAATCCCTAATATAATAAATACGGTGAAGAAAAAACTAAAAAGAGTAATAGATAAATTATTACTATTTTGGAAGATGTAAATCCAACTGAGGAGATCCTGAAGAGGACAGATGAATTGATGGCATGAGCATGTCATTTTGAAGTAAGCAGTAATGAATATTTATTTATAACAAAAGTTCAATAAAGGTTTATATTTTATACTCTTTTATGTCATGAACTAAAATATGTATGTGTTCTTGTTACATGATTTTTTACTTGCTCAATTACCTGGTCATGGACATCGCGGTGACGCTAGTAGTAGCATCATGCACAATAGTAATAATTTCTGCATTGACTCTTTTTAGTTTTTTCTTCATTGTATTTATTATATTAGGGATTTCTAGGATATCCTCATCTATATCTACAACTATTTCCTCTATTGTTGTAGGTGCTTTTCCCCTATCCTGAACATCAAATTGTGACAAAAATATGAGTAAAACTATCATAATAACTCCAAAACCCTAAATAAAATAACATAATAATATAACATTTTTCAACTATCTAATTTGTACAATTTCAATAAGGTTTACCATTGCTGAAGAATGGGTGGGAGGAGCATCCCCGTAGCCTGTATCATGTGGGGGATCCATATCGTCTTGTGACAAAGATTAAATATAAAAACTTTAGCGAACTGAAAGAAATAGACTTAGAAAAAAAAAACTTATTAATAAAATGGTATTGTGTGTGAATGCTTTGCACCTTCATGAAATTAAAATTAATATCTAACAATCTTAGCAAATACAATGGAAATTTTAAGTAAGAATTGCATATGAATCCATGACATCTCATGGCTCTCTAATTAGATGTGGTAAGTGAAGCTCTTAGCTCAATCTCCACTAGTGACACTTCTAAAATGAAAAATATGATACTACAAATGCTTATTCTAGCTCAATAACTCTCAAATTGATACAAAGATAATTCAAATGCTCTTAAATGCTCTTAATTGCTATGAAAATGACTATAATAAGGATGCTTTGCAAATGAATTTCGAAGATATCAATTTCTCTCAAAATGCTTCATATTTATAGTAAATTCCCAAGGGTAGGGGGTAGAGTGAAGTAATCATGATTAACCCTTTGGTTGAGTCAAATACTTTGCTTTGTTCATAAATGGGGGGACAATTTAAATGTTTGTCTCAAAGCTTTGGACAAAAGGACAAGATTGAGTGGATGAGATTGAAACTTTAGAATGAGTGATTGAGATTCATCCTTTTTGAGTGATTTGTATCTTTTTTCCTCAATTCTTATTGGTTGCTCAACTTTGTTGAAAGATATTAGGAATTATTAAATTCAATTAATTAATTAAATTTAGCCATGTAAGGGTAATAGGTTCATTTTGATTTTTGATTTAAACAACTATACAACTAATTGATTAAAATCAATTATGTAGTGTTTTTCACCCCTTTAAGCTTTGATTTAATTATTTAACATCTTTATTTGATTTTTCCTTTGCTTTAATTGATTTTGTCCAACTTTATTTAATTATGTCCGTTTTAATTGATTTGATCCATTTTTTATTGAATTAATGCATTTTGATGATTTTAAGCCATTTTATTGATTTTTAAAATTTAAAAGCACTTGTCCATTTTTGCGTGTCTACAAATGTCCCTCTTTGAATTGATGTGCGGAGAACATTGATTCAAAGATCCTTTTGATCCTGATCGCTTTTAGGTCCTGATTGTTGATTCATTGATATGCTTCTAATATGCCTCTGATATGATATGCTACCTCTGATTTGATATGATAAACTGATCTAATACTGATAAAATGATATGCCTCATTGATAATGAAAAATTTTGATGCCCCGATGCCCCACTAATTCTAATGATGTTTGAGGCTAATTTGATACTCTGATGCCCCCTCAGAAATAAAACATATTGCTTGCTTGATTTAAAAAATTTGATGATGTTTGATTGATTCCAATATGTTTTCATTTTTGATAAATTTGGATGATATGCCACGATTTACAATTTGCCCCAGTTGATTTGATATGTCCAAGATAGATAGGTCTGTTGTAGTTAAGCGAAACAAGTAATTAGGATATCAGGATAGTGGTACCAATGAATGTGATTTGTCAATCTGATAGGATAGTAAAACTGATATGGGATAACTGATAGGTAGGTCATTGGTAGGATAAATCAATTAGTGTGAAAACTGATATGATAGATACTGTTGCTTCATTCTTAGGACACAGAGACACGAAAAAATGGTACTGGGTGTGACTGCTTGATACTTTTGATAGAACTGATTGACTTTAGATAATTCCTTGATATGGTATATTAATATGATTCCTTTGTTTTGCCAAACAGGCACATTTTCGTAAGTTATACATATGGTCCCTAGCTTCTTGGATATTAGATTTATGGATCTTCCTTGTTGTTGATTTTGTATCAGGTTGATGTTTTATTAATCAGGACTTGGATGTATCATTTTGTTGATGACATTGTATCTTGATATACAGATTTGGATCTTTGATGTTATGAACATTGATATGATGATTTGGAGTTTTCCTTGATTCCCCCTTTTTGATTAATCAAGATTGATAATTGAACCCCCTTTTCCCTTGGAAAAATAACTACAAACCAATGCTCTTAATCTAATATGATAATGCAATTAATCTAACATGATAATGCAATTAATCTAACATGATAATGCAATACAATCTAAGTGTCACTAGATTTTAGCAAAGAAATGCCATAGAGATAAATTTTCATCATTGAGCATTGTGGGACCGGAAAGCAAGTGCAACCATCACTGACCACATCATGATGATATGAATACCACTTTTTATCACTTTTGGATAACCTCATTTTGAAACTATGGGGGTATGAATACCCTTTTCAATGGATTCAATGTTGCAATTGGATTTTGGTAAACAAACAAAGGTCAACCTTCCACCCTATATGAAAGTCCTCGATGGTTCTTTGGTGACCATGTCATTAGATGAATTCACATAAGTTGTTGGATCTCCCTCAAGATAGTCACTCAAAGACAAGAAAAATATCATGTCTCCATCATTGCCAATCTAGTCGGAACATCATCGATTAGCTAAAAAGATGTGATAAAAATTAATTCAATACAGATTATCAAAAGAAAGATTCAAGTGTTTTGCAATGTTTCATGATTTTCAAAAAGTATTTCAAGCATTCTGATCTTTAAGGTGTTTTGTCAATTTTTAATCTCGAATAATAAAGTCAATGAAGGCTCATGGATCAAGTTGTGAGATCAAATACTTGGGTTGTGAACAATGATATACATCAAAGGTTCACCAAAAATCTCTCTCTTCTTAAGCTCTAACAAGTCTCTCTTTGATGTGACTGATTGTAGCACTATTGAATCTACTTGATTTTAATGCATTGCTTCATGTGAATTGATGCTTGTTTATTGAAATCCGCTGATTAAGATCCAATGCCCCTAGTTGGATAGGAAAAAAATGTTGGGCAAACTTCCAAAATATTACAAAAGCTCAATTTATGCAAGATGTAGCTCAAAAGAACTTTATGCTTTCCTTTTTACCAGCTCTCAAACAAGATCACATTAGTTTGCCCCTAATGTCTAGCAAGATATAGGATATGAATGATGGATTTGCAAGCTGATGGATTAGAGATGGAAAGGCCCTGATGGATGAAGCATGCAAATGTGACCCGTAGGACTATCTCCTCAATATTACCCAAGCTAAGGAAAAATGATATAGCAATGTGAAGCATATTTTTGGATAAGCCATGGCAGCCAATGATGTAGTGCTAGATAGCCTATAGGATAATGATCTACTATCATGCAAATGAGGGATCCAAAAGAAGTGGACATGTCAATCAGTTTTTGATAACAATTTTTGTACTTTAAGTTCTTTATTTTGATCAAGACCAAGGGATCAATTTGGGTAAGATGTGGATAAGATAACACAATCTGGGTAAATGGGTGATAGAGTCTATGAAGGGATGTTTTGGGATTATGGAAAGACTGTCAAGGAATAATGAAGGTGAATTTGGGATAAGCAAGATCATGATAGGGTAACATGGATGCAACAAGTACATAAGTTGATGGAAAGGATAACAGATGTCAAGATACTTGATGCTCATGAATGTGTTCAACCTTGTCAAGATTAAAGGTGAGAGAGGAAATATGGATGAAACTTGCCCCCAAGTGTGGAGTGCAAGAAGGAGGAATTATGCATGATGCCTATTTACTAGGTTTTCATCATGCTATACAAATTTGTTTCTCTTTACTTTTGCTACCCAGGTGCCTATTGCTAGGTTTTCACCAAGGCACTTTTTTTTCTTTTTTTTTCTCTTTTTTTTTTTTTTTCTTTTTTTGTATTTTTCAATATTTTCCCAACATCGAAATCTTTGGACAATGCTCCTCTAAAATATATGCTATAATAAACCATGGGTATGACTAAGATGCTCAAAGATATTGACAAGAGGGATGGAAGTACAGAAAGTATGTATTGGAAAATGAATGTGAGGATAAGAAGAGGGTATGTTGTAGATGGGAATGTTGGCAAGATCAACTTTGACAGACGCCTTGAATAGTGGTAGAATGATGGGGGAACAATATATGACGGACATAAGGATCTTTTTGGAGGTAGTGGATTTTGGGATATAGGAACCCAAATTAGACTTGGAAAGTGGAAGATGTTTGGAAGGAGATGGAATGGAAGCCTTTGGAAGCTTGAATGTCAATTTTGATTTTTCTTTTGTGTGCAAGTCTTTCAAAAGTGACTTGGGAATCCACATATTTTTTGATTTTTCTTTCTTTTGTGCTACTTTTGAAGGCATTTCTTTAATGAGGGATTTAGGAACCCACATTTTATTTTTTTCTTTCTGCTTGGTGGACCTTTGTGGCCTTTTGGATATTTCATTTTTCTTTTCATTCACATGTTGATTATATGGGACATTGTGATTTTTATACACACATGGATTCTTGGATTTATGATTTTTATGTTGCACATCAAAATTGCTTCCAAAAGACTTAGGAATTGTGGATGAAGAGGAATAATATGGAGGGTTCATATGGATTGGTGTTTGGACATTCTTCAAGTATGTGTGCTTTCGTTGATCTTGATACATGGTAGGGTAAGTGAATGGAGAACTAGGGATGATAGGAATGGTTGATGGAGGAATATATGGACCTAATATGGATGGAAGCGATGAAGACTTTTGTTTTGGGACATAGGAACCCAAAATGGATTTGGAGGATAATGAAGGCATATGGTTGAGTTTGAATGGAGGGATATAAGGTGTGAAAGGGGTATCAATATCTTTGGAGGGAGCTGCATTGCCCAAGTTCTCATCTTTAAGATTTATCTTTATGCCAATAGGCTCATGAATAGCTTTGATAGGAACACATTTGATAGGATCAACTAAAGCTTGAAGGGATTTATTATCATGCGAGGGATTTGGAAGAATGATGGTTTCTTGAGGTGAACATGGAGGAATATGACAAGGAAATGATGGGATACTTCTATCTTGACTAGGATCTTTGAATGGTGTAGAGAGGGTATTATGCTCTTGATTTTAAATATGCTCATTGGAAATTGTGGAATTGATATCTTGATCTTGCTTGGGAAGTGGAGAAAATATGGAACTTGAAAGGGTACTTTGTTCTTGGAATGGAAGGATATCATCTTGGAAGACATGAAAGGATGCAAGGGGATCATCACAAGGTTCTATGGATATGGGACCTTCATCAAATATGGGAAGGGATTGTATATAATCTTGATCTTGATCTTTATCAAGATTTGTTTCTTTTCTCTTTGGATTATCCTCTTGACATGGAGCCACTTCTAAGGACAAGGTAGATGTTTGGATATGTATGGGTGATGTTTGGAAGAATGACGTAGGATCCTTTTGAAGGGGTATAATAGACATTGAAGCACATGAAGCTTTGGGGTCCAAGATGTTTGAAGCATGGAAGTGATCTATAGAAAGATGTAAGTTAGCTTGGGTTTCTTTTAGAGGTAGCCCTTGAGGGTAGATATAGTCCATGTGAAAAGTGTCATCATTAGGCTCACTCTTTGATGGAGGAATTTTGGATAGTTGTGAAGCTTTGTGAGATGAATGAAAGATGAAAGGAGTACATGCTATGGGAGAAACCTTGCTAGGTAGAGGTTTGTGCATTAGATCTTGCTTGAGAGTGGTACTTTTCTTTTCACACTCTTTATTACTTTGATCACAAATAGATTCATCATGAAATTTCCCTTGATCCAAGATAGGTTTGTTTCTCTTAAATGTTTCTTTTTGTGAGGAAGATGAAGACATGGATGGCCTATCATTATAAAGAAAAGGACACATTGATCTTAATGATGTATCTTTTTGTTTTTCCTCATTCTTCATCAAGGTTGATGTGTCAAAATTATGAGGAAGCTTAGCTCCTAATTGAGCTAACTTCATGAAGTATGTTTCTTTATCTCTATTCATAATTAATTGCATTATTTCCATAAACATTGGATCTTGGATTGCTTTTGAAACTTCTTCTTCATAAACCTCATCATTTTGATTCTGATGGAGATTTTGATCTTGATTTTGATAATTATGCTCCATACTAGGCTTGATTCATTTCTCAAATAGTTCCATCATTATAAATCTTTTTCAGGAATATGATCTATTTGTTGCATTAATAAGGAGTATCTCCGAAAAGGGTATCTAAAAATGATGTCAAAATCTTTCCAAACCTTTGGGAGATGTTCATTGTTTTCCCTTCTTTGTTCCTGGGTGTCACTTGCCAGTGTATAGGCATGACTTAAAAACTGATACGCGATGACTGGAATCTTCTTAGGTGGCACTCTATAGATGTGCAGGTGGCACTTTGCTATTGATATGCATTTTTCCAATTTTAATAGGCATGATTCAATAGATGATAGGCGTGACTTCCCTGTTGATACATGTTTTTATAAAAGTCATAGGTGTGACTTGGCCTTTGATAGGTGGTATTGTTTTGTGCACAGGCGGCACTTTGCTGACCAGTTTGTAAAGTTTTGAATTTTTTTAAACGTTTAAGATCAGGTCTTATGAAATTTTCTTGTTTGAAAATAGAACACAATCACAACACACACATCAATTTTTCATCATGTCCCTAAAATAATCTAGTGTGTATATTCTCAATCATTTCCACAAGTATAACACAAGAAAGAATTCCAAGCAGCTTACCTAAAGTCAAATTTGGCTCTTAACATTTTGGTTCTAAAAGGTGGTCTTGCTACTTTATCAAGGATTTATTGTGGATTCTGTTCAAATAGATCTTAAAATTTCATCCCCCAAGTATGTTAAGGGGCTTCCCACATGCACCAAGGTATGATTTTGCATAATCCATGAGGACCACTAGAGGAAGTTCAAAAAATTTAAAATCCATTTGTCACACACCCCATTAAGGATGCATGCGTTTCGTATTATAGTGGGTTGGATTCCCGCAGCAAAAGCGAGTGTATCCCACTTTGGGCTATCCCTCTCACCGGCCTCATTAAGGCACAACTCGGGAGGTGAGCCCACTAATTCTCTAGCATGTTCATTCAAAACAATGAAAATGGAATTAAGGTTAAGCTTTTGGAAATTTGGTTCACCAAAAGGTGAAGAGCATATCCCTAACTTTTCCTTTAGTTCCCAAACACAATAGACAATTTTGTTCAATTTCTTTCACCCACCAACTATAGGGATTTGAGTATTTCTACTCTCTTCCACAAACAAGGGGCTTTGATTTACGTGTTTGATTCCTTAATCCTTCTTAATTACTAGATTCTCAAAATGCACCAATGCCACAAGCTAAGGGAAAATATTGACTAGTTGAGGCTTACCTTTTCCTTTTAGCTAACTGAAGTTAGGGGCATTTTTAAGTGATTTCATTGTTTTTATCTTACCTTAGCAAATAGCTCCTTCCAAGTATGTTTGTCCACTAGCAAGTTAGTCAACACCAACAAACACTATGAGGGGAAACCAAATCAAAATTGATGAAGCAAAGAATTATGCATGAGTTTTAGGCACTTTATTTGCAAATTTTTAAAGAAAAACTTGAACTAAGGACTAAAAATCCAATTGAGAGAAACAAATTTCATTTTGTAAGCTTTAATAATTGCAAGATAGTTCTGGAATACTTGATTTTCCTCCTCTTGTGTTGTCTCAAGAACAACCTTAATGTGTGCAATGTTTTCCTTCTTGATCCTCTTTGCTAACGCCTTTCCTTCTTGATTAAACCTGCTTTCTAGCTTCTGGACCTTTCTGTGCCTGCTCATTTACAGTCAAATCATGCAAACAGAGAGTTAGATAAATGATTTGATCAATTTAACAGTAAATAAAGACAACAGACAGCAAGCGACATTTTCCAGCTAATACACATGAGAAAATTGTTAGTAGGTGTAACTTTAATGATAGCAAGTGTCACTTAAAAGTTAGTACGCGTCATTTAAAAGTTAGTACATGTCATTTAAAAGTTAGTATGCATCATTTAAAAGTTAGTACACATCATTTAAATGTTGGTACACATCATTTAAATGCTACTATGTGTCATTTAAATGTTGGTACACATCATTTAAATGTTGCTATGTGTCATTTAAGTGCTGCTACGCATTATTTGAATGCTGGTACACATCATTTAAATGCTGGTACGCATAAATAGTTTATTGCTAAGCGTAAACAGAATTGAAAATTATGGAAAATGATTTATCTGAAGCAACAATTTAACAATTCTAAGCATGAAATAGCAGATACAAAGCATGACTGCTTTGGTAAATTGCGTAGCAAAGCTTGATCACAGGCGATAACAGATTGCAGCTACGCGACACTTCTGGAGTCGCAGGTATGACTTTACATGCAAAGGCTAAACAATTTGTCTCACAGGCGTGAGTTATCAACTAATAGGCATCCAAATAGAGATTAAAAGCGTCATCAAAGTGACTGTAAGCATGATTGAATCTCCTGTACGCGTGACTTCACCTATTTTCTGTAAAATATTCATGAAAAAGTGAAAATACAAGCATACAATATATGATGAAAATGATGAAATGAGGCTTAGGGCCCCACGGTGGGTGCCATTTTGTGTGTGAATGCTTTGCACCTTCATGAAATTAGGATTAATAACTAACAATCTTAGCAAATACAATGGAAATTTTAACTAAGAATTGCATATGAATCCATGACATCTCATGGCTCTCTAATTAGATGTGGTAAGTGAAGCTCTCAGCTCAATCTCTACTAGTGACACTTCTAAAATGAGAAATATGATACTCAAAATGCTTATTCTAGCTCAATAACTCTCAAATTGATACAAAGATAATTCAAATGCTCTTAACTGCTATGAAAATTACTATAATAAGGATGCTTTGCAAATGAATTTCTAAGATATCAATTGCTCTCAAAATGTTTCATATTTATAGTAAATTCCCAAGGGTAGGGGGTAGAGTGAAGTAATCATGATTAACCCTTTGGTTGAGTCAAATACTTTGCTTTGTTCATAAATGAGGGGACAATTTAAATGTTTGTCTCAAAGCTTTGGACAAAAGGACAAGATTGAGTGGATGAGATTGAAACTTTAGAATGAGTGATTGAGATTTATCCTTTTTGAGTGATTTGTGTCTTTTTGTCCTCAATTCTTATTGGTTGCTCAACTTTGTTGAAAGATATTAGGAATTATTAAATTCAATTAATTAATTAAATTTAGCCATGTAAGGGTAATAGGTTCATTTTGATTTTTGATTTAAACAACTATACAACTAATTGATTAAAATCAATTATGTGGTGTTTTTCACCCCTTTAAGCTTTGATTTAATTATTTAACATCTTTATTTGATTTTTCTTTTGCTTTAATTGATTTTGTCCAACTTTGTTTAATTATGTCCGTTTTAATTGATTTGATCCATTTTTTATTGAATTAATGCATTTTGATGATTTTAAGCCATTTTATTGATTTTTGCAATTCAAAAGCACTTGTCCATTTTTGTGTGTCTACAGGTATATTGGAGTCATAAACTTGAGGTTAGTTTAAATGGTATATAGTACTTACCACCCTCATGATAGTAAATTTGTTTGTATCTATGTGATTTAAATGGTAATCTATTAGCAATTCTTCCCTTGCACTTATTGATTTTATTGCACATACAAAAACTTGATTCCCCTTACGCACCTCAAATATGCAATTGGGTTGCTTATTAGTTGAGGAAGGTCGTGTACTATTTGTAAAACCCGCAAAAAGAAATGATTTCTTAAAAATGCTCTTTGATAAAACTTGTTTGATTAATTTTGTTGGATAATGAAAGAACATTGTTTTAAGTAATTATCTATGAATGTTGTGTATTAATATTGAACTATATGTCATGTTAATGAATATTGTTGTGTTAATGAATTCTTGATTAGTGTTGCGTATTAATGAATGTTATGTGATTGTAATGATTGAATGTTATAGTTCATAAATAGATGAATTAAGTGTGTAATTAGATGTTAATGGGGAATTTAGATTGATGTTAGGGGGAGAGGGGGTGAGGCCAGATGAGCTTCCACCTTCACGTGGTTGGCCTTGTTAAGTAGAGAATATTAAAGTATTCTCAAAACCAAGTGAAGCTCAAACTAACATACCTTCATTATTTAATCAATTTCATTCATTCTAGGTCTTTTCTCATAAGTGCATTTTGAATGTGTCACTGTCAGGAAACTATCAAATAAAAAACTAGAAGGGCCAATAGTCAACTTCTCATTATCATTGTCTAGCATGATTCGGCTTCATTTTGTGTAAGTATTCTTGTATTGAATGCGTCAACCTCTCTTGGCCTAATGTGGATTATTTCATTGGTTTTTGTTTTTGAGTAGGTGAAGTGTTAAATCAATTCCTATCTTCTATTCTTAATTCGTTCAAACTACAGGAGGGCCTGACAGATATACTCAACATAGAATTGACTGCTAGTCTGGGCAATTGAACGCACTAAGTCTTTGGCTTGAGAGAAAGAGTTGGGTAATGTTGTTTCTGGAGACTTGTGTAATTGTCCTCAGTGGCCTCTTTTTTTTTAACATGTTATTTTTATATATATGTAGTGTCCATGTTTTTTTTTTAATACATATTCTTTTTGTGTATATGCTAGTGTTATGGAACCTAAATAAACAATTATAAATGTAATAGATAATATCTTTGATGAAGGAATTGATGTACCACATGTAAACAAAAATCCATGCTTAATGCCATTTTGTGCAGTTTCTGAGTGTCTGACTTGGGTTATAATGCAAAAAAATTGATCCATATAAAGTGTCTTTACTAAAATTTTAATCTAGTGCAATGAATTTCATTTCATTGTTAATAGACGATATATGTAGTCATGAGATTTTAGATATGTGATTTTTTTCTTGTTCTTATTTTTAGCAAAATGAGTTTGTTTATTAGCATATCAGATTTTCTATTTTGGTTGGAATTTTTTGTTTTAAGCTCCTAATGTTTATGACAATTCACTTTGGTCTAAATGTTAGTATATTTCAGATTTTACCTAGGAATGAACAAACTATAGAAGACTTCCGAACTAAGCACAGAATAAGAGAAATGATTAAGAGGAAGGAAAGATAGTACCCGTATTTGATATCACCCATAGATCTAATCCTGCTAGATCAACATCCTACTTTCCTGATGTCTTTAATATGATGTTTACTTTGGCCTAATATTGGATAAATGCCAATGAAATTATGTCTCAATTTCTGCTCCAGAATTCTGCTCCTATGAATGTTGCACTTAAGACTAAGTTTCACAGTCCTTCTTATGGTGAAATCTCTGCTCTACTATGGAATATTTTGATGCATTTAATGGAGGAATTCGTTGTGTTTATCCTTATAGAAATTTTCCTACTTCTTTAATAATTCATTGCTACTGCTTTCTCTATTAGTGATTCTTGGGAGAAGAAACACGTTATATCTTCAGTGGTCTTCTCTCAAGAATTGACCTCCTATATGTAGGAGCCAAGAGGTGATTTTCCAAAGGGGCCAACCTGATTTAGAATTCCAAGAAGGCCGACTTGGGCCCAAACAAATAAACCAAAGCATAAAATCAAATTTCATAAACAATAGATATTAAATATATTACATATTTAATATCATTATTTATATATCGATATATCTATGCTCTCAACAAGGTAAGTATATTATTTGGTGCCATTATATTTTTCGTCAAGGCCACAATCTTAACACTAAAAACTAACAACTTTCTCATGAGTTAAATATGAAAATGAAACACATTGATTGTCTATCCACTCCACATACCCACTTGTTGTTGCCCTATGGAAAACTAACTTAGATTAGCCATATGTTGCCTCACTTGTTTGAGGTAAGCCAAACTTGGTTCAATTCTCTTAACAATGGTACATATCCATCCAAGTGCAGCAACCTTCAAAGATTTGCAGTGGTAAAGAGAATCCCCATATTTTATCAGCCTAACATAGTCTTTGGCCACTTTGGCAATGAGATTGCGAGCAATATTGATCTGGCCAAGGGCCAACTTGTAGTGATCTTTATCATATAAAACATTTAGTAGATCTCCATAAAATGGATGCACATCATCTTGGCGGGGGAAATAATCTTGGCAGATCTCCATAAAATGGATGCACACCATACCTATTAGTTCAACTAGACTTTCTTTGTTGTAGAATTGATTTAGAATAGAATATTTTCTGGCATGATTTTTTTTTTAAAAGCAAGGTTTTTGTAGCATTATCTACCACTTGAGAAAAAGTTTCCATAGCTAAATTTCATTGCCACAAAGTTAATATTACTCTAAAGACTTACAAGTTAGTAAGTCCTCAGCTAAAGGACTGATAAACTAAATAAAGTTTCAAACATATGAACAGATAAAACTCATACAAGAAAAAGTTAGAGCCAAATTGAATAGCTTTGGCTATTTGTCAGCAGAAGATCCCTGCTAGAACAGACACATTTGTCACTTCATTAAGATGACAATTGTGTACTGAGTTTCCTAACTGTATAAATCATCGTCATCTTTATTATTTGTTGTAGCAAATACATCCAAAGCACCAGCAAAAGCACCAACAGGTCTATTTGGAAATAAAAATTTAGAATCAAAGCCTCAAGATTCTTGTAGTGTTTGTGCAAAGGCTTGATACTTCTAAATATCAACATCACTGACACTTCTTTGAGCATATTTCATTGACTCCTCAAAATGAGCAGCCTTTATTTCAGCTACCTCATCACTATCATCCTCATCCATTGCCTCGGGGTTCTCACTTATTTTTCTTTCACATTCAATATCCTATAAAAGTGCAGAGGAAAGAGAACATGACAAATTGAAATAATAAGATACAAGTTGAGGAAAATTGAATCAAAACATGTAAAATTCTAACAAACCAGTTCAAAAAAAACCATTAAGAAATTCATAACCAAATCTAGTTTGCAAAAGCCGCCATAATTGAAACTCACCTTCTCAATATTTTCTCTAATAGCATACTTGCAAGCCCACTGATAAATCTCTGTAATATCAGCTCCACTGAATCCTTGGGTATAATGTGCTAGTGCCATTAGGTCCACATCCTTTGAGATGGGTGATTTTCTCAAGTAAGAACTAAAAATTTGATAACATGAGGACTCATCACGTAAGGGAATATAAATCAACTGGTCAAGTCGGCCAGACCTTAGCAATGTAGGATCAATGATATAGGGTCTTTTTGTAGCACCAATAATGAAAACTATTTTCTTGGTTGTCATACCATCCATCTCTGTCAACAACTGGTTAAGGACTTTGTCTACAGCACCACCAGTGTCCCCAACACTACTTCCACACTGCAAACATGAAAACCAATTATGCATCACCAGTCAGAGCCTATCTCTCAAATAGTTCAAACAAAATGAAAAAACCCACAATTTCACATAGAGCAGAGCAAATGGATTGCTAGAGTCCAAAGCAGTCTGGAAAACAAAACGAGTAGGGACCCGCTGGCAACAAGCAGCAGAATGAGTGTGGACACCTAAAGATAAATATCTAGACTAATCAGCAATCAGGATGTCGTTGGTGATTAGTTTGGATATTTATCTTTAAATTATTTTTAAACATTCCATTTTTCGTCAAAATTTTGACTAACCGTGGTCGAAATGTGGTGTTGTGGGTTTGGCATCCTAGTCGGAGCCCTCAAATATTTCAACCACTATTGGTCTAAAGTTTGATGAAATTTGGTCGAAATACAACCGTCGTGAGTTTGGCATCCTAGTTAGAGCTGCCAAATATTTTGACCAATATTGGTCTAAAGCGTGATGAACTTTGGTCAAAATAAGACCATCGATAGTTTGGCATCTTTGTCGAAGCAACTAAATATTTTGACCCAAATTGGTCAAATGTTTGACCAATATATCACCACTTTCTAATGTTGTTTTCGGCCAAGATTGACCTCATTTTCGACCAATTGACCTCATTTTTTACCAAGATTGGCCAAACATTCTACGATTAAAGAGAAATGTTGATATTTCAACGACAAAAATAGTGACCAATCAATTTGTCGAGTATTCAACCCATTTGGGTAGAACCTTCGACCAATACTCCATTGAAAAAAGTGCAAAATGTACTAGTGAGATGGCAGAATGAATGCACTAGAGATGACTTAGCACAAGGATCAATGTACAAAAATTACTTTTTTATTATAACTACCAATTCATAAGATCATTTGCAGATGCTTCCCATGTGTTTTCTTCTGACATGGCCTTTCTTTTATCCCCTTTGGATTGTGAGCTTGTTTGCAAGACACAAAGAAAGATTTTCAAGTATGTGATTCAACAAGGATACATTAAATTTGTTAGCATATTGATGCAATAGATGACATTTATGATGTTTATGAAGAGCATGGTTGTCATTTTTGGTAAACCATTCAATCGGTGAAATTATTTTTGCTAAGTATGTGAAGTTACACCTACTCATAAATAGGTATAACCAATTGGTAAGTTGTATACCAACTGGTATGTAACATGGTAATTTGTACATAGGAAGGTAACTAATAAAAAAGACAATAGGTGAAGGTTAGATAGGTAAACATAGTAGATCGGTAGAGGACAATTGGGGAGATGATGAACTGGTACAGGTAAAATTCAAAACACCAGCAATCGGTCAGTACAGTGAATAAGTATAGACAAAGGTTTTTATACACTAACTTAGCTAAATTGGTCATGACAGTGGAAGATGCACTAAATCTAGACAAAAGAGAAAATGTAGTACATTGTTTAAGGAGATGATTGAATTGATTTATTGGAACTTGTGTATAGATCTTTTTATGATTCCAAGGTTTATTTGACAAATAATATTGAAGGAATATTGCACATTGGGAATGACAACTTATGTTATGATTTGGCTGATACGATAAGGATTTTTATTTTTTGATGAGTCAATTGAGATTGGGAAAACATGTTTGGAGAAAAATGAAAACCCTAATTAGGTTTTACACTTGGAGGTGAAGACAGTATATTAGGACAAAGTTGCAAGAAGAAGAAGAGGTGTGGAAGAAATTGTTGTTGTTGTTGGTGTTGTGAAAAGTTGTTCAGAAATGTTTGCAAAAATGTTATAGAGTTGATGTCAGAACAAGAACAGAGCATAATATATTTGATCATCATTGCATATTCCAAATTAGAGGTCATTTATTCTTTTCTGATTCCTAATAGTTTCAATAGGTTGCAAATCCCTTAATTGGGTAGTCTCTAGCAGGACCCAACTGTAAATCCTTTAATAGGGTGCACACTATAATAGTGGGATTAAATCCTTTAACAAGGTAGTCTGTAATTGGACTATAGATTCTATCAAGGTATCAATCACTCCTAGTAGGGCAAGTCACCTAGAAAGTGACAGATTGTAAGCTCTTAACCAGGCACTCTTTTCTATTACAATGAAAGGATTGTAGGTGTCATCCCCACCATGGTTTTTCCCTCTAACCAAGGGTTTCCATGATAAAAATAATTTTATTATGTGTGTGTATGTATTTTTATTTGATTTACTGCATTTTCACATTACAATTTCTGATTATGCTTCATAGTTTAGAAATTTCTTCTATTATTGTTTAAGGGTATCAGGAAAAGGTTAAAAGTTTTTATTAGTACTAATTCACCCCCCCACCCTCAGTACCTATTATTTCTATCAATTGGTATTAGAGTTTAGGCTCTCAAGAGGAAAAGTTTGACAAATTGGGAGTAGATCCGGGGTAATGGAAAGCTATAGGTATGAAAGACAATTGGAAGTGACCAATGAGATGATTGAAGAGTTGAAGAATCAGATAAGGGTCTCATTAGCAAAGAGAAAAGAATTGTCTGAACAACTAAGAGTAAGTCTAGATAGCATTGATGAACTATCTAAAGGAAGTGTTAACTTTAAGGAAGCTAAGGTGACAATAGAAGATCAAATGGAAAAGAATAAAATCCTAACTGAAGAAGCCACCAAAAGTAAACGAGAACAAGAAAGTCAAGCCATAAGGATGTCTGAAGTGCTTGAAGGCATGAGAGTTATTGAAGATGCAAAAATAATTGTTAAAACTACAAAAAGGAATGCTGAAGATATGATCAGAGAAAAAGATGCTATACTTCAAAGGTTAACACATGAGAACCATGCACTTAATGAATAACTACGTGACACCGGTGATGGAAACACTCAAATGTGTGTTGAAAATGAAAGACCAAGGCACAAAAATGAACAGCTAAAGAAAGACTTGAAGATTGACAGAGATACAAATGAGAAACTCAAGCAATTTGAACAAAGCATATAGAAGATTGATAAACAAATGAAGAGTCAAAGGCAACATAAGAATACTTCTAGCCTAGGATATACCAGTGACAACAAATTCAAAAAAAGAGAATCATCCAAGTCTAGTGTTGAGAAACAATCACATATTCCAAAGGGTAATACTGGTCTACAAGGTAAGAATCCTACTAAACCCACTTGCTACAATTGTGTAAATCCTAGACACATTACTAACATATATAGAAGCAAACCGGTGAATATTCCAAGAGCTATGAGTTTTTTTTAATGGTTATTGTTATAATTGAAATAAGTAAGCTCATCAAGATTATGAGTGTAGATCAAGATCTAGTAGTATATCATCTAAAGGGATCTTCAATGGCTACAGTTACACATGCAAAAATTTTGGACACAAGTAAAATCATTGCAAATAAAGGGTACCATCACCAAGATAGCTTAACAAATCAGTGAGTGTTCTAAGAAGAGAAGGAAACATGAATGTCACATGTAGTAGTTGTGGGAACTATGGACACATGGTGATGAAATGTTGATTAAGGAACACAGAAGTAATGTTGGACCCTAGAGGACAACAGGTATGGCATGTTTCCATAGTCACAAGGTTGGACATCTGATAAGAGATTGTAGGTACAAGAAGAGGTCACTAAGAAATGAAGATAGGAAAGATAACAAGATTTCTAATACTGAAGAAATCTAGAAGTAGATGAAGAAAACATGGATTAGGAAAGGAAAACTCAATTCCACTAAATTGATAGAAAATTCCACTACAAAAGAAAATGTGGAGAATTCATTAGCAAACTAAGTTTGTTTTGGCTTAGGGGAAGAAATTAAGGTCATATCAACCTAAAACCCCCTAGATGAATGAGCCGTGAGATTTATTTGCATAGTGAGATGCATTGATGTAATTTTTTGATGTCCTACATTGAGTTGAGTTTTTAAATTCATTTGGTCATCACTAATTTTATCATTTACAAAGGTTATATACTAATGCTACCTTTAGCATTAACTAGTAGAAGTTGCAATTGGTAAGAGAGTGATATATGTTAGAAATAGGAAATACTGAGAGGGTGGGGTGAATCAATATTTCAAAAACATTTACTTTTGCCCACTTATGGATATAATAGATTAATTTAATGCATACAAAGCATAAGAAACTAAATAGCACACATAACAGTAAATGTAAAGAACTCATAACACATGATATGTTCTTGAGGAAACCCTGGCCAAGGGAAAACCCCAGTGGGGATGGTACCCACAAAGATTCACTAATAAAAAGATATCTGGTTAAGGATGTTGACCTTGTTAGGAGCCTGTTACAATCATATAGTGTATCAGTCCTGGTTAAGGGACTATAGGCCTTGTTAGAAGCCTCAACCCTGTTAGGAGTTGTAGATACAAAACTTGATTACCAGATGAGCTCACTACCCAAAAAAGTAATACAAATGTTTACTGATTACAATGTGGTACTGCTTACAACTTTGCATCAACAACTTTCGCTGCTATCACAATTTACATTTATCACATGTTACATTTCAAGTATGTTTGGTACATCTTTATTTATACAAGATACAAACATAATATCTTTCTCTTGTCCACTTGCATATCTTTATCCAAGAGTAAACATCTAGGATGTCATCTCTTTATAATATTAATTCATTATTTTGACAAGCAAAATAATCCCTTAATTCATTTACTAGTTCTATCTTCAAAACTGCACTGTCGGCTGTACTCTATCATCGGTAAAATAGTCATAACTTTCTCCATACTATCCGTACCCTTTTGCACATTGAGATAGGGTATCCTTAGACACCATAGAGTCTATGTTCAACTGCAAAAACTCTGATCATGCTCCAGTGAACATCACCAAAACAAACTGTATCGGGTGCTCTGTCAAAATCACTGTTTCATACTTAGACAATTTTAGTCTGCGATCTTCCATACTTACTTTCCAGCTTATGCGCTCTTCATAGGGAACATATGTTTCCATAATGACAACATCTATGTACATACCTCAGCCAAATTTCCAACAATCTCCCCCTTTGTCATTGGTGGCAACATATGAGAAAATTGGCTAAGTGTACAAGTCAAAATCTTAAAATTTGTATCAAAATTGTGGCCATAGTATAAAATAAGTATACTATCCTTATATCTCCTCAAAATATACACATAATCTATAACACTTCATAATACTCCATAGAACTCCCCCTATGAGTATCCTTCCTTATCAAATATAGACAATTTTCTAAGTATCTCTCCCCCTTTGACAACAATGACAAAATAAAGGGTGGAAAGGGATATACAAAAATTGTGTCAAAACTTTTACGTTACTATCTTATTGCAAAGCCGGTAGGCTTGCAACACAATCTACAAAATCTATCTTCCAAGTCTCAAAATCTTTCTCCCATGCCTTCTTTATTGATTCTGCTACATTGAGTAAAGTACTCAATCTGTATGCTGCAATCTGACAAGCTTGGAGGGACTCAAAATTGAATTTCTGAAATCTTGTCTTAGCAGTAAGACATTCATCTAGCTGATCTTCTATTATAGTCAACTTGATTGAGACATGCTCTCTCAAGATGTTTATTCTGATAATTTTCTTATTCTTCTCATCATTCAAAGTCCTTATTTCATCACATAATTTTTTGATCTTATTCTCAACTGTTCTGATCTTTATGTTTAGGGTGGCCAAAGAGTTTGTCTCTACTGCAATTTCATCTTGCTTCTCTTTTATCTTCTTTTCATCCTCAATTAAAATATTTTCAGATTTTGTACACTGAATGTACAAACACTTTCCAGTCTCAAGATGTTTCCTTAAGTCCTTAATGTGTCTATTAAGGCTGTCAATGTCATTTTTGATATTCTGACTTATGTTCTGCAACATCTCAGCTTCATAAGCTACCTGACCCTTAACCTTAGCAATATCAGTTAAAGTAGTGAACTCAACATCAAAAGATTTAATTACCATCTTTTCTCTTTCAAGTGGATCTGATTCAAAGACTTTTGTAGATATGACACTTTGTAGCTTCTCAGTCAAGTCTTTTAGACTACCTTCCAAATTCTTAACTTTCTTGTTCTTTCCAATAATTTTGTTTAAAGAAGTGATCAATTCTATTTGATCATCATCATCAACTTCCTTGCTCAAATCTTCAATCAATGTTTCTATTCCTTTCTCCTTTCCAGTCTTAGGAGTAAGACTGATGTCTTCTTGTGGTTCAATAGGTGTATGGGCCTCTGTTTCCATTTGCATTTTAGTATGTGTAGTCTTTGTTTCAATAGTCTTTTATTGCTCTCCCAAAACCAAATTGTCAATAATGTTATCCAAACTGTTGAGTACCACATCATCTGAATCTAAAGTAACTTTAGTTCCTTCAATGTCCATAGATTCTGTGCCAATGTTTATGGAAGAAAAGGGAATATCTTCAACTTCAACTACCTTAGCTGCTGCCTCTACTTGTTCTGAACTCTATTTCTTTGCTGGTTTTGCAACCAATTGATCTTTTCTATCTTTTCTTGCTACCAAGTTTGCTAGCACTTGCACAACTGCCTATTCAGTTTCAGTCTTTACTTGCTCATACTATCCTCCCATTATTTGTATAATTCTTCTTTTGGTTCTCAATAGGGTTTCAAGTGGCTTGAGGATCTGTTTAAGATGGTCATCATCTCTTATCTCATAGAACTGGCTAATCACATTCTCTCTCATTTTGGTATCTTCTTCTTGTGCTCTCATCTTCCTTCTCACAAGTCTATTGTACAAATCTTCTGGTATCTTCCATGAATAGTATCAAATTTCTTGTTTGACAAAATCATATGTGTAACCATTGCATTCTCAAGATTCAATCTGTTAGAGGATCCATATAAATCATAGTATTTATTCATTTTGGTAAAGTCTCCATGCTGCATTATATCTTCATTAACTCTTTCTATCCTTGGTTTCCATGATTTCTTCTTTGTTGTCACTTCGTCATCTTTTATCTCTGCAACTCTTCTAGGTACTAGTGGAACAATTATTTTCTATCTTTTACCTGGTCCTGAAGCACTTGCCTTCATTCTTTTGCTCGGTGCTGAAGAAAAGAGTTTCTCTATCTGACTGATTTCTTGTTCCTTCTCAGGTTCTTCAACCATTACCTTTACTTGAATAAGTTTTGCACTTGATGCCAAAGGTGGGACTGATAGTATCTCACTTTGCCTTATTGCTTATGCAGTCTTCTTTGCAATATCAAATTCCTGCTCACTCATACCTGATTCTTTTAGAATTTTCTTTATTGTAGACTCCACTCTCTTCTTTGATTGTTTCTCTTCCTTAAGTGTCTTTGCTGAACCAAAGTTTTCATCATATGTTCCAAATCTGTTGCTATGAGCATCAACTTTACTTTTCAACAATCTACTAACATAACCTTCTGTTTCAACTTCAGAGATTTCGTAGCCAAGAGGGTTTATGAATTCATGTCTAGGTTCTACTGCCTCAATGTAAGTGAAATCAGTATCAACCATAAAACATATATCATCTTTGTATTTCTCAACTAGGGATGGAGGAATTCTTGATCTATTTACCACAATGTTTTGAAAAGTTTTCAACACTAACTTTACACTATCATTAACCTTCTCAATAAGATGTTTCATGTAAACTTTATTGATTCTTGCCATAGTATTCTCACCATCATTCCATTCAATAGTGTAAGGAAATCTTCTTAACAAGTGGAAGAACATGTAAGTAACCAATGAGGAAAATCTAAAGTGAGTGTATTTAGCTTTCTTTATCTTTTCCAAATTCTCAAACAACTGTATTCTCAGAATTTCACACATATCCACAGGCTTCTTCTCCACACACATCAAATAAGCAATGTGTACCATACCTGCTGGCATATCATCTTCTCTAGAGCTTCCACATAACTTTGTTGTCAAAATCTTACACAAGTATTTTACATCATCTTGCTTAATCTTACTAATGACTATACCTCTGCCATTGTATACTGAACCAGTGTTTTCAATCACAATCTTTCTCATGTTTTTCTCATTCAGTGGAATTGCACCAAATTTTGATAATCCAGTCACATCGTGAATTAGGTCTATAGTTATGTCTATAACTTTGTCTTCTAACCAAAATTTACAATTATGTATCCTACTCAAAATGATCTTAGTACACTCCTCATCATCAAATTCATATTTCATAGAGTGCTCAATGATTTCATTGTTTTCTAGATGTTCATAACCTTGTTTCATTGACATATCTGAGTTGTACAATTTCTTATATTCACCTTTAAAATCACTCTCCCTTAGGGTTTCATACTTGCATCCAAGATAACTTTTAACATTTTCTAAATGAAGAACTCCATCTAGTACGGATGATAAGGCTAAACTAGCATCTCTTTCTAAGGGTTCAACTGGATCTTCTTATTTCTAGGTCTTTTCTTATCCTTAATGTTGTGAATCAATGACACATCCATGATTATATCTGATTACTTTAGCTAATTCAAGATCGTAGTCAGATAAATACCTTAGATTCGCAAAATTAGGGCTTTCGCTAGATCGGCGCTTCAAACTTCTACAAATCACTTCCAAACTTCTTTCTTCACTTCCAAATCACTTCTAATCACTTGAAAATCATAATAACTTTGATTTCAATCTTTTAACACTTAGAATTCACTTGATCTGACATCGCATTCAATTATTTTGCCGCCAAAATGTCAAAAAGTTGATTCTGTAAACCTGCAACCATAAATCTTCTTGCGACCTCACAAACCACAATATTTCTTTTTGCACACTTAACCATAGCATCAATATAACATAAAAAACCTTCATCTAACTGTGCAAAACTTAACTCATTCAAAATCAAACTCTATACTAATTTTAAGTTCCTAAACTACATAAATTTACATAATTTAAGTGCTTAAAGAAGGGTTAGGTAAAGACTCATTCTTACCTTCAGATACATTACCTTCCTAATTACCTTCAATGCTAAATATACCTCCTTGATCTATGCCTTTAACAAATTTTACTTCATCTTCATTGCTACAGCAACCTTTCTCTTTGTTTCTTGCATTTTCATTCCTTCTTGCATAGTTCCTAGGGTTAGGGTTATAGTGATAGCCTCCATTGTTCATTCTACAAAATCTTGTTGTGTGTCCAATCTTGTTACATATCTGACAAGTGATTCCATTGGTTCCATATCTAGGTGTTTACTGATTGATTTGAGTCCTACAATTTCTAGCAATATGTCCAATTTTGTTGCATCTGAAACATACAATTCCATTTCCTCTTTTCATGTCTTCAGTTGATCTTTGATCTGCATTGTTAGTATTTCTAGGCATTCTTCTATTGTAATTATTCTCAATAACTTTAGATCTTCTACATTCAATAGCTCTATGTCCAAAACCATGACAATTATAACAATAACCATTTAGAGGTTTGAATTGTTTACCTGTACAATCTCTCTTCATATGACCAATAGTATTACAAGTAAAACATCTACCTTTGAATTCTCTTTGCATACCTTTGGATGATTCTTCTTGCTTTGGTGGTTCTTCTTGCTTTAGTGCATCTTCTTGCTTCAGTGATTCTTCTTGCTTTGGTGATTCTTCTTGCTTTAGTGCATCTTCTTGCTTCGGTGATTCTTCTTGCTTAGGTGCATCTTTAGATTTGTTCTCATCTAACTTCTTTTCTTCACTGCTTTCACATTCATTCAGATCTGGTTTCTTGCTTTCACTAACTATCTTCAATATGTTAAATCCAAGACTAGTTTTGTCATAAAATGGTTTTCCATAAGATACTTGCTTATCAATCTTTTCACTATTTGAATATAACCTCTCAAGTTGTTGTTTGGATTGAGTCAATTCACCTTTCACAATTTTGTTGTATTTCTCAAGTTCATCATACTGCAGTTTGACTTTATCAAATTCAGATGTTACCTTGCCAAGTTTAGATTTCAGATCTTCATTTTCATTCTTTAAACTTTCATTCTCAGATCTCAAATTGTCATTTTTATCTTTCAAGCTAAGCTTCAGATTTGCTATCTTCAATTCATGTTTAAGGATTACATTTTATTTTTGTAAGTCTTCACAATCTTCAACAAGAATTTCAGATTCCTTTTCAGACTTCAAATCTTCTATCTTACCTTTCAATTTGTCAATAAGATTCTTTGCATCATCATACTTTCTTTTCAAAGTGTTTCTTTCATCAGTAAGCATATCAATTTTCTCAAGAGCTTCTTCAAGATTCTTTTGTAATTGATCCATATCCATAGAGATCTTACTCAAGTTGCTAGGCTTTCCCTGAATGTTTCTTCTCTGAGTAACTACGCTCTGATACCAATTGTTAGAAATAGGAAATACTGAGAGGGGGGGTGAATCAGTATTTCACAAACATTTACTTTTGCCCACTTATGGATATAATAGATTACTTTAATGCATACAAAGCATAAGAAACTAAATAGCATACATAACAATAAATGTAAAGAACTCATAACACATGATATGTTCTCAAGGAAACCCTGGCCAATGGAAAACCCTGGTGGGGATGGTACCCACAAAGATCCACTAATCAAAAGATATCTAGTTAAGGATGTTGACCCTGTTAGGAGCCTATTACAATCATATAGTGTATCAGTCCTGGTTAAGGGACTATAGGCCTTGTTAGAAGCCTCAACCCTGTTAGGAGTTGTAGATACAAAACCTGATTACCAGATGAGCTCACTGCCCAAACAAGTAATACATATGTTTATTGATTACAATGTGGTATTGCTTACAACTTCACATCAACAACTTTCACTGCTATCACAATTTACATATATTACATGTTACATTTCAAGTATGTTCGGTACATCTTTATTTATACAAGATACAAACATAATTCATTTACTAGTTCTTTCTTCAAAACTGCATTGTCGGTTGTACTCTTTCATCGGTAAAATAGTCATAACTTTGTCCATACGATCCATACCCTTTTGCACACTGAGATGGGGTATCCTTAGACACCATAGAGTCTATGTTCAACTGCACAAACTCTGATCATGCTCTAGTGAACATCGCCAAAACAAACTGTATCGGGTGCTCTGTCAAAATCACTGTTTCATACTTAGACAATTTTAGTCTGCGATCTTCCATACTTACTTTCTAGCTTATGCGCTCTTCATAGGGAACATATGTTTCCATAATGACAACATCTATGTACATACCTCAGCCAAATTGCCAACAATATATGTGAACTACATTAAATGTTTGTACCTAACTATCCGTTGGAGAACTCTTGGGAAAAATGAATTCCATGTTAACCTATTCATTATTCATCTTGCATTTTTGAATAGTGCTTATAGAAGTAGAGAGTGATTATTCATTGTGATCGATTGTATGAATTTTTTGAGCTAAATACTTGCAAAGGATCAATTTACAAATTTGAAAACCCTAGTTAAGTTGCTGAGCATTGCAGTGGAAATTTGTGAATATATTTGGTTTGATTATGATTTAGGGAAGAATCTTTACAGTTATATCATGGCATCATTGCAATGTGTGAGAACAAAGAACTAAAGAATGAGTTCAAATATCTTCAGATGAAGGGTTTGAAGCACATTTTGGACCTACCAAAAATATTTAATGAGGAATGGATTTGATATGTGCTGATTCAATTCCATAATAAATTCATCTGGCTGGAACAACTGATCAAGGTCGCAAAGGAATTGATTCATATGATTATAGGATTCTTATCAAATGGGAAACCATGTACTCTGAGGAAAATATGAATGTGAACGGTGGAAAAACTCACAAAATAAAAACAAGATCACAAAGCAATGACAATAGATGACATTAAAGATTAGGAGGTTCAATTTTCTTCAATGGTTTTCAGATACAAAGTATACCAGTCAAGTTGATTAAATAGTGTGTCATGCAGAACTATTCATGTCGCATATAGAATGGTGAAGGAATGCATTATATATGATCTAGCAGAGATGGTTAGAATGTAGTTGCTGGCTAATCTAAAGAGGATCCAAACTGACAAGAAGAAAGATTTAAAATATGGATAATTTTTGGTATGTATTTTTTTCTATGTTCAAAACTTCATTCTCAGTAACGGCAACGTTACATGGAAAATCGATAGACGTGCATTGTATTAGATTAATGAATACATCAGTGAACTAGGTGAAAACATAAATAATGTCATGTGGGGATACTTCAAATAATTTCAAGAAAGAATGCATAAGTGGTATAGGATTCCACCTTACATAGTAGAGAAGTACATGGACACAATTTGCTTCCTAGTTGATACCGACACATGCAAAATTTAAGCAATAGAACCAATACTTTCATGGATATCGAACATGGGTTTTGAAATAGATGAACACTTGTTAACCCTACACATAGTTGCATTATTGTAATTACCAGTTAAAAATACTACTAAAAGATATGGGATATATGAAGAAGCATATCAAAGGATAACCTTAGAACTCAAAAAGCCTAGAGTGGAGAGGAAGGTGAAGAAAATAATAAGTAAGTTGGAAGATAAATTTGGAGCAGGTGAAGGTAGTAGTTCCATGCATAAAAGAAGAAAATTACTGAGTCCTATGAAAAGAGGAAGGAAAAGAAGTCAGAAACTAAAATACCAAAACTACCATCAGTGGAGGAAATTGAAATGGAAGAAGTTGAGGGAGGTCAATCCTCTAACCTGAAGCCATCAGAAGCACCTCAACCTGTAAAAAAAAATATGAGAAGAGAAAAACTAGAAGTCAAACTAAGGCCTATCTGAGAAAAAAGAAGAAACAAAAGGCACATGGAGATAGTGAGAAAATAGATTTATATAAGGATATTACAGACTTAGGTAAGTCTGGGAAAATAAGGTTTGACATTCCAAAGACTGCAACTGAAGTTTGACATGTAATTAGAGAACAGGGAATGATCGACAACATCAATAAATTTAATTTTTCTAGGTTATCTAAAGAAGATAAGAAAATAATTGAGGATGCAATTGTATTTCATTTTCATAAGTTCATTAGAGTTCCAAAACACCTTAAAGGTCATATACTTGATGAACTATTTGAAGTGATCAATGTTAGATGGGAAGATGCAGTCTACGATGAAAAGAAAGTAAGAGAAAGAACTCTTATTTATACTATGCCACATTTGATAGTACAAGAAGTGGATGAAGGACTTGAAAAATACAAAGTAAGATTCAGTATTGGTAATAGAATAGGAAAATTATTAGCTGGAAAAGAGAAAGAGGTTGAAGATGAATCATTCATGATTTGAATAAGAATATTCAACTTAGATCAACCACTGGTACAAGATACTACCGGTACATCTCAAGGAGATGGCATGAGCTAACATGAGGGATGTTGGGAAATGTGCCAATACATATAGAGCTAACAAAGGATTCAGTAGATGTTGAGGATATTACAATGCACTTGATTCTCCTATGGTTTGAGATGAAGCTATTGGTGATGAAGCTGAAGATACAACACTCTAGTCATGACTAGAAGTTAATCCTATTGAGACTGATAAGGATGCAGTTGATATTGAGGTAAACAAAGATGATAAAGATGAAAAGAAAAATGGAATATAATAGGTTAATGAGACCTCATACCAACCCAAGGACACTAATAAAGAGGACACACAAGATAAAAAAAGCTGAGAAACAACAAGAAAAAGGACAGGAAAAAGAAACAGATAAGGACACACATGGAGATAATACCAAAACAAGGGAACAAGGTACTCAAGATACTACCCCTACACCAAAGGTAACCCCTACCCTGGTCAATAATCAAAATGTTAATCCAATTGAGATTAGGAAGATAGATGATGGATCATAAGTTGAAGAAGAAAAGAAACAAAATGATAGCACTCTCAGTGCTTCTCAAACTATAACACAAGATACTAGCGACACTAGGAAAAGGAAAATAATGGAAGAAGAAGAAGATGATGATGAAGAAGAAGAGGAAGATGAAAATGATCTAGAATTTCTAATTCTTAAGAAAGACTTCAATAAATTGAAATTGAAAGAATGGATATTATTTTACAAGAAGCTAGTAGAAAAGGTAGAAAAGAACCGATAGAAGCAGAAGAGGTATAAAAATAAAATACTAAGGAAATTTATTATTATTATTTTTGACTTAGTACCGGAAGTTCATATTGATGAAGAAGAGTTAGAAATTGATCAACTCAAAACTTTGGTTGATGCAATCACTAGTTTGGATCATGACATGGAAGAAGAGATGACAATGAGGGCTGAGAAGAGGTTAGAACAAGAAATGATGGAGAAGCTACTAAAAAGTATTTCTCTTAAGAGAGTTTCATTATTTTTACTAGTCAAAGAGCTTAAGGACTCACTACTTGATATTGGTAAAATATTCACCAAGATGCCCATACTCACCAACTTCACAGCGGACATAAAGACCAAGAAGGAAGAGTTAGAAACTGAGTTGGATACACTTGCAAATCAATTAGAACCCTTTAATAGTTCAATGATGGATCATTCTTCCAAACTAAAGGAATTGATATTCAAGGAAAGGGATCTCAAAGCTGAAGAGGAAATCCTAAGAATGATACTATTGGAGTTACGGGGATTCCTAACTCCTCACATGGATATAATTCAAGCATACATCAAGAAGGTTGAAGCATTGACAGGTAATCTTGAGATGAGTACAATTGATAGTATGGAAAACTGGCATTTAGACTTTGTGGTCAGCATATTATATTGACAACACTAAAAGAGTCATGGGAGCACTCACTTGCTAGTGCTAAGGTAAATTTAAAATCTATATTTGATAACCTGTAAGTCACTCTTGTCAATACAATTTTTCTTATAGTATTTGGCATTATTGCCAAAAAGGGGGAGTATAGAGGAATATAGAGTTAAAAAAAAAGGGGGAGTAATATATATATATATATATATATATATATATATATATATATATATATATATATATATATATATATATATATATAGTATAGAGGAGTTTAGAAGATGATTATCAAAGGGGGACTAACTGATTCAAGGAGAGTAAGCAACTTAGACATGGGGTATGTCAATTTTCACAAGTTTTTATCATCAATGCCAAATGGGGATATTGTTGGAATATTGATGCGATAAATGACATGTATGATGTGTATGAAGAGCATGGTTGGTATTGCTGGAAAACCATCCAATCGGTGAAATAATTTTTTCTAAGTATGTGAAGTTACACCTACCAGTAAATAGATATAACCAATCGGTAAGTTGTATACCAACTAGTATGTAACATGGTAATTGGTACACAAGAAGGTAATTGATGATCATGATAATAGGTGAAGGTCATAAAGGGAAAGGGAGTAGATTGGTAAAGGACAACCAATGAGATCATGAACTGGTACAGGTAAAGTTTAAAACACTAGCAACCGGTTAGTACAGTGAACATGTACAGGTAAAGTTCAAAACACTAGCAACCGGTTAGTACAGTGAACATTTATACAGTTTGTCTTATTTAGCCAAATCGGTCATGACAGTGGAAGATTCACTGAATCTGGACAACAAAGAGTAGTATATTGTTCAAGGAGATGATTGAATCAATTTATTGGAGCTTGTGTACAAATATTTTTATGATTCCAAGGCATGTTTGACAAATAATATTAAAGGAATATTGCACATTGGGAATGACAACTTATGTTATGATTTGGTCGACATGGTAAGGATTTTTATGTTTTGATGATTCAATTGAGATTGGGAAAAAAAATTTGGAGGATAATGAAAACCATAATTAGGTTTTATGCTTGGTGGTGAAGACAATATATTAGGAAAAAATTGTAAGAAGAAGAAGAGGTGTGGAAGCAGTTGCTGTGAAAAGTTGTTCAGAACTGCTTGGAGAAATTTTACAGAGTAGATGTTAGAGAAAGAACAGAGAAGAATAGATCTAATTAGCATTGCAGAGTGAAAATTATAGGTCATTTATTCTGTTTGTATTCCTAATAGTTTCAACAGGTTGTAAATCCCTTAAACGAGTAGTCTTTAGCGGGACTCAATTGTAAATCCTTTAATAGGGTGAACACTATGTAATCACCTAAAAATGGTCAAGATCAAATCAAGTGAGCAACTAAGGAAAAATCAAGGAATTAATTGTAATCAAGCCAAAATCCAATAATAATTGAAAATCAAAAGCCATTAAATCAATTAAATCAAGATAAATTAATTAATTATGTAATTAATCTAATTAATTATATAGCTCATTAAAAATTCAAATCAACCCATTCAAGAGGTACACATAGCTAAACAAATCAAATCAATTCAATTAATTAATTCCTAATTTCCCTCACCCACCACATGGGAGGAAAATACCTCAACCAATAGGAATTAAGGATTGGGCTCACATGGATCAAAAGCAAATTGAATTTCAATCACTCATAAGGTGAGAGAATCTTGACCACTCATTGTGTCTCTTTGTTCCAAGTTTTGAGGAAAAACTATTTAAATTGTCCCCATATTTGAAACCATGGACTTCACCTTAAATCAACCATGATTAACTCAACTCCACCCCCTATACTTGCAAAATCTATAAAAGCAAGGCTAAAATCAGGAGAATTCATCCACACATCTGAGAATTGCATCAAACCTCTTGAGATTTTAAGCTAGAAAAGGTATTTTAGCATAATTTGAGCATTGTTTTGAGTAAAATAGGCTTGTATTCTTAATCATTTAGCTTCATTCTTGTTTTAAGGCTGTCACTAATGGAGGCTTGTTGAGAGCTTATCATTAGCATACTTAAATAGAGATCCATAGAGTGCTTATTGGCTTTATTTACAATTAAATAGCTCACTTATTTGTGGTAATTTCATTTATTTGCTCATTTATTGTCAAACTAACCCTATGAAGATACTTTATTAGTACACAAAATGGTGCCCACTGTGGGCCTTTAGGCCTCATTTTTCTAAATTTTAGAAATTTTTTTATAAATTTAGCATTTTACACTTAACATCTCTGTTTTATAGGTTAAGTTGCACTTTTGAGCATTCCTGCAGTTCATTTGAGCATTCATGCAATGCATCTGAGGCATGAAACAATACATTTAAAGTGAAGCTTTGTGCATTTACATGGCCAAACATCACATCCAATACTTTCTATCTTCTGTCTTACATTTCTTTCAACACATTTGCCCTAACTCTGGAGCACATCTGAAACTTCCTGCAGTGCTTTTAATGTTTTCTTTATGCACATTTGATTTCTAAAGTAGCACACTTAAATTCTATTTCAATGCTTTTAATTTGTTCGATTGTGCATGTAAGGCTTTAAATAGTGCATTTAAGCATTTCTGCTGCACTTTTGACTATTTTTAGAATTTGACAAATCTGACCGTTGAAAATGTTTTCTCTATGTTTTTCAGATGGTTGGACATAAAAAAGTAAAAAAATCAAAGACACAGAATAATAGTCAAGAAAAGGCTATTGCTAAAAAGATCAACAAAGAGAACATCAACCACATAAATAACTTTTTGGAGGATTCCAAGCAAGAAGGTAAGGATTACAAATGCTATTTGCAAATAGTTTAATCTTACAAATCAAAATTCGTATCTTTAAATTGGATTTTCATGCCTTGATCATTTTTATTTTTGCTTGATTTTCATCACTTTTCTTGGTTGTGTTGGACTAACCAATTCAAAGAGGATTCAAAGGAGCTCAAACAATCACCACTAGGTGATTAAAATGATGAAAAACTTAATAAAAAATGCCCCATAGCCTTTGTTGCCTTCGAAATAAGGTAAGCCTTCATCCTTTTGTGATTTTTCTCTTAAATTGTGGTATTTTCACTTTGAATCTAGTAATTACAAGCCTATTATTGTTTGGAAAATTTGGAAGTAGGCCTATGCTCTTCACTTTCCAAGTAAATCAAAATGCCAAACCTACCAAATTTCTTGATTAAAAGAAAGGCTAAGGAATAAAAAAGCATTAAAATTAAAATCCTATTATTTGTGGAGGAGAGTAGAAATACTCAATTCCCATTAGATTAGAAGGCTTGGTGAATTGAACATTGTTAATTATGCTTGGGGGTGAAAGAATAGTAGGGATATTCTCTTCACCTTTTGGTGAATCAAACTCCCAAACCTATCTCTTCATTTCATTTATTTTCTTTAAATGAACATGCTAGAACTTTAGTGGGCTCACCACCCAAGAATTTGCCTTAACAAGGCTGGTGAGAGGGACATCCCAAAGTGGGATACGATTGCCTTTTCTACAATAATCAAATGCAATATAAAATAAAAATCATTCATTCTTAATGGGGTGAGTGACAAAAGGATATCAATAATTGAGCTTCCTTGAGTAGTCCTTTGGGATTGTGCAAAACTCTGATATATTGGTGGTGGGAAGCCCCTAATTATTGTGGGATGATATTTGATGTTTGTTTGAACAGAATCATTACTAGTAACTCGTTAACTTATAAATCCTACCTATCTAGAGCCATTTTTACGAACCAATTTGACAAATAGGCAGATTTATTGGAGTTATTCTTGTGCAAAAACCCGTGATAATGTTCGATACATTTTTGATGCAGGAGCATCCTAGGTGTAAGAGCAATCTTGCATCACCCAAAAATATTTCTGGTTTTGTATTCAATAAGGGCTATTTTGTGCAGAACTGCTATTTATGGAAAGTTACTATTTTTGGTAATTTTTGTATGTGCTCAAAATGATCTGATTTCTTTCTTGGAGGTTCATTTTGGTCACATAAGTCTGCCAGTAAAGTTTCATTGCCAGATCAAGTGTATATTGGAAGATATTGAAGATTTTTGGTATTGGCAGCAGGGTACAGAAACTTTGAACTCAGTTTTGAAGGCTTTAGAGGCCCCGGATGAGGTCAAAAATTTGGGTGACGGGCGCTTGCGCGAGTTAGGCCTATAGAGCGCTTCGTGGCATTTCCGAAATGGGGTTATAATAGCCGATCGGGTCAACTGGTGATGACTTATGGTCTTCGGAAGTTGGGCCACCCGAAATGGCGAAAAATAATTTTCTTCAAAATTTTTGTTCGGGTTTCAAAGGTTATCTTGAGCCGACTATGATGTAATAAAATGTAAAATAAAATAATTCTAAGTTTGGTCGGCCTTATTGGCTAAAATTCTGGAACCTTCCCAGGCGGTGGAAAATTGCCTATATAAGGAAGGCTGTATTATTGTCTTAGGAGTTCAGAATAGTTCTGGGTAGTAGATCTGGGTAATAGTTCGAGGCTTTGTCCTACAGAATATTGTAAGGGAATGCCCATGTGGCTTTGCATATTGTAATTCTGAAAGTTTGTAATTCCACATTTGTGGAGATAATAAGAAGCCAATTTTTTGTTCTTGCATATTACTGTTGTTGTTTCTCTATTTCTGTTATGTGTTTGTGGTATTAAGGGGAGCACCCTTCATCAATTTCAAACATTTTGTGTTTAGAGTGTTAAAAATACAAGTGTACTTGTGGTTGCTTTGTTTGAAGATACATATAACAAGTGAGAAACATCCATTTAAAAATCATCTTACACTTTTAAATATCTTCTTAAAAGAACAATCACTAAATAGGGGAAAATCAATTTGAATCAAACCTTTGTTGATGCCAACTTTTACAAGATCACATAAATTGAAAATATCTAGTGCAAGAGCACCTAGGCTAGCCTCCATTGGTTAGTAAATTTTGGCTTGTAATTGACTCTAGCCAAGTCAAGAGCTTAGTTTAATTTGTTTTAGGACCTTAGAAGGTCTCTTGCTATGTTGGCTAGGTGAGTTAGTCATTAGGACTAAGGTCACAATAATAGCTTTTGTTAGTTGTTTATTTAATTTCTTAAGTTAGAAGCTTAGCTTAGGTGAGAGTCTTTAATGTGTTCTAAACACATAATTGTTAATGTAAAGATGTCATAAGGTCATAAATGGCCTTGGATCCTCTAAACATAGGAGGTTATGAGTCCTAGAATATAGGATTGAGGCACATGACAAAGTTGCCAAGTGTTGAGAAGAAGTTGTTATCAAGATTTGCACTAATTGCAAAAATGGCATGTAAATCGGATAGCTTTGGATCCCCTAAACTTTAGGAGATGGGGAATCAGCCAATAGGCCCTAAAATGAATGAAATTGCATCTAATGATACCTAAGACTCAAACACAAAGTATTATGGAAGCATTGTAATAGTTGAGAGAAAGTTAATAGAGCTCTGCAAGCATTTTACAGTGAATTTCTGGTGTTTTTGTGTTGACAGTCATACTTAATGGGCTGAAAAACTAAAAAAAGTGTTGGATTAGTGTTCTATAGGTTGTATATGAAATTTTTCATTGGAAGTTTTATTCATTTTGAGGTCATCTATCTTTTGGTTTTTAGCAATCTAGTTCAGGGTGTCTAATTTGCTAGTGTTTTGAGTAGTTTAGGAAGTCATGGCTCCCCCATGAAATCTAACCATGGAAAATAGTTCATGTTAGATGAAAATGGTAGAGGAGTTAGTAGTGTATATATTTTTATGACTTAGGAATTTTTAAAACATGAGGAACTATTTTATATACTAGGCCCTAGGCGAGTTTGTGCAGCTCGGTTATAGGTCTAGAGGTTAAAAGAGTGAAGAAACATTGCATGGTTGTATGGATCCGTACGGACCCAGGAATTTTTCATGAAGGTAAACATCATATATAAAAATTTTGTGAAGATAGAAGCCATACCAATCATTTAGGATTTGGTTTGAGCAAGTTTTCTATCAAAACCACAGTTCAATCCTATAAATTAGGCCTATTAGGCCTCTTGTTCTTGTTTGTAGGAAGCCCCTGTACGGTCACTTTCAAACCCAGAACCTTTATGAAAGTTTTAAAAATTCCAAAAGGGTATCTGAAAAAAGTTTTATTTTTCTGATTTGTTTGGGAAAAATTTTCCAAAAAGGGGAAAAATGGACTGGTGAAGGCTACTAGAATAGACCTATTTTTAAGGTCAATTCATGATGATTCATGGAATCCGATTAGAAGATGATTGAAGACCCTTCCAAGATGGATCAAATGGGAAAGAAAAATAATGTTTTCATGATGGATAATACTCCTACAATGTTGGAGCATGTTTATGGAGATTTGGCACTTAGAGCCTTCTAAGTGAGTGTGGAGAAGTGAATCAAAACTAGGGTGTTGATCATTCAAGGTGAAGTTTTCAGAGATTGAATCTTATAATCAGAGTTTGAATAGATCTTAGTTAATGATCTAAGCCTATTGGAAGATCCTATAGAGGAATAGGATACTAGGAGGCAAGTGAAGTCTCTTGGAGGGTGTGAAAGCTAGCCTTGAAGTTTATCATACATCATATTGGTATCAGAGCTTGGTTGATCAAGCTTATGGTTAATGTTGCAATCTTATGAATTAGTAGAAGAGAATACACCAAATAAATAAATGGTGACTAATTTTGAATTAGCAAAGAAGGTTGAGGAACAAGAAGAGGATAACAAATTGCTAAGGCAAAGACTAGCGCAAATGGAGCAGCTCTTGGGTGAAGTCCAAGACAAAGTAGATAAGGTCAAGGATAAGATTGACCAAAAGGAAGAAGCTAAAGCAAGGGAGAAGGAATTAGAGTTGGAAGAAGAAGCACCAACACCTAACCTTGTTCTTCCCGAAGAGCCATTCTTAAAGGAATTAAAAGCATTGAGTGGTAAAGCTTTGGAAGGTGTGCCACTATTTAGTGGACAAATGGATCTAGATTTAGTTGTGGATTGGATTGATAGCATAAAGAACCATTTTGAATGTGATGGTATCTTTGAAGCACAAAAGGTAATGGTGGCCAAGTCTAGACTAAGAGGTTCAGCTCTTACTTGGTGGAAGTTTGTGCAAACCGAGAGAGAGAAGGATGGAAAAGGTCCTATTGTGACATGGAAGGGTATGGTATCCAAAGTCAAGCAAACATAACTTCCTGATGACTATGTAGTCCAAATGCATAGAAGGAGACACAATCTTAGGCAAAAAGATTTGGATGTCCAAGCCTACACCAAGGAGTTTCAAAAATTGTGTTTGAGGTCCAAGGTAGTTGAAGAAGAGAGCATCAAGCTTGCAAGATACTTGAATGGCCTCAAATGGTCTATTCAAGAGGAGATGAGTCTAGTGAACTTCAAATCCATTAGGAAATGCTATCAAATGGCCTTGAAGATAGAGGAGAAAAGTAAGAGAAAAAAAGAAACCTCGAAAGGCAAAGGCAAAGGCAAAGATACCAAAGGTCAAAGAGGTGGCTATGGTGGAAGAAGTTCTGATTCAAGAGCTCAAGGTGAGGTAAAATTCAATGAGCAGCAAGAAGGAAGCTCAAGTAGAGGTGGTAGGGGAAGAAATTCTAACTCTAGCTTTAGAGGAAGAAGTGGTGGTTCATCACAAGGAGGAAGAGGCAATTATTTTTCCAATATGAAGTGCTACCATTGCAATCAAATGGGGCACCCTGCCTATAGATGCCCTGAGAAAGGAGGTTCATCACAAGGTGGTGATAAGAGAGCTAACCTTGTTCATGAAGACACAAATGCAATAGACAAGCATTCTAAAATTCCATTAAATTCAGAGGAAGGAGAGAACCTCATGATGAGGAGGACTCTAATCAAGGAACCGGTGAAAGAGGAGCCAAGCCAAAGGAGATCTTTGTTTAGGATCAAATGCAAGATAATTGGGAAAGTATGTAGGGTCATCATTGATTTAGGATCTACTGATAATATAGTGTCAGAGGAAGCAGTCAACAAGCTCAAGTTGACAAGAATTTCCCACACCAATCCTTACAAGGTCACTTGGCTTAACAAAGGCCAACATGTGTTAGTGAATGAGCAAGCATGGGTGGAGTTCTCCACTGGAAGGTATAAAGACAAAGTGTTGTGTGATGTTTTGCCTATGGATGCATACCATTTTCTCCTAGGTAGACCATGGAAATTTGACTGCCACGCCATACATGATGGGGGGAAGAATTCCTATTCTTTCAAGAAAGATAATGTAACCTTCAAAATTTAGTCATTGTTGGAGGATGCAGAAGTGAAGATAGTAGGTCCAGATGTTCTTATGGTAGGTGAAAAAGAGTTCCTACAAACCATGGAAGAGAGTGAAGGCATAGGCTATGCATTAGTGTTGAAACCAAGAGAGGGAGATGAAGGCAAGGCAGCCAAGAAGACTGAATTACCAAGGGAGATTCAAGGTATGTTGCAGACTTACCAAGGCAATGTAAGTGATGGTCAACCATCAACCTTACCCCCTCAAAGAGCCATAAGCCATAGGATGGACCTTATCCCAGGAGCTACCATACCTAACAAAGCTACTTATAAAATGACCCCTCAATAAAATGAGGAAATAACAAGGTAAATACAAGATCTCTTAGACCAAGGCCTAATTAGGAAGAGTATTAGTCCATGTGTTGTACCCACTGTACTTGCACCTAAGAAAGGAGGAACTTGGAGGCTATGTATTGAGTCAAGGGCTATCAATAGGAAAACCATAAGGTATAGGTTCCCTATCCCTAGGATTGAAAACTTAATGGACTATTTAGGTGAAGCAAAGTACTATAGCAAGATAGACTTGAAGAGTGGCTATCACCAAATAAGAATCCATGAAGGTGATGAATGGAAGACAGCCTTCAAGACCAACAAAGGGTTGTATTAATGGCTTTTCATGCCATTTGGTTTGTCGAATGCCCCCTCCACATTCATGAGGCTCATGAATGAAGTACTCAAGGACTACATAGGCATGTTTGTGGTTGTATATCTAGATGATACACTAATTTTTAGCAAGACAAAGAGTAAGCATTTGGAACTTCTTGATATTGTCTTCAAGAAGCTGCATGAGGAGAAGTTGATGATCAACTTGGAGAAGTGTGAGTTCATCAAATCATAATTAGTGTACCTTGGGTTTGTCTTATCACATGGCAATCTGAAAATGGATAAGAGAAAAGTGGAGGCTATCATGAATTGGCCTACTCCAAGGTTAGCAATAGAGGTAAGGAGTTTTCATGGTCTTACACAATATTATAGAAAGTTCATAAGACAATTTAGTGCAATTTGTGCTCCTATGTTAGATACTATCAAAGGAGGAATGAAAACCAAGTTTGTGTGGAATGAAGATGCTAACAAGAGCTTTGAGTTGTTAAAGGAGAGGATAGCTACCCAACCTATTTTGGTTCTACCAAGCTTTGAGAAGCTATTCACCATTGAATGTGATGCTAGCAATGTAGCAATTGGGGCTATTCTAAGCCAAGAGGGCAGATCAGTGGCTTTCCATTCTGAAAAGTTAAGTGAGGCTAAGAGGAAGTACTCCTCATATGACTTAGAGATGTATGCATTGGTCTGAGCTCTAAGAAAGTGGAGGCATTACTTGATTCCAAAAGAATTCATTATGTATTCAGACAATCAAGCACTTAGTTTCCTAAATTCACAAGAGAATTTGAGTCACAAGCACATGAAGTGGGTTGAGTACCTACAAGCTTACACCTTCAATATCAAGCACAAGAAGGGTGTACTAAAAAAGGTGGCTGATGCATTGTCAAGAAGAGCCCTCACACTACAAGAAATTCAGTTGAAAAGTATGGGGATAGATCATTTCAAGGATCTATATGCAGATGATGAGGAATTTGCTGACATCTACAAGGTATGTGCTGAATACAAGAATCATTTTCATAGTAAATATGTTGATTATACTTTTCAAAGTGATTTGTTGTTCAAGGGGAATCAATTGTGTGTTCCTAGAAGCTCCATTAGAGAGAATTTGATTCAAGAAAAGCATAATGGTGCTTTGAGTGGTCACTTTGGGATCACTAAGACTCAAGACCTTGTTTCAAGGTTTTACTTTTGGCCTAGAATGAATCTTGATGTTAGGAAGTATGTGGAGAGTTGTGTAGTGTGTCAAAAGGCCAAGGGCACTTCAACAAATGTTGGTCTTTACCAGCCTTTACAAATTCCTACTAGGCCATGGGAATGCTTAAGCATGGATTTTGTAGTTGGGTTACCCAAGACAAGACAAGGGATGGACAGTGTGTATGTGGTTGTGGATAGATTCAACAAGATGGCTCACTTTGTGCCATGAAAGACCACAAATGATGCAAGTCAAATAAAATCTCTATTCTTCAAATAAATTGTGAGAATCCATGGGTTACCTATCAGCATTGTGTCAGACAGGGACACTAAGTTTATGAGGCATTTTTGGAAGACTCTTTGGCAAAGATTGGGCACCAACTTATCTTTTGGATCAGCCTACCATCCCCAAACCGATGGTCAAACTGAGGTTGTTAATAGAAGCCTTGGGAATCTTCTAAGATGCTTGACTAAAGAGTACAGACAAAAATGGGATCAGTTGATTGGGCAAGCTGAATATGCCTATAATGACACCTTGAATAGATCCACAAGGAAGAGTCCATTTGAGATAGTTTATGAACTACATCCAAGGGGTGTCTATGAGTTGAGAGATCTAAAAGGAGTCAAATCAAGTGGATATGCAGATGATTTTTCATTTTCTATGAAAGAGGTTCATGAAATAGTGAGGAAGACATTAGTGGACAACACCGAAAAACACAAAGCAAAGGTGGATGAAGGTAGAAGGATAGTTGAGTTCAATGTTGGTGATCTTGTCATGGTGCATCTAAAGAAATCTAGATTGCAAAAAGGAGTCCCTCACAAGCTGCAAATGAGGAGGAAACAAAACCATTCTCTATTGAGGCTTTATGCCCATTTCCATTTGATCAAAAATTGGTTATGGTACCTTTTGTCGGTAGTGGGCTAGCATACCTCACAGGGTTTGCGACGTGGCTTAACCACCTCATGTGTCTTCTATAAGTCTAGTGGTTGTATCAGGCATTAACAGGTTGATCTTTTGGCACAATGACAACCACTACTTGTAAGAAGTGGTATCAAAGCTTGGTCATAGGTTTGAATCCATGTAGGCCATAGTGAGTGATGCTAGGAGGGGGATTGTTGGTAGTGGGCCAACATCCCTCGCAGGGTTCGCAACATGGCTTAACCGACTCTTGTGTCTTCTATAAGTCTAGTGGTTCTATCAGGCATTAACATGTCAATCTTTTGGTGCAATGACAACCACTACTTGTAACAGCTTTCCCACCCAATGTGGTCTTCCCTAGATATGAAAAATATATGGGTAAATCAAACCCACAAGACCACTTCAGGGAATTTTTTTCTTTGAGTATAGAATTCATGCACGATACCTCCTATTTAATGAGGCTATTTCAAATAAGCCTAGGAGGCCAAGCTATGGAGTGGTTTTCAAAGTTACCACAAGGAATCAAAACATTTGAAGAGCTAACCTCCCAATTTCTGACTCACTATTCTTATAACATAGAGCACAAAATCACCATGCTTAACCTATGCGACACAAAACAAAAAGATGGTGAGTCTTTTCTAGGTTTTCTCCAAAGATGGAGAATGATTTTTTCATGATGCCCTCAAAGTATACCCTAAAAAGAAAAGATGGATATTTTGATGAACAACCTAAACATGGAAATGAACTATAGACTCCACCTTCAATGTCCCCCCATATTCAAAAAGATCATTGAAAATGGGATAAAAATTGAAGAATTTTTGTTAAAAAGAGGAGAGATTAAACTATTTAAAGAAAACAAAGGTTATACCAACACCAACAATAACAATAACTTAAATAATAATAATAATAATAATAATAAAGGAGCCAATAACAACAATGATAAACCAAGGTTATGGTTGAAAAACACCAATAAGAACCTTTTGAACGACAAGGTTGTAGAAGCACACTACCTAAAGGATACCCCTTTTAACTTATCGATCAGGTCAAATCAAACACGTAATGTCAATCAAACAACCAAGGATCCTTTCAACAACAACAAAAACAATTCAAAGGAAAACAAGCTTAAGCCTTCCTTCCCTCCATTTCAAAGAAGAAAATTCACATTCTTAGGTGAAACTTTGGAAATTTATTTGAGAACACTTGTGGCCAATAAAATCATTGTTTTACCTGAATCAAGGCCATATGAACCTCAATTTAAACCCACATGGTGGAATGATGCACACCATTGTGAATATCATCGAAACAAAGGACATAAAACTAATGAATGCATGAAAATTAAGCATTTATTCCAAGACCTAATTGATTATGGTACCATAAAGGTTGACGGACCTCAAAACAATGAAGACCACATATCTTTTAAGAACCCTTTCTTGAATCATGAGAAGAGGGAGACATCAAATTCCAACCACAATAACGAGAGGGGTAATGAAAAAGTAAACTTTTCACACACTTATGACAATACCATAAACTCTTTGGGTGGTTGTGAAAATATAATCAATGTGATAGTGGTAAAGAAAAAACAAAAGGAAGAAGCATCTAATGTTGTGACTAGGGGGCAAGCATCTAAACTTACCTTATCAGGAGGTGCCCCTAGAATCATTCTACCTAATCAAACTTCCCCTTCATCAAAATAATACAATTTGGTAGATCAACCCCAATGGACTCTTGTGCAAATTTCTATTTTGGAGTTTCTTAAACTCTCACCTACTCACAAAGATATTTTGAAAAAGGCCCTTGTTGAAACCAATGTACCTTTGAATTTGGATGTGGAAAAATTCTAAAATATGGTAGGAAACCTAGTGGCACCTCATTATTTATCCTTTTCTAAGAAAGATGATATGTCTTTAAATCATCCACAAAAATTTCCATTGCATATCAGGGTTTTGATCCATAAGCATAGGGTTAAGAGAGTTCTCATTGATGGAGGAGCTGGCCTAAACATCTTCACATTGAACCTTGTCAAAGCCTTAGGGTATTCTTAGGAATCTATTGACCCGAAGAGAAAAATAACCATCAAAGCTTACGATGATGAAGAGAGAGCCTACAAAGGAATAATAGTACTCCATACCCGAGTAGGTCCTATGCAAAAGGAGACTATTTGTGAAGTCCTAGATCTGAAATTGACCTATAACATCCTATTAGGAAAGCCATGGATACATGAAATGCAAGCGGTACCCTCAACGTACCATCAATTCTTAAAATTTTCTTATATGGGACAGGAAGTCATGGTGAGTGGAGACTTAAATCCATTCCAATATTGTAATAAAATTAAACCCTTAAATTATTCATTGGTCCCTCACAATGTAGAAGGCTCTACATCAACAAGGATAGAACAAGGACAAAGGTCAAAGGACCCTATTTCATTAAAAGGAAAAGGAAAGATAGAGGAAGGGGACATTGTTGTTGAAAACCATCAAATTCCCACTAACTTAGCTACATCGACTAAGGGAAAAGAGAAAGTTAGTGAGGAAAGTGCTAAAGAAGAAGAATATAACCAAGAAAAATCTACTCAAATACATACCAAGGAGGCTCATTACAAAAAAATGGATATCATGATGAAGAACTTTGAAAAACAATGCAAAATCAAACAAAAGTGGGTGGGAGAATATTCATTATCTATGATGGATCTGCCATTATCTCCAAAGTCCCATGGAAAACCTTCTAGCTTACACACACCTCATAAATACAATGACCATTTTGTAAGGGCTAATACTTCTTCATCCATGGATGAAGAGGATAATTAAATTCTAAAATGGATATATAAAGATGATGAGTCAAGTGCTCATGATAAACAAATCCAAAACATTAGCATCCCTACTCATCAATACGGCAATGGTTTTCAAATTATACAAAAGATGGGTTATAAAGGACAAGGACCTTTGGGAAGAAGAAATAAAGGGTTAATTGAGCCAATAGAAATGTCTTGGAGGGATATCAAGAAGAAATCAGGGTTGGGATATCTTGAACAAGGATACACTCAAAAGAGACACCCCATGTTCTATGACCAATTTTACAATTAGATTCACAAAGTGATGAAGATTCAAACAAATGGGAGTGGGATTAATTGTCAAGTGAATATTTCCAAGATAAAGAAGTGGATGTAGTTCACACTTATTCTCCTAATAAAGGAAAAGTACAAGAAATAGCTTGAGGATCAAGTTCTAACCAAGCTTCGAGTTCTAATCCAGAGGTTTGAGAAAATATACCAAATCAAGAAGCCAAAGAAACTCAATGGGTAGGAGAACCCTATATATGATCATGGATACCTACTATAGAAGGATCTAGCAATAGGTTCAACTCACAAGACTTTTACCTACAAGAAATTGAAGAGGATTTGACTGAGGATTATTTTGACTCGAGTTATCTAGAACACTTAGAAGAAGTGCAGGTTATTGACTTAAGTGATACAATATTTGAACCTTCCAATGAAGTCATGTCCCTAAGTCCCCTCTACCCAAATCAAAGCATTGATCCCTTATCCCTTGTATATCTGAAACTCATTTAATGAGATTCCGTAGAACCAACTATCCTTCCCACATTCGTAAATGAAAAATATGTGACCCAATATCTAAATGCGATTGAAACTTCTTCTACTAATAAATATAAAGAGGAAATGATGAAGGAAAGTATCCAATATCTCAGTTCAAAAATAAGAGAAAAATTTTTTTTAAAAAAAAAATTGAAAGTCTAATGGTGAAAACCACAATGTGGCAGTATTAGACCAAAAAGAGAAAGAAATAAAGAACATTTCTGAAGGTGAAAACCCAATTGTGGCACCTAAGGAAGAGAGGTTGGATACTTTTCTTGAACATTATGAGGAGACATCACCTATTCTAATAGAACCAATAGAAAAGATCAAAATTGGAACCAAATTAGAGCCAAAGGTTATACATCTAGCAGCATCCCTATCAAGTGAACAAAAAGAGGAATTCACAAAATTCCTTAAAGAAAGGAAAGTAAATTTGCATGGTCTTATGATGGTATGTCGGGGTTAGATCAAAACTTGATCATGCACCACTTGAATATTAGAGTGAGACCAGTCAAGCAAAAATTGAGAAAAATGCACCCACACATAGCACTTCTTGTCAAAGTGAAATTAGAAAAATTATTAAAAGTGTGATTCATAAGAGCAGTTGACTATGTCAAGTGGATATCAAACATTGTGCATGTTTCAAAAGAAGACAAGTCCATTAGAATTTGCATAGATTTATGAGATTTGAACCTTGCATGTCTCAAGGATGACTTTCCTTTAGTAAGTATAGATTCTATAGTGGATTTAATAGCGGGTCACTCAATGTTCTCTCTCATGGATAGATTTAGCAGATACAACCAAATCAAAATTGCACCTAAAGATCAGGATAAAATAGCTTTTACATGTGCATGGGGGATATTTTGTTGGAATGTTATGCCCTTTGGTCTCAAAAAAGTGGGAGCAACCTATCAACAAGCCATGACTACCATATTTCATGATATGATGCATAAATTCCTAGAGGATTATGTGGATGACATACTTGAAAAATCCCACTCAAGGGAGGAACATTTACCTATTCTAGAGAAAATATTCACAAGGTTGGAGTAGTTCAAAGTAAGACTCAATCCAAAGAAATGTGCCTTTGGAGTAAAATCGGGAAAGTTTCTAGGGTACATAATCTCGACCAAAGGAATAAAGGTAGACCCTGCAAAAGTTAAAGCAATAATGAAAATTGGGGCACCTATAAATATAAACTAAATGAGGTCACTCTAAGGGAGAATTTAGTCAATCAAAAGGTTCATATCACAATTAGCAAAAAACTGTCATTCTTTTACTCAACTCCTCCACAAGGACATAGTATTTAGATGGGATGATAAGTGTGAAGAAGCTTTCACATTACTTAAAAAGTATATGATGAATCCACCCTCTTTTATTCCACCAATAAGAGGAAAGCCCTTGATTTTGTACATTTTAGCGACAGAACATTCTTTAAGGGCACTCTTGGCTCAAGAAGATGAAAATGGAAAAGAAAAGGCCATTTATTACAAAGTAGAACCTTGGTAAAATATGAGTTGAATTACACTTTCATAGAAAGAGCATGTTTGGTGGTAGTTTTTTCTTCCCAAAAGCTACGACATTATATGTTATCTCATAAGATCAAACTCATAGCAAAAATTGATCCACTAAAGTACATTTTAAGAAAAATAGCTTTGACAGGAAGATTGGAAAAATGGGTCATGGTGTTGAGTGAATTTGATATAGAGTATGTGGATATAAAGGAAATCAAAGGCTAAGTAATAGCACACCTACTAGCAAAGGCACTGTTAGAAGATGAACATCCTATTCAGGTAGAAATTCCAGATATAGAGATAATCAATATTGTAGCAAAAACATAATCAACATGGCTCAGGAGCAAGAATACTATTGATTACTCCCCAAGGATCAACAATCCCTAAATCATATAAGTTACTATTTCCATGTACAAACAATATAGTTGAATATGAGGCATTAGTCATTGGCATCAAATTGGCCTTAGAATGGAAGGTGATAGAATTGTATATATATGGGGATTATCAATTAGTCATTAATTAGATAAATGATGAGCATCAAACTAAAGATGAAAAATTGATACCTTACAAAAACATGATAGATCTCAATAAGTACTTCACATTGATTACATTTGAGCAAGTGTCGAGAGAAAAGAACAAAGCAACAGATATCATGGCTACATTGGCTTCACTCATCCAAATGCCAGACCAAAGTGCAAGATATGAATTCTTGGTAGAAGAAGTGGGATAACATGCATTTGACCCTTCCCATCCCCACATCATTTTCTTATTAGTGGGACATGAATCAACTTGGTATGGATCCATCTATACATACCTAAAAGACCAAACCTTACCCTTAGACCAAACCTAAAACTAGAAAAGAAATTTCATAACACAAGCCTCTCGTTACACCCTTGTATCTAACACATTGTATCAAAAAATTCTAGACAAAATTCTTTTAAGGTGTTTAGAGAAGGAGGAATCAATATTAACCTTACAAGAAATCCACGAAGGAATGTGTGGGTCACATTTGAATAGGTTAACCTTAGAAAAGAAAATTTTAAGGATAGGATATTACTGGCCTTCTATGGAGAAAGATAAATGCCACTTTGCAAAGACTTGTCAAAAATGTCAATACCATGAAAACCTGATTCATGTGCCAGCTCAAGAACTACATATGATGACTACACCTTGGCCCTTTTATCAATGGGGGTTGGATTTAATAGGGATGATTTACCCACCTTCATCCAATGGTCATAAATTCATTATCACTGCAATAGAATACTTCACCAAATGGGTCAAAGCTATGCCATTATCCACTACCATGGGAAAAAAAAATTCTATGTTCATATTAAACCACATAATTTGTAGGTATGGTATCCTTGAAGCCATCATAACGGATAATGCTAAACATTTCAAGAACAAGGACTTGAAAGAATTATGTGCAAAATTCCATATGATACACCATTCATCTTCAATATATTACCCACAAGGAAATGGACAAGCAGATGCCACTAATAAGAACATCTTGAAAATATAGAAGAGGACAGTGGACAATTCAGGTAGAGATTGGCACATTCAACTAAATCCTACTCTTTGGGCATATAGAATAAGTGTGAGAACACCAACGGGAGCTACACCATTTTCATTGGTTTATGGAACTGAAGCAGTATTGCCTTTAGAGGTTGAAATACCATCTCTAAGAGTTTCACTACATGGATTGCTAAGTGAAGAAGACTATAGGGTTGCTAGACTACAAGAATTGGAATTTCTCGATGAAAGACAACAACAAGCCTTTCATCATCTTAAAGTGTATCAAAATCAAATGTCAAGGAATTACAATAGACACATCAAACCAAGGACATTTCAAATAGGTGATTTGCTATTAAGAGAAAACCCTAAAAATTAACCAGAAAGAAAGAAGAAAGGGAAATGAGAAACAAATTGGTTAGGACCTTTTGTGATTACTTCCTCTTTTGTAATGGGTACATACAAGCTTATAGCTGATTGCAATGGAGAGGAATTGCAAGAACCCATCAATAGCATACACCTGAAAAGGTTTTACACCTGAAGCAGATGAAAGAGTATAAAGCAAAAGAGTATCAAAAAATTAGATGAGTAAGCATCCTATGTATTGTACATAGTCGAAATAGATCCTAAAAATTTCAAAAACATTGAAAAATAGAAAAGAAGAAAAAAAATGAGGAATGTAGAAAAGTTCAAAAATAGTGGAAAATTGAGCATGAAGAAATTCAAAAATATTAAAAAATGATCTTCAAAAAGATGTTGTCTTGGTGAAAACCTAGAAAATAGGTGCCTTGATGATAGAAACAAAAAAATAGAAAAATAGAAAAATACAAAAATAAAGAAAAAATAAAGAAAAGAGCCTTGGTGAAAACCTAGCAAATAGATGCCTTTGTAGCAAAGAAAGTATTAAAAAAGGAGAAAAAGAGCAATAAGTTCAATAGGTGAAAACCTGGTAAATAGGGGCCATTGAAATTCAAGCCAAGTCCCTGACAATGATATTAATTGGCAAGTGTTTGACAACGATGAGCAAATTCTGCAGTGCTTGTTTGATGAAGATGTCTTCTCAAAACATAATCAAGATAGGCTATCACAAAACTATGGTGACTAAGTGATACAACTTAAGTCTAATAAGATTCCTAGAGGTCTTGTCACCTTAGAGACCATCTTCAACAAGGGTGATCAAGTTAAGAAGAATAAAGCTGGCCTGGTAGTTCAACAAGAACATTGTGTTGAATTATAGTTAGCACCAGGTAAAAGTTTACAATTTGGAAAGGTAAACACTGAATTGGAAAAGAAAGCTTATACTCAATTATTCAAAGAATTCAGTGATGTTTTTGCATGGCAATATGAGGACCTTAAAGGTTTTAATCCTTCCCTTGCTCAGCACACTATTGAATTAGAGCCTAATACCAAACCAGTAAGGCAAAAACAAAGGCCTGTTAATCCCAAGTTTGAGCCACTTATGCATAGAGAAGTGCTCAAATTGATAGAAAGTGGTATCATCTACCCCATCAAACATACTAGTTGGGTTTCCAACCTTGTTCCTATAAGGAAGAAGAATGGGGAGTTGAGGTTATGTGTTGACTTTAGGGATCTTAATAGAGCTTCATTAAAGGACTGCCATCCATTACCCTCTATGGAACAAATCTTACAATGTGTCTCTAGATCCAAGAGATTTTCATTATTGGATGGCTATTCAAGATACAATCAAATCCTAGTTAATGAAGAGGATCAATATAAGACTGCATTTACAACCAAGTGGGGAACCATGGCTTATCAAAAGATACCCTTTGGTTTGTCAAATGCAGGTGCTACTTTTCAAAAGGCAATGGATATGGCCTTTAAAAGCCTCATGTACAAATTTGTACTGGTCTACTTAGATGACATAATTGTCTATTCTAAACATGCAGCAAATCATATCAAACATCTGAGGAAAATCTTTGAAAGATGTAGAGAGTTTGGGATATCTCTTAATCCCAAGAAATGTGTGTTTGCAGTCCATGAAGGAAAATTGCTAGGATATATAGTATCCAAGAAAGGAATTACAGTAGACCCTGAAAGGATTGCAGCCATCCTAGAGCTACCATTGCCACATCATAAGAAAAGTCTCCAATCCTTCATAGGAAAGATTAATTTTGTTAGGTGTTTATTGCCTAATATTGCAAATTTATTGAAGCCTTTAACAACCATGTTAAAGAAGAGTTCAACTTTCAACTGGACTAAAGAAGGAAAAGCTAATTTCCAAGCTATCAAAGAGGTCTTGACTGAAGCTCCTGCTCTCTTAAACCCAAATTTTAGTAAAGATTTTATCCTTTATGCTTATGGAGGTCATGATGCTATATCTGTGATGTTGACTCAAGAAAATTCAGAAGGGTTGGAGCAGCCTATTGCTTTCTTCAGCAAAGGTTTAGAAGAATATGAACAAAGATACTCTTTTGTGGAGAGACATGTACTTGCTGTGGTGAAGAGCCTTAAAAATTTTAGATGTTTATTGACCCATAACAAGGTACACTTGAAAGTTACTCATCCAAGTGTCAAAGAATTTTTGCTTTCCAAAGACCTAAATGAGAAAAGAGTTGGTTGGTTTACCAAGGTAATGGAATATGACATTGATATCCAAACCACCAAGCTGGTTAGAGGAAGAGGTCTTTGTGAACATTTGGCAGAGGATGAAAGTTCAAAGAAATTAGAACAAATAGATGCATCTCTATTTGTGCATTCTATAGAAGAACATACTGAGGCATCAGGTTGGTTGCCTGACATGATTCATTACTTAAAAATAGGACAAAGTCCCACAGGCCTAGATTCAGCAAAAATAAGATATTATAGGTTAAAATGTGTTCCCTTTGTGTTGATAGATGAGGTTCTTTTCAGGAAGGATCACAGTGGTGTCCTTTTAAGATGTATTGATTCAGAAAAGATAGTTGATGTCCTATTTGAATTGCATGATGGACCTTCTGGAGGTCACTTCTCTCCTAGGACTACTGCTTTTAAAATCATGAGGGTCGGATACTATTGGCCATCTATCTTTAAGGATAGTCATGATTATGTGAGAAAATGCATCAAATGTGCTATGTTTGCAGGAAAAGAAAGACTTGCAGCTCTGCCCCTTCAGCGAGTTAGAACAGAGAAACGTTTCATGAGATGGGGCATAGACTTTATTGGTATGATTAATCCTCCATCTAGTGTAGGAAACAAGTGGGTAATCATTGCAACAGATTATTTCACTAGATGGACAGAGGTAGTTGCATTGAAAGAAGCAAATGAGAGTGTTGTCTTAAGCTTTTATGATGATATAATTCATAGATTTGGCACTCTAGACTCTATAATATCAGATAATGGATTGGCATTCATAGCCTTAAAGTCTTAGAATGGGCAATCAGAAATGGCATCTATCTAAATAAAAGTTCAAATTATTACCCTCAGGGCAATGGTTTGGCAGAATCAACTAACAAGAACTTGATTAGGATAATCAAGAAGACTCTACAGGATAACCAAAGGGATTGGCATACTAAATTGAAGTCTACCTTATGGTTAGATAGGATTACCCCAAAGAAGATCATTGGGAATTCTCCTTATGTGTTAGTATATGGCAGGGAGGCTAAGTTGTCCATTTCAATTGAATTGCTAGCTCTAGACTTGGCTACTCAATATGCCCTGTTTGAAGAAGGAGATCCCTTACAAATCAGGTATGCTCAGCTAATGGAGTTAGAGGAACTCAGAGATAAATCCATGAAAGATATGGAGTTCCATCAGATTCAGAGAAAGAAAAGTTTTGATAAAAGAGCTAGGGCAAGAAATTTCAAAGTTGGAGATGTAGTTCTCAAATGGGATGAATTCAGATCAAGACCTGGCAGACATATAAAGTTTGATTCCTTTTGGGGTGGACCATTTGTTATTATAGAGTACAGAGGGCCTAATGCTTTTCAACTATCAACTCTAGAAGGAAATGCCCTGCCTATATCAGTTAATGGATTCCACTTGAAGCCCTATTTTGAGGTTAATCCATCCTTGTAAATCTCTATAAATGTTTCCCTGCTTTTGTTCCTACTTTCTAGGATAGTTTTTTCTAGTTTTCCAAGAAGTGCTCAAGCATAATTCTAGTTCTACCTCTCTATCAGGTTTTTATGTTCAGAAATAACCCCATGCCCAATGGATTGTCAAGGCCACTGATCAATGTCTAGCAGGCTGACATGCAGCAGAAATCGTCAAAATGTTACCCCAAAAATTCCTCCCATTTTTTTTGGCTAAGCTATAGAAATCAAAGATCCTCATGCTTTAAGCCCTTTTGAACACCTCCAAAAGATTTCATGGCTTTAACATTTTTCCCTTGGTCTCTGCAACCTTTTTTCTGCCCCTGGCTTCAAATGACCTAGGTCAAAATTCATAAAAGTTGTCGTTGTAGCTAAAAAGCCCTAAAACCCCTTTGGCCTGTTATATTTCTTCATTACCTTTTCGGCCACTTAAGACTTTCATTTTTCATGTGCGCAATTAAATCCTTCAGTCACCAAATCTCTTATTCCTAGCGGTCAAAACCCTAACGCTTAGCGATCTGGTGGGAGGTTAATGTTTGGTGTCGCGGTTTCAGTCTTTGAAGAGGCTAAGTATCGATTAGATCTGACGGTCATCGCTATTACATTGAGTGCAGATGCAAGTGTTTTAAGATCATGGCATAGTGATGGCCATCGATCTTCCTTTTCATATAGTGCTGCAGGTTGTTAGTGGGTCCAATGCCATGTAGTCCGAGGTGTACATTTCTTATTGGTCAAGGGGCTGGTAATGTGGAAACCTGTCAATGGGCCCATGGTCTTTGGCTTATGAGGTAGGTTAAAGCTCATGCGAGATCGATGATCATCATTATACCGCTATGGAAAAGTGCTCGAGAGTTAAAGCTATGGTATAACGACAACCGTCCGATGCAGAGTAGATTCTTTCTGGGTCTGTTGTTAGTGATTGTAGAGGTGTCTGCTGATGAAGCGGTCGAGAGCGAATAAAAGAATGACAACTGGCAGGATGGGCCCAGGGTTAGAGATGTATTTTGTGAATCAGTGACTAAAGGGTTATCTTTTGTTGGCTAGACTTAGCCAGGGTTAGTTAAAAGATTAAACAATACAGCGAATAAAAGGAAAAGGAACCTAAGGTAAATGCTGAGTTAAGTTTGCAGTCAAATATGGTGCCCGAGTAAAAAGGAAAGATCTAACGACCCTATTTTAAAGTAAGGTTAAAATTTGACAGTTGGCCATTGATGGATAAGGGTTGGTGCCACCTGTGACCGTTTAATCATTTTTTAAATTCAAATATCTAAGAGTACCAAATTTGAATAGTTATGGCGAGCTCGGGTTGTAGGAAAGTAGATAGATCAAGGCAGCTTGTCCATAGGTAGATGCAGTATAGGGATGGACATGCAACATGATATTTGATCAGTTGAGATATTTCCATGACATTTATGATCAGAATTGACATAATTAGGGTTTTTATCATGAAAATCTGTAACCCTAGTTAGGTTTTTCTCTTGCCTGTGTGCAAAAGGAGAGGTATATATTAATTTTTGGAGCTTTTAGAGCTCAAGAGTTGACAATTTGTAAAAAGAGAGTTCTTCTTTCTTAGAAAGTTATCCATGGGATTCTTTCTGCCCTCTAGCTTTCTACATTCTATAATCTCCCATTGATTGTTTAACCATTGCAGAGGTATTTGTGACATTCTTTCTGTCCCTATGTTTTTCTTGTTTGAATTATCTCTTATTGAATTGAAGTATATGTATGTTTTTTTCAGTGATATCTTAGGGTTCTTGATCCCTCTTTCTTTATACAATTCATGTGTATTACTGTGTCTGATCTGATTTGAGTGAGTTTGTGGGTATACTTCAGCCCATTGTCATTCTGTCTCATTCCTATACCTAGTTGCAGAGGTGAATGTTTGTTTGCAAGTCATACTCTGTGTCTTTTGTTCAGACCCCTTTATGAAATACTTATGCAAGCCTAATTAGTGAGTTGTGATCACCTAGACCTAAGTTTATGTACTGATTTTATCCTTTATACTGCAATTCATACCATATTTTCAGTGTATCACCTAGTAGGTAGTTTGCTTTTAGTTATTTCCTTTTCAAGCATTCCTTCTATCTCTTTCCCCTCAAGATTTACTTTCCTATCTAAGAGAAAATTAAGGTGAGTATCCAAGAGGAACCAACCTAGAACTTGGAGGTCTCATCTTAGTTACCATAGGTCCCACACCTGGAGATGATTCCCATGTTATACTAGGTTATCAAGACCAAGAGAGCTTGAAACAAGGGTGAAAACTTAGTGTTTAACACTACTATCTATCATTAGGTGCATACATTAATCATTAAACCATTAAATCATATAAGTGCATTAAAATCCATTCATTTCATTTACATGTTCATTTCATACATTTCATCATATAACTGCATTACATCTCATATTCCACATTTTGAATCATTACATTACATTGAATACGTTATCCATAAACGCTAAATCATAAAATCCAACCATACATATCATCGTATATCATTAAAACATTAAAGCATTATATATCATTAGGGATATCATTATGTATAAAACCATTTAATAAATGCATCCATCTAATCTATGTCATAAATAAGACATCCATCCATAGAAACTAAGCATAACATGTGCATTCATATCATAAACAACATTTAAAAAGCATAAAAATATACCATATATAGACAGAGCATATAGAACTCCATATCATACCTCATCTAAAAAGTAAACCCAACACATAATGACATCACATAAAGGAAAAATCTATCAAAATTATCAAAGTCCATGGTATCATCAAAATCAGAGTCCACAACATAAAGTATTGATCAAAGATAACCTGATAAAAGAATGTATAATATAAAATGTCTTGATCAATTGAATCATAAATATACATCATCAATGAGGCACATCATACAAATCAACTACCAGTGCCTGCACTTCCTCTAGCACCATCTGCGTCTGGACCATTTGTACCTATACTAGGATGATGACTCAAACTAGCCTGCAATCCCTGTTGACTCTTCCCAGCTATGAAAGTTTGCATAACCAAGCTCAACTACATGACCTATTGTCGAATCTCAGATACCTCATCCTGTAAGGACTGAACATATGATTCCTGAGCCAGTGGTGTCTAAGGAGGGGTCTAAGAAGAAGGAGCCTGAGAAGAAGAAGGTACCTGAGGAGCCTGAGGAACCTATACTTGTGTAGCTTGATCAACCAAAATCTATGCAACATGTGCATCAATATCTACTGCAACCTGAGGGGCAATCAATTTGAACAATCAAACCTTGTGTTGACCCCATCCACCAAGTCTAACCTAGTGAACATGGTACAATGCTTAGAAAGGTCCACCCCTAACTTATGCTCGTCCACCTCTCATCTGGACACCACCTCTAACAGGAGTGGGGGCAATAATAACTGGAATCACAACTCTGATGCCCCACCTGGCTCTGCCCACCCGTCTTCCATGATGACCATCTCCACCACCTCCATCACCATCACCTCCATCATCATCATCATATCTATCATCAATTCTGAGTACAGGCTCAGCTAGATCGGTGAATCTTGGGAATGGTTTATGGAGGAACCACTGAGCATAGTTATCTGTCATCCCTGCATCTACTATGTGCTCCCTCATATCCCAAGCCAAATGAGGGAGGGCCAAGATCTCATCACGCATAGTCTTGTAATCAATCTGAGGACCCCAAAGGGATCTCTCAACCTATACCCTAGCATATAGCGCTAGTCCCTGAGGCATACCCTATGGTCAACCATACTGCCGAAGGACCCTATAAAAACAAAACCACTCTATAATCAACAATGTATTACCTATCATCAATCGAGGCATTCACATCATGGGAGCTTTGTGGCATCTTCTACCCATGGCTTGCATCCTAGATACAACCTCCAAATAACCTGGTCCAAGTCATGAATGATGTGTCACCAATAATCCAACTATCACAGATGATCCTGGACAACCATACCCTCATATATGAACATGAATGGCCATCTAGGATCTTGCCACTGTACTCCAATAAGACATGTGATAGGGAGATGCTCCCATGTCCAAAGGTGCAATAGGACTACTCCTACAGATAGAGTAGCTTTGCGCTTGTATACTATAGCATGCAACTCATGATAGATTTGTGCCAGTATACATGATCCCCAGTCAAATCTATGGGATGACCTATCATATCCTCAAGGATACGGCCCACCCAACTACAAATCCATGACCTCATCGATTAGGAAATAGAAAACTACTAACTAGTACTCCAAGTACTACAGAAAGAACAGGGATGGCAGTGAACTGCACCTAGAGAATTATATTGTTGCCGATAGTAGGGTCACCAAACAAACACCTACAAATGGTACCATCATAAACCTGATCATAATATACAATCTGTTGGTGTAATTAAGTATTTACTAATTACACTTTACTTAAGTTTACTTAGGATAATGCATTTGCATAATTAGTTGTCTTTGAGACACCTAGGAGTTTGCATTTCTTTTTAGCACATGGTTAGGAGAATCTCCACTTTAGGTGGTTATAGTTGTCATCTCATACCTCTTTGTGTGTGAAATCCACCTTTAGTGCTCTTATCACATTATCATCCTTTCATGTTGCACATACTTTCATGTACAATGGAGGATGATCCACCTTTGGTGGACATGTGATTCCACCATGTCTAGTTGATAGCTTATCACTTGCATAACTTCTAGTTATCATGCATTGCCTATATATTGAGGCATTTCTACATTGTATGTAATCAATCTATTATCCATCATTTGATCATTATTGAATTCTTCATTTGATCATATTATCTTGTCTCTCTTTGTTGTGCTATCTCTTGAGCTTCTAGATCTTGGTTTCTACTATTTGCCTTAGGCAAATTCTTACATGGTATCAGAGCCAAAGGAGTCTTCATTGGATAGCCATTGGAGAGCGATTGATTGCTTCAACTTTTGGAGGGACGCGAACCAAATCTAGGATCAGCATTTTGTGGGAGCATTTTGAGCAAGATCGGACCTCACCATTGCATCTGGGTGGTTGTTTCCATAAATTTTGACTATAAATTTGCCTATACTGGGCAAAAGTCAAATTTGAGGCAAATTTTTTTTGCAAATCAGACCTTTAAGGCCCGATATGAAAAATTGGGTAATTATTTTGACAAATTTAAGTTCAGATCTGAATTTATATTTTTAATTTTAGTCATTTATTTCGAATATGCAATTTTGTCAATTTTCAGATCTACAATTATGTAAGATTTTGTCAATTTTGGTTAGGCAATATTGTCTATTTTCAGATCTGGTCTGTGGATATATATTTTTTTGTGGCAAAAATTTTGCCATATTTGGTAGTGCACAGGTCAACAATCGAAGCACACAGGAGATTATGAACCGTGCTTGTTGGACAAGACAAGCCAGTGAGAATTAAAGGGAGCCCAAATGTTCTTTATTTGTTAGTGCAAGTTTGTGGTTTTAAACACCAAATCAACCATCATATAGTGCATGTGGGACTAAATTCCCACATCCACACACTAGTGCACATCTGCTCCCTTCCACGCTCGGGTCTGCAACCTCCGCTCCACCGGCCACAACCCACCTCCCGACCTCCCCGCGCGGGCAGGTTATCAATGCCACCTCCGCCGATTGTTCCCACCAGGTGGGCCTCCTCTGCGAGCCCCCTCCTCTTGAAGCTCAGCTCCCGAGCCCCACACCACCCCTCTATCACTCACAATGTGGGCTCTGCTCCTGCCACACCCCTGCTCGGTGCCACCTGCCATCACTTCACATGGGTTTAGTCTTGTAGTTCCGTCTAGCGTCGCCTCTCCCAACGTGGGAACCAAACCACCACCTCTACTGAATGCCACACCCAGCACCACGTGGACAAGCCGTCAGGACACGTGGTAGCCACCTTATCACAGCCCTCTTCTTGGTCAACGAGCCAACCAAAATCCAACACGTGGTAGCGAGCGAAAAAATTGGTATTTTTTAAAAAAAATTTGCATTTTTCACAAATTTTAGTATCTTAAATTTTACACCCATTTGGACATCAAATTGGGTAGTTTCTACTTTGCTATGATGGTCTCCAAGAGGTCAAATTTATCCTCTTGCTTGCATCATCATTTCTTAAGGTTAATTTTGACAGCCATTTGACTGTCAAATCTAGCCATTTTTGCACTGCGACAATGGTCATTTAATCGTCAAATTTAAGATAGTGTATTTGGTGACGTCGGCAACTTTCAAAATTTTCTAGCCCTCACCATTTGCATTTTGGATTTGGCAGTTCGACTTTGGGAGGCCATAACTTGGTCATATGGACTCCAAATTAAGTGCAATTTTTTTTTATTTTGGCTAAAATTCCCTAAACTTTTTAGTGGTGGTGTTATTTTTTGGTTTTGGATCATGAATTTTGTAGAAATTGTAGTTTTTGGTGACTGTACCTATCTGATCCCTATTTTTGCAACTTTAGAGGCTTCGTACGGGCTCATACAGACACATTTTCATGTGCAATTTTTTTTGAAAGTGCATAATTTTTTGTCTACTTTCCAGATCTGATATTAGTTTGGAGAAATTTTGAGTAGACATAGTACTTTCAAAAAATGGTCTATTTTGGCCTATTAAGGCACTTGTAATTGATTAGATCTTTGAAGGATCTTGTGTTCTATCTTCTTGAGTCTGCTGTAGCTTCACATTTACAGTTGTAAACATCAAAATTAGAAGTCCACTTTGATCAATTTTGTCAAGTGGCAATTGTACACGCACTAGCTATAAAGTGCCAAAATCATCATTTTTTGGGGGGGGTTCTTTGATTGAGTGAATTGGGGGGGTGTCTTGTGTGTTGGTGTCTCTCCTTCTTGTGCTCATTTTCATTTTTGCATCATGGGTTCTATTGCCAAATTAACTCCACATAACTATGCTACATGGAAAGATAATGTATGGAGCAAGTTAATGCTTAAAGGTTTAAATCCTTATGTGGTGGTACACTTAAAAAACCTGCTGATGATGATACTGCTACACTACAAATTTGGTCAAGCAAAAATTATAAAGCATTAGGAGTCTTAAGAGATAATATGTCTCAAGTTGTAATGTATCACATCAAAACCATAAAAGATGCTAAAGATGCTTGGGATAATCTTGAAGAATTGTTTGGTAAAGTGGATGAAGACATGGGATTCAAAATTGAGACTGATCTCCTCAAATTAGATCCCAAGAACTTTGACATAATTCAAGATCATCTCAACAAAGTCAATGACTATAGAGCACAACTTGATGATTGTGGTAATCCCATGAAGGATGCAAAGTTGGTTAGTCACTTGTTGAATCATCTTCCTCCTGAATATGCAGCTTTTGTCTCAAGTTACAATACTCACAAGTTAACCATGGGTAGTGCCTTCACTAAGCCTTCATTTGAGTCATTTTTAAAAATGTTGGTCTTAGAACAAACAAAATTGGTGAGTATGGGGATTCTCAAGTCTTCAAAGTCTAAGGCATTGGTGGCTAATAATGGGAATCAAGGGAATCAAGATGGTAAAGGTTCCAACAAGAAGCAAAAGAAGTGGAAGGCCAAATCACAATCAGACACTCAACAATCTTCCTCCTCACAACAAGGAAAGTCTTCTCCCACCAACAACAACAACAAAAACAAGGGGGATAGTTCTAAGAAGGAGAAGAAAAATTGTGCATATTGCAAGAAGCCAAATCATGATGAGCATCAATGCCACAAGAAAAAAATTGATGAGTTGACAAACATAATCAAGAAGCATCACATTGATTTTCCAAATGCCTACAAGGGAAAAGATTCATCACCCTCCACTTCAAAGGGTAAAGGGAAAGCATTTGTGGCAAGTACAACTAATTCAAAGGAATGTATCTTTGATTTAGGATCCACACATCATATGGGTGCAACAAAGGAACAATTTTCTTCCTTGAAACCATCTATGGTACCTCACATCTATGTAGGAGATGATACTCAAGTGCAAGTTGAAGGGAAAGGGGAAGTTGAGATGGAAAACGGAGCTTTCAAAGATGTTCTCTATGTTCAAAACCTTAGCATAAACCTCCTTTCAATTTACCAAATCACTCACCATGGAGGTGGAAAGGAATTTGAGTTCCTACCTGATTCAGTTGTAGTAAAAAATCTTAAGGATGATTCTATGGTGGCAATAGGAAAAGCAAAGCATGACACAAGGCTTTACTCATTTTCTAGTTTTGTACCTAAGACTCCTTCACATGCCTTGTTGACACACTCAAATTCATAAAGTAAACTTTGGCATGAAAGATTTGGACATCTCAACTATAGATATCTTCAACGGCTTAGCAGCAAGGACATGGTCAAAGCTCTACCTCAAAGCAAGTATTCAGAGGGTGTATGTTCAGGTTGTGAAATGGGCAAACATCCCAAAGAGAAGTTTGATAAAGGGAAGTCTTGGAGAGCAACATTTTTTCTTGAGTTGGTTCATAGTGATGTAATGGGCCCATTTCTAGTGCCATCATTTGGCAAGGCTCGTTATGTACTCACCTTCATTGATGACTTTTCACGCTACACTTGGGTCTACTTTCTTGGTCACAAGAGTGAAGTGTTTGATAAATTTCTCACCTTCAAGGCTCATGTTGAGAAGCAATCAAGTAAAGCCATCAAGATTCTTCGAGTAGACAATGGAAGGGACTATGTGAACTCAAGGCTTATAGACTTTTGCACACTTGAGGGTATTGATCTTCAACATTCAGTTGCCTACACTCCATAGCAAAATGGTGTTGCAGAAAGGAAGAATAGGACCCTTAAAGAGATGGCCACTTGTATGATTCATGCCAAGTCTCTAGATCAAGCATTCTGGGCTTAAGCTATATGTTGTGCCACTCACATACAAAATAGAACTCCTCATAAAGCTTTGGATGGAGTTACTCCTTTTGAGGCTTGGTGTGGAAGAAAACCAGTTGTGAAACACTTTAGAGTCTTTGGTTGTCTAGCTTGGGCATGCATACCTCCACAAAAATGTAAGGCATTGGAACCACAAAGTAAGCCTTGCATATTTTTTGGTTATCCCGAGACTCTTAAGGCATACAAGCTTATGGATCCTGAGACACATGAGATCTTCTTTGAGAGGAGTGTTCACTTTGAAGAGAATTGTCCTAGCTTGGATTCTCAACTCCTCCTACTTTCTCCATTTTGGATAATGATAGTAATGATAGTGACTTGGAAGATGAAACTCCCTCAACCCTGACTCACAGGCCTCCACCTTCGCAGGGTCAAGACATAGTTGAGGACATTCCTTCATCATCTTCTTCCTCCACTAGACCTTGTTGGGCACAAAAAAAACATTTGATTCAGTAGGTTCACTTGTGGGGAATCCTTTAGACACTAGGAGGACAAGGTCACAACACAACTCATTTCCACATGCTTATATTGCAATTGCTTCTGATCCACAATCTTTCAAGGAAGCTTCAGGAGTTCCTGAGTGGGACAAAGCTATGGAGGAAGAGTATAACTCTTTGATGAGAAATAATACTTGGGACTTAGTTCCTCTTCCTAAGGGAAGAAAAGTGGTTCGATGTAAGTGGATCTACCAGACCAAGTTTGCAGTGAATGGAAGTGTGGATAAGTATAAGGCAAGCCTTGTTGCAAAAGGTTTCTCTCAGGTTCCTAGTATTGACTACACCAAGACCTTTGCACCTATAGCCAAGATGAAATCCATTTGTTTGACACTTGCTATTGCTACAGCTCATGGTTGGGTTGTACATCAAATGGATGTTAAGAGTGCATTTCTACATGGGGATCTTCATGAGGAGATTTATATGGAGCAGACACAGGGATTCATCCAGGATACTACTATGGTTTGCAAGTTAAGGAAGTCTATCTATGGCCTCAAATAGGCTCCTAGGGCTTGGTATGCCAAGATGGATTCCTTCCTTCTCTTAGCAGGATTCACCAGGTGTCATTCAGATTTGAATGTCTACATTATTTGGTAGGATGACTCACACTTGATACTTGTGCTTTATGTTGATGACTTGATCATTACAGGGAGTACTTCATCCATCATTGCCAGTGTCAAGTCTTCTTTGTAGGACAGATTTGCTATGACAGACTTGAGTTTACTTCATTATTTTCTTGGTATTGAGATCACATAGTCCTCGGCAAGGATCACACTTTCTCATCCCAAGTATGCTCTTGATTTACTTGCTTGATTTCACATGAGTGATTGCAAGGCCACACCCACTCCATTTCTATCAGGTGTCAAGTTAGAGGCTAAGTGGTCTACACCACTTGTTGATGCTACATTGTATAAATAGCTTGTTGGAAGTCTCATCTACTTGACACATACACACCTTGACATATCATTTGTAGTTGGCATGGTTTCTCACTTCATTCAAGAGCCACATGAGCTTCATTGGAAGGCAGCCAAGTGCATATTACACTACATATAGGGTACACATACACATGGGATTCACTATGCAGTAGGTACAGGACTTCAGTTGGTTGGATATACAGACTCAGATTGGGTAGGCGATCTTGATGGTCGCAAGTCTACTTCAGGTTACATATTTCATCTTGGTTCAGGCCCCATTTGTTGGCAGAGTAAGAAGTAGCATGCTATTGCTCTTTCTTCGACTAAGGCTAAGTATCGAGGGGCTATTACTATAGCTACAAAAGCTATTTGGCTTCAGCATATTCTGAAGGAGTTTGGTTTTAGTATTCCATGACCTACAGTCATTCATTGTGACAATCAGGGTGCTATAGCAATCTCTAGACATCCGGTCCAACATCAACGGACCAAACACATTGAGGTTCATGTGCACTTCATGAAAGATTTTATACATGAGCAGGTCATTGAGATGTAGTATTGTCCTATAGCAGAGCAGGTTGTAGACATCTTCACCAAACCCTTCACTGAGAGCAAGTTTCCTCAATTGTGAGCTCTCTTAGGGGTGCGGGCTATTCCATCAGGGGGGGTCACATGACTTCTCTATTCTATCTTATGGGGGGGATCTTTTCCTCATATGAGGTCTTCTCTCTCATACTCTATTATTGTATTCATCTCTCTTTTTGGGGGAGGTTTTTTCTGATGAGGTTTTCCCTCTTTCTCTGCTTTATGAGAGATTGCATTGTTCTTGCATATTGTACATGGGTACCTAACATGGCCTAGTAGCCAGGACCCATCTTGCATTGTGAGCTTAAGTGCATTCCCCTAAGTTGCACTTAAGGGGGGGTGTTGGTGTAATTAAGTATTTACTAATTACACTTTACTTAAGTTTACTTAGGATAATGCATTTGCATAATTAGTTGTCTTTGAGACACCTAGGAGTTTGCATTTCTTTTTAGTACATGGTTAGGAGAATCTCCACTTTAGGTGGTTATAGTTGTCATCTCATACCTCTTTGTGTGTGAGATCCACCTTTAGTGCTCTTATCACATTATCATCCTCTCATGTTGTACATACTTTCATGTACAATGGAGGATGATCCACCTTTGGTGGACATGTGATTCCACCATGTCTAGTTGATAGCTTATCACTTTCATAACTTCTAGTTATCATGCATTGCCTATATATTGAGGTATTTATACATTGTATGTAATCAATATATTATCCATCATTTGATCATTATTGAATTCTTCATTTGATCATATTATCTTGTCTCTCTTTGTTGTGCTATCTCTTGAGCTTCTAGATCTTGGTTTCTACTCTTTGCCTTAGGCAATTTCTTACATAATCTCTCCATGATTTGGGATCCGCAAAAATCTATAAACATCCTCTTGGGTGATCATCATCTCACCCATCAAAAAATGAAAAGTATTATGGTCAGAGTGCCACCTCTCTGCCATAGTTTTTAGTAGTCCTTAATTCACTCAGAATCGAGGTAGAGTAGGTAAGAAAGAAATCTTGCATTGACCTATCAATTGGCGCTCCTGCCTAATAAGATCATCAATCATCTTGAACAGCAATGGAAATAACCCTCGAATGACTAACTTCCAAAGGGGAGCCTATGGAAGGAAGTTAAATCACATCAGTAATCAAAATCAAACAAATGTTGAATCATCAGAAGTCAAATGACATCCTAAATTTTATCAAACCATTATCAATTTTCCTAATTCTATTCAGCGAAGACCTAAAATTCATCATCATAATCGACCAACCAATCAAGATTGACAATCAAAATTCAACATCACATGACTAGAACTAACATCAAACAACTTGTTTCAACACAAGACTCATCAACCAAGCCAATCAACTGATCGACGAAATCAACCAAGTAGGAAAACTGGCTGAAAATTTTAAAAATTTGCAAAAAGGGGTGTGCGGGCTACTAAAACATTCAAATGCGCAAAATGATTTATACGCACTGGAGAAAGTGGTAAAGGTGAAATCTTAACCTAGGGTTCCTAATTGAATGTGCAATAGAAATGTTTGAAAGCCTTGGGCAAAATCATGGATGTGTAGAAAGAAAAGTGTACGCACTGCAAGAATGCTTAAACGCATTGTTTCATTTGAAAAATTAAAAAAAAAAAGAGTTTTATCTAGAAAAATCCAATATTTTGAATTTAAATGCAAAAATATAAAAAGAGAGGTTCCCAAGGGTACATACCGGAGGTCCATAGTCTGTTGGCCGCTAATATTGATGACCACACTCAAATCTATGATCTTGATAAGGTACCACCATCATAGAAGCTCTAAAAATTCAGAGAAGGAAAAGTCGAAAGAGGAGGTGAAAATGAATAGTAAAATTGACTTTTCACCCCTATATATAGTCCTTTTGACCTAAAAGGGGTACTTTTTAGCAGAAAATGACCCAAGACCCAAATTGAACACTTAATCAGCCGATTCAAGGGCATTTGTCATCAGAGCATCATATAAACAATATCATAAATGAAATTGAAATTAACACATAAAATTGAAAATATCTAACGAAATTGATTAAAAACACAAAAAAATTCACCACAATCAAATTTCATTTCATTTCCGAGGGAGCATACACTCAGATCATCATGAACATCATCAACATAATCAAATTAGTGGCATAATTTTTCAACGCAAATTTTTTTGCATTTATCAGTGGGGCATCAAAATCAACCAATTAGGTCAAATTGGGCATCACGCCAAGGATCTATCATCAAAACAACCATCGAGGACATTAATCATTCAGGACTTCATTAGGAATCATAGATCTATGATCAGTATCAAAATCAATCATCAAGATTAAATCAGACATCAATTAATTAGGAATTTGCATCAGGACATCAGACATTCTTTGCATCAATACGCTTTGTGCATCAATTCAAAGAAGGGCATTTGTAATCAGCTAAAAAATGGTTAAGATCAAATCAAGTTAGCAACTAAGGCAAAATCAAGGCATTAATTGCAATCAACCAAGAATCCAATAATAATTGAAAATCAAAATCCATTAAATCAATTAAAATCAATCAAATCAAGATAAATCAATTAATTATGTAATTAATCTAATTAATTGTATAATTTAATTAAAAATCAAATCAACCCATTCAAGGGGTACACATGGCTAAACAAATTAATTAAATTCAATTAATTAATTCCTAATTTCCCTCACCCACCACATGGGAGGAAAATACGTCAACCAATAGGAATTGAGGATTGGGCTCACACAGATCAAAAGAAAATTGAATCTCAATCACTCATAAGGTGAGAGAATCTTGACCACTCATTTTGTCTCTTTGTCCCAAGCTTTGAGGACAAACCATTTAAATTATCCCCATATTTGAAACCATGGACTTAACCTTAAATCAACCATAATTAACTCAACTCCACCCCCTATGCTTGCAAAAATCTATAAAAGAAAGGCTAAAATCATGAGAATTCATCCACACATCTAAGAATTGCATCAAACCTCTTGGGATTTTAAGCTAGAAAAGGCATTTTACCATAATTTGAGCATTGTTTCGAGTAAAATAGGATTGAATTCTTAATCATTTAGCTTCATTCTCATTTTTAGGTTGTCACTAATGGAGACTTGCTGAGAACTTATCATTATCATACTTAAATAGAGATCCATAGAGTACTTATTAGCTTTATTTTCAATTAAATAGCTCACTTTTTTGTGTTAATTTAGTTTATTTTCTCATTTATTGTCAAACTACCCCTATGAAGGTACTTTATTAGTACACACACTATAATAGTAGGATTAAATCCTTTAAAAAGGTAGTCTTTAATTGGAATATAGATTCTTATAACAAGGTATCAATCACTCCTAATAGGGTGAGTCACCTAGAAAGTGACAGATTGTAAGCTCTTAACCGAGCAATCTTTTCTACTGTAGTGAAAGGATTGTGGGTGTGATCCCCACCATGGTATTTCCCTCTGAAAAAGGGTTTCCAAGACAAAAATAAGTCTGTTATGTGTGTGCATGTATTTTTATTTGATTTACTACACTTTCACATTATAGTTTATGATTATGCTTCATAGTTTAGAAATTTCTCCTATTACTGTTTAAGGGTATCAGTAAAATGTTAAAAGTTTTGATTAGTATTGATTAACCCCCCCTCCCAATACCTATTATTTACAACATAAATTTATGTCTCCATTTTATATTTCAATATATTGCATGCATTAATAATTTCACATGTCACTATTGTAGCAGTCACCTATGCATCTATGACATGTTTTTGCGCATATGCACTCTGTAGAGTTGTGCATCCATAATATATTATAGTCTAAAAGTAGTGTTCAAGTATGAGTGTGTGATTTGGGTACCCTCATGGTTCTATTGGTGCCATCATAGTAGGTATCTGACCTTGTTTTGCATGTTGGTTTAATCGATCTTCAAGCTAGACTTAGCATGGACTCATTCTTGAGAGACTAATGACTATTAGAGATCCCAATGAGGTTTAATGGAATGCTATGCAATAAAAGGGACTTTTGTTTCTTGCTAGAACACTCTCATAGGTTTGTGTACAGTTTTCCTAACTTGACGACCATGGGACCCTTCAGAATGCTATACTTTATACACTGATGGTTTAATGTTATTCATGTTTTTTTTTGCATTGGAAGTTTAGTGTTCATCAATGCATTATGTGTGTGATATAATTGCAATGTTTAAATATTCATATCATTAATGTAGTTAACCTTGTAATTTTAAATAAAAAAAAAAATTGTTGTGTTAGTATTGTGCTTTATTTTCCTAAGGGTCTCCTAGTAGGACATGACATTAGGATTAACTTTAAATGGGATTACCCATTATCTAACCTAGTTACTAGGTCACACCCATATTAGAGTGTACATATTGAACCAACTGGGGGGACAGTTTTCTCATTCCAATATGATGAATTTAGGGAGAGAGACCCTACTGTTTGATGCATTACAAAAGAGGTTAGGCTTATTCATCAGAGTGCCCAAATTTTCTTTACCTATTTCCATCAATATAGCTGGGTCATCTATAAACTAGATGTTAGACATGTATTCCTTATTGGGGAGGGTAATCCCTTTAACTCTAGGGGATATGGAACTGTCCCTCAATAGATAATACAATGCATCTACAATAATTACAAATGCAGTAGGTGTCAAAAAGCATTCATGTCTGATTGATATAGACAAAATAAAATTTTATAATCTACATCCATTAAATTCTACACTAGCCCAAGATTCCTTCATTAGAGTTCTCCATTTGATACAATATTTCAAGGAATCCAAGAATTTCCATCATCACAAAAGTTTAATTCCATTCAATTTGTATCATCCTAAAATGTAAGCACCCTTGATTAGGTTCTCATTTTAGCCCCATTTTAGTATGTATGGGTTTCCACTTTGATTTCATTCTCTCCTCATGCTCATTGGATCTTCAAATTAACATTATAAGTCTTATATTAATTTAATTTCTTCAAAACTAAAGATTATCCCTTATTTTTAAGTCTGCTCCTCTATTTTTCCTCTAATCAAACAATTCATTTCATCTCCTAGGCCCTTTATCCCTATTTGTGGTCTATGTGACCTATCTTAGCCTCAAAATGAGTTGTACCCAAAAATCCTACACCTATTGACTATCCAAGACCCATTCCAAATCTAAGCCTTGATTAGTATTTACACAACACCAATAGCATTATGTCCCCTAGAATTAAGGCTCAAATTTTTCCCAGGTCCCTACATCAAGGTATTAGTAGGAGATCTAATCTTGTGGTCGACCTTCTTGAGTTTTATCCCTCAAAATGATGGATTGAGTATATAAAATATCTCCTAATTTTGGTATCCATTATCAATTTCATGCATTGACTGTCAAGTTTTCAAGTATTCATGATCAATCAAGCATTCATCATTCAAGATCTCTTCTACAATTGAGCATCCAAATCTTCAATCTTTCAAAACATTCTTATTCGTCTTCATTAAGAATTGTGGAAAAATGCAACATCAATAATTCAAGGCTTACATTTCATGATTTCCTTTTGAATCAAGCTATTGCATTAACATTTGAGACCATATCCAAAGAAGTATTGCATCATCAAGGTATAAGGTGATTTGTAATTCAAATCTAGCTTCTATTTCATATTTTCTTATGCATTTTCCTTTCATTTTAAAGGTTGATTCCTAAATAGGAGTTTGAAGAAGGAAAACCCCTTAATCCAACCTTCTTCCCTATTTTTGTATGTAAGAATAGGTTACAGAGCCACTAGATGAAATTCAGAAAGATGAGACACTGTTAGAGAGACCCATAAAAATTCAGCCAAAATCACTTGGAACATAATGTCATTAGCATTCTGTCCCTAGATACACAATGGGTTTCCCTATGTCTCCTACATTTTCTACACAAATTTGGTAGAAAGTTAGGTTACAACCTCTAGGTCTCATATTTGCAGTTACATGTCATTCCATGATTCTAGTAGTTGGGAATTTGGATTTGAAAACTCACTTCTATTTTATTTCCAGGTGCATTCAAATTCTTCTGCATTTCATTTACATTAGTTTTTTGAATTGGATTAGATCAGATCTGTTCTTATTTATTCTCTTGTGTATCAATACCATTTCTCTCCTTTTCAATCCAAAGGAATAAAGGAATAAAAGCACTTCAAGTACCTAAATAGTTGTGATTTGGAATCACCACTATTTGTGTATGTGTGTGGAGAGAATGTAAGGTTCACTCCTAAATCCAAATTCACAATGAAGAGATCCAATTTGATCAACCAAGAGGTTGATACACAATTGAATCAATCTATGAAGAATATGAAAGAGAGAGAGAGAGAGAGAGAGAGAGAGAGAGAGAGAAACCCTATACTTCCCTATAGTTGGATTAAGCTTGAAATCTGAAATAATTGAAGTGCAAATACTAACCTTGAATTAGGGAAGATCTGGAAAATGCTAAATTCTGGCTTCTGTATGAACTTTTTGAAGATTCCATCACTTGTTCTAGACTGTAAATGTCGAGGCGGACAAAACCCAGAAATCTTTTCTCCAAATTCACATAGGTTGACTTTGACCTTTTAAAAGGTCAAAGACCACATTATTTATTTGAAGTCTGATTCTGATTCTGTTCGCAGATCCTAAAAGATTGCCGAAAGGTTATCTAAATTCACTCTCAGATCTAAAATTCCACACCTGTACCTACAAGAAAAATGGTGTTTTGTTTGTTTGGGGGGGGGGTTGCCTTGGTCAAAACCCAGTTTGGAATCAACCTTAATATTGAAATTCAAATTGAAATAGGAGAATGCTAGCAAGTAGTAGAAATGAATCTAACAATGAAGCTATGCAATTCAATAGATATGCTAATGTATTTGGAATGTAATCAAATATGTTGATATGAAAGCTTGAACATAACATCATCAAACCTCCATGATTGTATGCTTGAAATACACCTTGAGGAAACAATGATATGGATCTTGAAGATCAACAAAGGATCTTGAAGGAAGATCACACCACCATGGTGGCTAGATCTAGGGTTTGTATGATAGATCTTGAATGCTTGAGCCAAATCCCTTCAATAGCTTGAATGCATGAATCCTTGATCTTCAATGGAGAACTTGGATGGAGAAGAAGACTTCAATACTTGAATGAATGCCTGCTTGATCACCTTGAGAACTTGAGAGCTTGATTGCTTGAGATGAGATATGAAAATGAGAGAGGAAGGCCTCCTTTTATAGTGATCTAGGGCACACTCCTCTAGATGGGCCACCTTGGATAATTAAATCCCAATTAGGTCATCACCTTTAGAAAATATACCTTGATTAAATACAATTAAAGGATTTACCGTTTTAGAGCTCGAAACAACCGACCTGGAGGCGGAGAAATAACTTTCCCAAAAGCCAAATTAGCGGCAATTGACAATTTGAAATCTTGGCAGGAAGAGGTCAAGGTCGAGGTCGACCCTGACCTAGTTAGGGTCAAGGTCGACTTTGACCTCAGACCCTAACTTTGTCAGGTTCTGCAATAGAGATCCCAGAGATGCTAGAAACTTAGAAATTGATGTCTGAACAGGACCCAGTGTCAGGAATAGATAGAAAATCCTTAGAATGATATGATGAAGGACTCAGAGGTCTCATTTTTGAATCCTACCTAGAAAATGGAGCCATGGAAGAGAGAAAATCAGGAAAGTCCTTAAGGCCTTAACCCTAGTTTCACCTAGAATGAAGAAGTCCAGTGCAGAGAAGAAGTGGAAGACAAGGGAGAATGCAAAGATGCCAATCATGACCCTAAACCACTTACTCGGAGGCCTAAACAATCTTAACATGGAAGTGCTTCCATTTTAAGATGACACAATATCGATATTGCATTGACATATCTTCTATCAAGTGGTGTTAATCATATTTGTCTTGAGGTGGTTTTATATTTCAAGTGTCATATGAATTTGGGAAATTATCCCTTTTATGTGACCCCCTTTTCATATTGTACATTTTGGTGAACCCGTCCCTTTCATGCATTATACCTTTTTCTTTTGTTAGTTGGATCTTGCATGTGTATTATTTTTAATTTTGAAAAGAACAAAAATATTGTATTTTTTATTTTCATTTGGAGTTAAGATATTATTTATATGTATTTTAGTGTTACATTTTATGCATTTTTTGTTGTATTTTTTTTGCATTCATTAATTAAAAAAGCATAAACATTTCATAGATTCATTCTTCCATTTACATGTTAAAAACAATAAAAATCCAAAAAAAATTTATTTTTATGTCTTTAGATTAGTTCCTTGTATGCGCTGTTACGAAACATTAGCTTGTTTCATTGCAAAATATCTGATTTCTTCATCCAAAGCTTTACTGCTTTTGATGATCCATTTATTAGCGAAGATTTTGATATGATGGATAAAGTCCTTGATGACTTCATATCTACTAAGCCTTCCTCTACACCTCCTAAACTCTCTTTTTCTCAAAAGTTAATTAATGTTGTTGGTGAAATTTTCCACCTTGCAAAAATCATGGGTTTGAAATGGTTGCTTGTATCATTTTTAGGGTTTCTGTAAGTATTTTTCATGGCTTTTGGGTTGGATAGTTTAGGGTTTTATGTTAAAATATTATTTAAATGATGCGTTAAATTAAGTCTTTCTAGCTCATTGTTAACTTTTTATAACTTAGGGATGGGTTTGGTTTTGTTGTAAAAGGGTCATCTATTTTAAATCCTAGTGGTTCTAAGTCATTAAGTATCAACCCTTTTTAATATATCCTCATCCTAAGTTTTATTTCCCTCAGTACATGCATGTGGTCCCTCTATTTTTTGCTAAGTGTTTAATCCTTATGTTAAGAGGGACACTTGATGTCTTTCAACAAATGGAAACATGTCATTTTCTAATTTTCCTTGTTATCCTATGATAACATCACAATGCATTTCCTTATGTTCATAGGATGATGAGTGTCTTCCATATGTCCTTTACTGGTTGATTGGAGGTGTTTGTTTTAAAATTTAGGTTGTTCTTGACGTCCCATTTGGATAAATGTTGAACTAGTAATGGCTCATATTTTTGCACATAGTATTTTTCAATGGTGATTTCTTAATCTATCAAAAAAGATGCTCGATGCCACTTGTTTCTTAGAGGATAAAGCTCTGTGAAGATCTAAGGATCTTATGATCTTGTGATCAAAAGTGTTAAAAGATTATTCACTCCAGGATTGCGAGATGATGTCGCATGTATTGGTCCAATGAGTGATAGTGAAGTGGGACCAAGGCATGTGACAAATGGAAACAATTGATTGGTTGATTTTGCAGAAAAAGAGTTTTATGTTATAGTTTCTCATTATATTAAAGATTAAAATATTTTCAACTTAAGAGCTAATCTTTTAGCACATGGGGAAAATCAATAGAGATGTTTTATTTTGAGTGAAAAGGGGAAGTATGGTTACTGGTCTCTTTTGGTTGTTTGATGGTTAAGCTACTAGAGAGATTGGTGGTCCAAGTGATCCCATGATGAAAGTTTCTCAAAGATTATTTTATGTGGGATCATGGTATTGTGCCACATGTACTCGTAGACGGAGTTTGAAGGATGGTGGATCGGGGTGCTGACATTCTTTTTCCTCTGATGTGGTGTTTTATTATTGGTTGAGTTCTAGACCCACTTGCTTACATTTTGGTGAAGTTCAGTTTTACTAATCATGATCATTGAATGTTTCTAGCTTGGAGGGGATCGATAGATGAGATTTAAATTCCAGAAGTAAAGGGTTTTGAACCATTTGTTCACTCATATGAATTAATGGTGGACATGATAGAATGGAGGTAGTTGCAGATGGTAAGTAGAATGCCCTTTTGATCTTTCCTTTAATTCATTATGTATTTGATTAAGATTGTAAAGTTCTCTAGAGCTATTAAAGTGATCGAAGGAGGTGTTGTTGTGCAAAATTTAGTGTTTTTCCATGTGTAAAAGCTATAAGTTAGGTTTCTATCCTCCTGCTATTTTACTGAATAATTATATGGTTGCATTTCTACAACTTATTGGGAAAGGATTGCATTTGAATGTTAGATGGTATTGGGATAGTGATTTCTTGAAATTGAGTAAGGTTTCATGAAGAATTATTGATTTTACTTAAGAATCCCTAGTTTTTATATATCCAAATTACCGTTGTATAGAACCCTAGTTTTAAAATGCCTCCATAAAGAAAACACTCAGGCTAGAGGAATTAATTGAAGAGAAACCTATTTGATAATTTTTTGAACAAATTTAAGCCCTTGAAAAATGATAGTATGGTGGATTGAAATTGGTAAAAGGATGGAAAATTGATGAGGGTTTGTATGACCAAGTCACACATATTTATGATGCCATTTTTCCTACAACTAGGTTGGAATTATTTACAATGTGGTATGGGAAGTAAAACTTGTCAAACCTAGAGTCCAACACCTAGAAATATGACCTAGGAAAGTTGGTGGTTCCAAATGTGTTCATGGATGTAGTGTTGATTCTATCATTTGTAGACAGATATGTGTTAGGATTAGCAGACAAAAGATTTAACAATTACATGCAAATATAATCAATAATTCAAAGGAACAAAGCACACATAAGTAGAAAAAGAAGACACAAAGATTTAACGTGGTTCACCCAATCTTGATCTACATCCACCAAACAGAGAGTCTAATCTTATTATCTAGTAATTTCATCTTGTTACAATCTGTAATCACTTGCAACTCAATACCACTGCAAGAAGCTATGAAATTATCATATATTGAGAAAACCCTAACCCTAAGCCATTATAACTGTAGACACCTAAAATCCATCTTATTAATTAAATTTATTTTAATTAATAAATCCTTGATGAAATCATAATTATTTAATTAATTAATTATTATTGTCATTATCCCCTCCCCTTTTAATTAAATCTATTTAATTAAATAATCTTGACCAAAAATATTTAAATCTAATTTAAATACTCCCCCTCCTAATTTATTAAATCATTTTAATAAATTTGCTCCACCAAACCCTCTTTAAATAAATTAAATATTTATTTAATTCCCCTAATCCTAATAATCTTCTAGAAACTTCCAAATCCTATCCTCTTACCCTCATTAATGACCCTTTTCACCCTCATTAATGACCCCTTACACCCTTATTAATGGCTCTTACATCCCTCTTAATGGAAACCCATCTCCTTTCTTCCATCCTTGTTTCCTGCACTCTTCCCAAGTGTTTCTCACACATGTGTGAGCAACCTTGGTCTATTCAAACATGAATTCCCATCCTATCCCATTCTAACCCTACCTCTAAATGTGCCTCAAACCCTAACCATCCCTCCTAACTCAAGGCCTTCCTCAAAATCTATAAATAGGCCTCCTTCCAAGAGAAAATAAGTCCTCATGTCTTTTATGCATTGTTATTATCTTCATTTAGCTCTAGCTCTTAGCATATCTAGCATGTTAGCTTAAATTATTTTATGTTTTCATTTTCTTAACTCACATAGCTTAATCTGTATCTTCATCATTTGCATTATTTGCGATCCTAGGGGCAAAACTACTTCACTATACTAGGTGTTGTGCCACTTTTGGGACTCTCAAGGCTTGAAATTGGGCATGATCACCTCATATCTGCATTGAGGATACCCTCATTATGCTTGGAGAGCACACCCACATTCTCCTCAAATGAGCGAATCAAAAGGGGGCTCATGTGTTCCCGTTTTGGCTCAATCATAGGTGGTGTTCATGGAATTTTTACTATATAACTTGTATGCTAGATTAGAACTGATGTTTGACTCTCTAAGCATTCTCCCAACTAGTTAGGTTCATAGAACTCATATTTTGGCATGCCTAGTGGGACACCCACCATGCATTTCAACTCTATTTCTAGGGGTTTCTGATAAAAAATTACCCTTTTTCTAGAAAGCTCGTTCATCCTAGTGAGAATCCTAGTACAACTAAACACCTCTAGCCATGTTTATTCATATGGTAACCCCTATATTATTATACTATGCATGGTACTAACTTGTATGGGACTTCTACATCTCATTTTTGGCCTTCTTCTCATCTAGCCCTATTTCCTCATATGGTGACCCTTTATACTCATACTATGCATGGTATTGACTCATACGAGTCTGCATCTCAAAAACCCCTACCTTGTTTACTCGTATGGGAAACAAAGAGCATTTATAGGGCCCTAATCCATTTTTTGGTTTTTTAGGTTCATTTGGGATTCATCTTGTCCCTAATCTTCAAAATTATAGGATCTAACATTGTCTTTGTAGGTCATTTATGGAGAATAGTTGTTTTTCAAATTCATCAAGATCCTAAAGCATACTAGCCCTTTTTTTTATGAATAATACCTTCCTTTAGGCTTAAAATGAATCACACCCAATCTTAAATACCAAAGTTAAAACAAGCTTCACATCTTCATTTGGGTTTAAAAAGAACCCTAATCCAATCCTAAAGTGTCTAAAAGAAAGGAAGAAAACTCAATCTTCACATCTTGGTTTGGGGCTTAAAATGAACCATATCTAATTCTTGAATGTCTAAAAGTTTTGTGAAATCTTGAATGCAAAACACCTCAACTTTTTGGACTTAAAATCAATCAGAACCTAAATCTTGAGTGCCTAAATGGAATAAACAATCAAACACACACTTACTATAGGGTTTAAAACAAAACACATACAATCTAAAATGCTTGAAGGTAAAAGGATCTCAAAAGTGCAATTTTCACATTTACTTTTTGGGCTTAAAAGGAACCCTAAACCAATCTTGAATGTCTAAAAAGAATGAGCAAGTCAAAAAGGAAAATTTCATTTGGGCTTTAAGAAAGAAAGAAACAAATCAATCTTGAATTCATAAAGTCAATTGAACAACTCAAATCAAAGACACTTCATTTTGGGCTCTTAAAAAGAATCAAATTCAAACTTGAGTGATTAAGGGACAAAACACTTGCAATTTCTCCAAGTTCCTAAATAATATAAAAGATTTTGTTCTAAAGAGAAAATTGAACCTTTCATCCTAACCATGAGTGTTTGAAAGTTGTAGAATAGTGAACACTTAATCTAAAAAAGAGCTTCAAATTGGAATGAATTTTCTATGGTGTGTTTGAAAGGAGTGTTTCTCAAAAACACTACCTTAAGATATTTTTCAGTTTCTTTGAAAATCCCTTTAATCTAAGTGATTCAAGTGAAATCCATACCCTTTCCCCGTGCCTTCACAGAACTTGGGTGAAAGATAAGGGTAGGGTTGGTTACTTGAATCTAGTGAGGCTTGTCTAGAGAGAAAACTATTTTCTCTTTGGAGAACAGCCTCAAACTGGTAATTCCCTAATCAGTTTATAAAAAAAGTGTTGAGAAAACTCTCTCTTCAACCCCTCAAGCTTGGGCAATGTGTGTTGATGGTAGCCCAAGGTAGGTGAATATCCCTATGCTTTTTTCATGGTCAACTAGGCTCTTAAGTGAGTCATGCAGATACAAACCAATTGGGAGTACACCAATAATCCTACTAGACACCTATAAAATAGAGGCCAACCCAATCTACCCCTGAAGGCTTTCTAATATTTGTGTAAGGAGAATAGTAATCTCCCCAAGACACTCATCATATTGTGTCATCTTTGAGCACTTGGAACTAGTTAATATGGTGTCATGACTAGAGCCATTGTGTGCTTGGTGGTGGCCATATTCTGATTAGCTCTTGGATGTGTGCCTAAATCAATGAGCTAAAGTTTTTTAGTCATACCAATTCCTTAGGGTAAGATTTCTTGTATGTATCTTCAAAGTTTTTGTATCAATGAAAAAACATCTATTAAGCATACACATATCAAAAGAGCATTATCAGAGCATTTATCACCATTGGTTGTGTCCCGCAAGGTTGCTTTTTCCCTTGCTAGGATTATTTTCAATACACTTGACTATTATCTTTTGATTTTGGGTCCTTTTCCATTAGAGAAGAATCAAACTGAAAGCCTAAACTGATCAAATTTACTCAAAACATCCCGGGACCAAAAAATTGCTCTCAAAATCATTTTCTCTGAAACATTTCTCAATCTAATCCAAGCACTATCCTTCCAAAGATGTGATCAATTCAACAAAACATAAGAAAGCCAAGTTTCCAAATTCCCACGTCTATCAAGAGAAGAAAGTTGCAGAAAGAGAACTCAAAGACCATAAACCTTCCCTAACTACAATTTGAAAAGAAGACAAGCATCAAGAGAAACTAATAGACGTGGATTACTACGCAAGATTCAAATAGTTTGCAACACGTTTTCAAATTAATCATCGATTTGTTAGCTTAGAAAGTGAAGACTAGTTGACCTATTGCACGCAACATTCTTTCAAATCTCATGAAACTATCTCAACACCCTTGCATCATAGATCATCCCTTTAGTTTCATTTTACATCATCCCTTAGTATAGCCTCATTTAGTCAAACCCACCATCCTTAAACCCAAGTAAATCCAAAAATCTAAGTCCAAATCCAAAAATCCTCAAATCCAACCATACAACCATCCGATTAGTGTCGCATACTTTGAGATGCTTAAATCCTCATCCTAAGTCAAAATTATCTTAGCTCCACCCTTCGACTAAGAATTTTCTAGGGTATCTCATACTTGTCTTTGTAGGCCTCATCATCTCAATCTAGAGATTGGAATGCACTGACAAGGATATCATCTCCCGAAGATCACAAGTCTATCTAAGGTTGACAATCCCATCCACTTTGATCCTACACCAGGAAGTAGAAACTCATTCAAACACTCAACAATCCTTATCTCTTAGGACATCCCCATCATCCCAATCCAATTAGCATCCAAACTTCCCTTAGCTTATCCAAGATCATCCTATAATCCTGCATTTATCCTTAGGTTTTCATAGGCTTGTCATATCCATCATCTTTAAAAGCATCTTACAGTCATCCACCACTGCATCTTCATCTTAGAACCTACAATTCATGCATGTTAAGACATGATCCAAGAAGAGAAAGAATATGGATCACAACCTAGCTACTAGTTAATTTTATCCCAATGATCCTAACAGTGCAATGGTGACATACGATCCACAACCCTCACAAATTGAGAATATATGGGAAGATCCAACTGAGAAACCTACTACATTTTCCATGGAAGCATTCATAATTCATCTAGGACATGCATAAATGTTTTATGCAATCATAAACTGGAATCATCTTGCCATTTTGGCAAACTACGCATAGGAGGGTACTCCCATTCCATCACATCTCCAACCTTTCAGTCCCTCAAAACCCATACACATCCCCACTAATGTTTATTCACCCATTTTATAGCAAATCCATGACCCTAACCTATAAATATCCAAAGTAGCCTCACTTATCCCCCATCTCTTGCAATCTAGTTCCACAAAAACAACCTCACAATCCACTCCCTTTTTCATCATGGGGGGACTGTCTCCACCTGCAACATCTCAAGTGGCTACTCAGGCCTAAATCTCTATGCCAACAACACCTCCACCATCTACACAAACCTCCACACAAGCAGCACCTCTACCTTTCATGAGCCAAGCCTCCACATCATCATCATTCATCCAGGGGAAACCCAAATGTTTCCCTCCTTCACTCAACAAACCTCCACATCAATACCATCCTTCCAGGGGGAAATGCATGTACCTCCTTCCACTTCTTATCAATCTTTCACCCAAAGATTCATTCCACCCGTCACTCAACTAACTTCTACACATGTTCCTCTTCCACCTTTCATCGCCAACACACAAGCCCAACAAACTACTTTCAAAACATGAATGCGCTATATGGGATCCCAAAACCCACCATCTACATCAAAAAATCCCACCATCACTACCGCATTATCAACTACATCCACATTGCAACCCACAACATGAACATGATCTTCTTGGGGCCTTAACCAAGAACAAATGCATGCCCTAGGGATATAAACACAATCACATATATCCAATCCCACAAACCCACAGGTAGTCTTCCCTTTTGTAACTCAACCACCACCACAACCTCCTCCTGCTACATCTTTTCCCACATTCACCAACTATCTATCCATGCCACCCACCACTTCTCAAACTATTCCACCACCACAACAACAGAGTTCCTCTCATCTCGCTAGCTATCTCGTACAACCACCCCCTACCACTAGCTTCTAAGCAACCGGTCCACTGCTCAGCAATGTGGGAATGCATCCCACTTAATTACATTGGCCAAGCACAAGGCCAATCCTACCAGTAGGCTACACCATTTCACCAACCTCCTCCATAGTAACAGTAATTCCTTGCACAACAAAAACATCCCCTCATCCCCCAGCAACAACAAGTATCACCATATCTTATAGAACAATACACCTCCACACCACAGCAACAATATCTTCCCTAGCAACCATCACCCCAAAATCCCTTACAATAAACCTATATAGTAGAGCCATCCCCTTCTCCAATCCAATAGTATCCCCCACAAAACCATCCATATTCACCTGCACCATCAGACCCTTTCCCAATGGGAGTACCTACTCCAATGCCTATCAATGCAGAATGGGAAGAAATGAAGAATGCTCTCAAGGATCTTAGAGATAGAACAAAGAGAAAGGATTTAAAATTTGAGGAGGTCTATCCCTATCCTTTTGACTGATCTATCACAGACATCCCCTTCCCCAAGCATTTTGAGACTCCCAAATTTGACAAATATTGAGTTAAGGGAGATCCAGTCAACCATGTTGATAGGGAGAGACTCCTAGAATCACCTTGAGTTGTCTTGAACTCTTCTTAGGTAACACTTAGGACCTCTTAGGGATTCCTAAATCCACCCCCAAACACCTAGAAGGAATCAATTCCTTCCCACTATCAAGATTCTTCCTATCTTCTTTGGTTTCCACTCTTTGCCTTCAAAGAGAACTCTGCTATTCCATAACTCACAAGCCCTAACCTATGGTTTGAATTGAATGAGGCTAAGGGCTTCTTTCAAATCCAAGTTTGAATCTTAGTTTGAGTCTCTACTTGCCGAGTCTACCCATTTTCCCATCGCTCCCTAGATTCTTAAGATTTAGGCCTTGTAGCCTTTGTGCCCCAATTAGGCCTCCTAAAATCTAGGATTCTCCTTTCACTACTAAATCTTCTTAAAGAACCCCCAAGTGTTTTTGGTATTTCACATGTATGTCTTAAGACCTCCAAGATTTTCTTGGCCTGGGGTCCTGACACTGTCCGTACAGCCTGTTTCATAATTAGGGCCTTCTAGGTTTTAGACCTGTCTCTGATCTTTGGCTTCAAAACTTGGCAAGATGATTCCTTGGGCACTCCTATTTATAGAGTACCTTTAGATCACTAAAAAAAACATTCAAGGCCTTCTTGGCCCTTGACACAATCCCTCCTATAATATTTCTAAACAAACTCTTGGTCTTCCTAGTCAGGCTTTACACTTAGCTCATCTAGGGAAAGACCTTAAAAATCATTGCATGCATCTTCAGACCCTAGACTTGAGGCATCTTGAAGCTCATTAACCCTAGTATCCATTCCCAAAAGGCCATACAAAAACTATGATGGGAAATGGAGCTAGGCTCACATCTTTTACACACTGTCAAAACTGGACAGAGAACTGTGAAAATAAAAGAAATTTAAGAAATGCAGTAAAACCTAAACTATTAAGCTAACTAAGAGTTGGAAACACTCAAAAAAATGCTAAGTAATGGATTCCAATAGCTATAGATGATAATCTAATCCATGCAAAGCGTAAAGATAGCTTTGATACTCAAGTCTTTCTCTATTCATAGTAAACACTCATTGTTACAGAATGTCAGTCCATACACAATGTGATCACCAACCCTAAATTAGGGTTTTTCCAACATATATATCCCTATCACATGTGTTTAGGCCTATTAGGCATCTCTAACCCTACTAAGGCTGAAACCCTTAAAGTTAGGCTTTTTGTCATATCAACTTTGAAAAGTTGCAAATGTTGCACAAGCAACATTTTACATCTTTTACATCTTCTTCGCCATTAAGGTGTTTCAACTCCATCCAAGCCTCTCTAACATTAGTTAGACTTCCTAGGGAATCTAGGACCCTAAAAACACTAATAAAAACATTTGATCACTTATTGACATCCACAAGCATAGGGCTTCTATGAAAATAAATTTAGCTCTTAGCCTAGAAGAAACACTAATCTAAGCTCACACCACACCACTCTTGGTCAACATGACCTTATCTAATTACAATGCCCTTCAAGAGGGTCTTCTCACATCAAAATAGGACAACCAACTGGTCTCTTAAGGGTGCTCGTACACCATGCTGCCAAAGCTAGGAAATTAAGTCACCTCGGGTGACAGGAGTTTAGGATCAACTCCATGTTTCTTAAAGGCATTCTCTGCTACCCAAGTAGCTTCAACTTCTAGTTTTCCCTACCATTGAATTAGATGTTCCTTGTAACTACCTTTCCTGGTCTTTTTACTCTCTCTAGAGTCTAATATCTTCACTACTACTGGCTTAGGTTTTGGGGAAATCTGAACATCCCTGTTAATATTCCCATTGTCTGACTGTAACTCTACATTTTCTAGTGTAGGTCCCCTATCTAGATCAGATCCTGCACATTGAACATAGGAGACATTGCCAAGTCTGATATCAAGTCCAGTTTATAAGCATTTTGCCCATATTTTGCAAGTACCTTGCACGTACCTATCCTTCTCATCTGGATTTTGGTGGGGATGCCCTTCTACAATCTAGATTTGTTAAGATGGATCATGACAAGACCCCCCACAACAAACTAAAGGTCCTTCCTTCTGTTAGGGATTTTTCTTGTAGGGTCAAACTTGGCAAATGTATGGGCTTGATTCTTAGTTAAAAGGGGCTCCAAGTTTGCAAGAAAAGCCTAATTGATGAGGATTGGATAAGATCCTCCTTCTGCTTCGAGCTCCACAGGACTCAAGTGGGTGTTGCCTATGAATAGGTTACTATGTTTCAAATAAGCTTTTGATTAGTGGATTTGGTCTTCACTATCATGCTATCTAGGCTTCAGATCACTTCAACAAAAGATCACTCTGTAGGCAGCTGAGAATCCCCTGATATAGAGCTTGACAATAGAAACTATAAATGTAATAGCATGACAATGGAAATAAGGACATAAATCCTTCTTCTTTTTATGAGTTCAACTCAAGGAAGGTTAACTTTTGATTCACTCTTCAAGGAATCAGCAAACTAAACTATATCACCTAGATACAGTCCTTTCACAATGTGCATGAACTAAAGAAAATGAAAAGAACTGGTAATGATATTTTGTGTTTGATGACAGAAAGATGACTGTATAACAAACATCTAGCCAGTGCCTATTCCATTGGGAAAAAGAGTCTGAATATAAATCCACAAGAAGATTTCAAAGAAATACAGTAGAATGCCTTACAAACTACATGCAATCTGGATAGGATGCCTTACAAACTATCCTGTCAATCTTATGGTGTTATCATCAAATCCTAACACATATGTCTACTCTCTGAAACTATTTATGAAATTTAATCCTCTCCTTGAGAGAAACTCACAAATAATTAAACAAACTACCTTGTAGTTGGTATGTTTTCAGATACCTTACAAATAAAACATACAAAAGAAGAACACAAAGTAAAGAGACAATAACCATGTAAGATAGAAATTGCACTGTATCTTATTGAAAATGAGCCTGTCTCAATACATACAAAGCTTCAAAGTTTAGGAATTTAGACACAAAACTAGAAATTTGTTATACAAAGAATTTCAAATTTCATCATTTAGGGGCCTGCTCACAACAGAGCAGCCACAGGAAAATGGAACCCAAAAGAACAGGAACCAAGAACCCTTACAAATGAGAAGAGAAGAGAATAAAAAGAAGAAGAAAAAACCCTAAAATATGTACTTGACCAACTCCTGTCCATTCTACAATCTAATCTCATTTACTTCTCTCTTCCTTTGAAAATCTGATCTTCCTGAGCATCTTCAAAATCTGATAAATTTGTTCTTTTTTCCATAAAATCTGCTCATCTACTGGAAATCTGATTTCTTTGTCCTTTTCTCTTCCTTGAAATTTAATCCTTTGTACCCTCTGATCTTTTCATCCACTAAAAATTTGAATCATTTTTCCCGCCAGATTTGCAAAATCAATCAATTTTGGAAGAAGAAAAATCTCCCCAAAATTTGGTTGCAGATTTAAAAGCCTTTACTGCTCTTAGCAACTTGATATGATATGGTTCTAACTGTCATCATTGCATCTATCATCTTCTGGCATTTCTGAAAACATATTATACTGCCATATTCTAATAAAAAATGAATCTCCCAGACATTTTCTTGTGAACAGCTCTGTCATTAAAAAATTTCAAGATTTCTCAAATGTCTAAACTTTATAACTTTTTAAATCTTTTATAAACTTTAAAATCTGCATATGCCACCAGAACTTGCCACTTGTCACCTTCTCATTTGCTGCTTGGACTAACCCATCATTAACCTCAGTCTATCTGGAGATCTGGAGACTACATTAATCTCTTAGTCTCTGAATAATTTCTTTAACCATGGTTTCATTTAGAAACTTGAAGAAATCTCTTTAGTCTCTAGATCTCATAATCATTTTCTCTCTCTACTTTTCTTTATGAGATTTGGAGACTAACTTTAGTCTCTAGATCTCTGAATAATTATTTGGAGATTTGGAGACTAGTCTCCAAATCTCATAATGTACTTTCTTCTTTGTGAGATTTGGAGACTTGGAGATCTGATGATTTGGACATTTGGAGACTAGTCTCCAAATCTCAGAATGATTTCCTCTCTATATTTTTCATTTGGAGATCTGGAGACTAAATGTCTCTAGATCTCTGAATGTTAGTGACTTAACCGCTAGCATTTGGAGATTTGGAGACTAACATTTTTCACCAGCATTTTTCTACAAAATTTCTTCTAGGCCCACTGGCACGGAAACTAAGCTGGATGCACAAGCATGGGCAAGCATAGATTCTTTCATTTGATTTACTTCATATATTTGGAGTATTCCATATAAACACTTCAAATTTTGAAATTGGGAGCAATGTAGGATAAAACTTTATGAAGAAAATGCTGATTTTTTATGGATGCCAGCACTCAGAGAACCATAACTTTTGATTTTCAAACTGAGTTTTTCTATAAAAAAATTTGTACAATGAACACATGGCCATCTCAAACATATGTAAAATTTAGTCCGACCCAGTTTGTATTTTTTTGAGTTATGATAAAAAATGTGACTGGAAATCTGAACAATGCACACCCAGAGAATATTGACAATCTGCAAATGGAATGACTCTGACAAAGTGACTAAATGGGCACATGGGGAGCTGAAAATTGGCAAGATGACTCATTCCCATGTCTACAATATGATGCAACCATTGACACATTATGATCAATCTCTTGGAGAAAGATACAATCAACTGAACAGGGCCTCCGACAATGATTTGGTATTTAAACAAAATTGTGCAATTTGACACTTGCTCAAAATGGGACTTCACCGACTTATTCAGGATGATAGAGTAACATCATAGAATGCATGCATATACTAAATGAAGTGTGTTAAACACTTGGGACACCTCATAAGCTTTGAAATGACAGTCGGGTACATATGCATGAAAAGCATTTAAAGGATTTCAAATTGCAAAATTTTAACATGGTACTCAAAATCCATGTTGCATTTTTTAGTACCAACACCTTCCTTCATCAACTTTGGCTTTCAGATTTTGTGTAGCCTCTTGGAGCTTCTTCTTCACTTGATCATGAACCTCCTTCATTGATTGAGTGAAGTCTTCTGCATATGCACTCCTTCCTTCCTCACTTTCCAAGTGTCTTAGCTCACACACACCTCTAGGATGTAGCCCATAAATAATTTCAAATGGGATTTTCCCTGTTGTTCTATTCACACTATCATTGTAGGCATACTCTTCCTATAGTAGTAACTAATCCCACATCACTCCATACTCCTTTGTCAAGCATCTAAGGAGATTACCAAGAACTCTATTTATAACATAAGTTTGACCATGAGTTTGGGGATGGTAGGCTGATCCAAATGATAGGTTAGTACCTAACCTCTTCCACAGGGTCTTCCAAAAATGGCCCATAAACTTCACATCTCTATCAGAGACTATGCTTAATGGCAAGCCATGAATCCATACCACCTCTTTAAAGAAAAAATGTGCAATATGACTGGCATCATGAGTGGTTTTGCAAGAAATGAAGTGGCTCATCCTGCTAAACCTATCTACAACCAAAAAAATACTATCTAAACCAGTCTTGGTTCTAGGCAACCCAACTATGAAATCCATACTAATGCATTCCCAAGGCCTGCTAGATATGGGCAAAGGTTGATACAAACCTTCATTGTATGAGGTACCTTTAGCTTTTTGGCAAATCAAACATTGCTCCACATACCTTCTGATGTCCTTCTTCATCCTAGGCCAATAATAGAACCTTTTCACTAGTTCTAGTGTTTTGTTTAGGCCAAAATGCCCACTCAAGCTCCCATTATGCTTCTCTTGTATCACATTCTCCCTCATATATCCTTTAGGAACACATAAATATCCACCTCTAAACAATAGATCATTCTGAATTGTATAGTCTACAAATTGACTATGGAAATGATTCTTAAATTCCTTACAAACTTTGTATGCTTCTGTAAAGTCCTCATCTTCTTCATAAAGCTCTTTGAAGCTCTCTATACCTATGCTTTGTAGTTGCACCTCTTGGACTGTCAAAAGTCTCCTACTCAAGGCATCGGCCACCTTGTTCAACTATCCTTTCTTATGCTTTATTGTGAATGTATAGGCCTACAAATATTCCATCCCTTTGAGATGTCTATTGCTCAACTTCTCATGTGAATTGATGAAACTCAAAGCCTTGTTATCAGTATACACCACAAATTTTTTAGGCAGCAAATAGTGCCTCCATTTTCTCAAGGATTGCACCAATGCATATAACTCTAGGTCATAAGAAGAATACCTCTTCTTAGCCTCATTCAACTTCTCACTATAGAATGCCACTGGTCTATTCTCTTGATTCAGCACTTCCCCAACTACTATGCCACTTGCATCACACTCTAAGGTGAATAACTTATCAAATTTTGGAAAAACCAATATAGGTTGTGTAGCCACTCTTTTCTTCAACAAATCAAAACCTTTTCCAACCTCTGGAGTCCACTTGAACTTAGTTTTTACTCCACCTTTAATATTATCTAAGACTGGTGCACATATCTCACTAAAACCTTTAATGAAATTCCTATAGAATTGGGCAAGTCCATGAAAACTATTTACCTCAGTTTTGCTTGTAGGTGTAGGCCAATTGAGTATTGTTTCCACCTTTCTAGGATCCATCTTCAAGGTTCCTTGGGACACCACAAAGCCAAGATAGATCAACTCTTGCTTCATAAATTCACACTTTTCCAAATTAATGGACAACTTCTCCTCATGGAGTCTCTTCATCACAATTTGCAAATATTGGAGGTGTTCTTCTTTAGTCTTGTTCAAAATTAGGATGTCATCCAGGTACACTACTACAAATCTACCTATATAGTCTTTCAACACCTCATTCATCAACCTCATGAAGGTTCTTGGAGCATTACTAAGCCCAAAGGGCATGACTAACCATTCATAGAGCCCTTATGTGGTCTTGAATGCAGTCTTCCATTCATCTCCCTCCTTAATCCTAATTTGATGGTACCCACTCTTCAAATCCAACTTGGTGTAGTACCTTGCTCCTCCCAAATAGTCCATAAGATCTTCAATCCTTTGAATGGGAAATTTGTACCTTATAGTGATCCTATTAATTTCTCTTGAGTCTATACAAAGCCTCCACTTACCTCCCTTCTTTGATGCTAGGACTACTGGCACTACACATAGGCTAATGCTCTTCCTGATTAGTCCTTGGTCCAAAAGCTCTTGCACTTGTCTAGATATTTCCTTGTTTGATCAAGAGTCATCTTGTATGTTTCTTTTTTTGGTAGAGATGCCCCTGGTATGAAGTCAATTTGATGACTTATAGTTCTAGGAGGTGGTAACATTGCAGGTGACCCATCACTAACTATGTCTTTAAACTCTTTCAATAGCTCTTGTACTTCCTTAGGCAATGGTACTTGTTCCACCTTCTTCTCTTCACCAGGCTTCACCATGATTGCAAAGTTAGTCCCTTATCCATCCTTCATACCTTGGATGTACTCCTTACCCCCTTGTAACAAGATATTAGGTCCTACTGATGTAGACCCCTCATCATCCATGAGTGATTGAATCCTATAGGTGACCCTATCTTTCTATCAAACTACCATGGCCTACCTAAAAGTAGGTGGCATGCATCCATTAGGAGTATATCACATAAGACTCTATCCACATATTTCCCTATTGATAAATCAACCCATGCTTGCTCATTTACAAGGACATGCTGCCCTTTATTTAACCATGTAACCCTATAAGGGTTTCTATGAGGTATTTTGGTCAATCCAAGTTTGTTGACTACCTCCTCTGAGATGATATTATCGGTAGACCCTAAGTCTATAATCATCTTACAAACCTTCCCAATTATTTTGCACTTGACCCTAAAAAGTGCCTTCCTTTTTAGAGCTTCATCTTTGACAAGTTCCTTAATAAGTATCCTCCTAATCATGAGATTATCCCCACTCTTTGAATCAAGGTTGATTTCATGGGATTTAATACTACTAGTCTCTTCTTGGGCTATGTAGTTTATCCTCTTCTCACCATGTGAACTAGAAGCCTTCTCAGGGCATCTATAGGCCGGATGACCTAGTTGGTTGCAATGAAAACATTTGATGGTTGCAAAGTGTGAGGCTCTGCCTGAACCTCCAAACCTACCTCTTCCTCCACCTTGGAAACCTCTACCTCTACTCATACTTCCTCTGCCAATAGTTTCATTGACTATCTCTATCAATTTGGACTCTCCTTGAGCTCTAAATTCATTACTCCTGCCTGCAAAGCTACCTTTATGCCCTCTATTTTCTTTTCCTCTACCTTTTCCTTTTGCGGACTGATCATGTTTCTTCTTGTGTTTCTCCTCTATCTTCAAAGCCATTTGGTAACATTGTCTCACACTCTTGAAGGTATCAAGGCTCATGTCTTCTTGGATAGACCATTTGAGTCCATTTTGATATCTATCCAATCTTATGCTCTAATCCTCCACTATCTTTGACCTTAGGCATAATTTTTGGAACTCCTCAATATATTCTTAAACATCTAGGTCTTTCTCCCTGAGGCTTTATCTCTTTCTATGCAATTGAACCTCATAGTCATCTGGTAAATTGGTTTGTTTCAGCTTAATCAACATGCCTTTCCATGTGACAATACGATTCTTGCCCTCTTTTTCCCTCTTAGTTTGAACATACTTCCACCAGGTGAGTGTTGATCCCCTCAACCTAGACTTAGCCACCTTAGCCTTTTGAGCATCTGATATGCCATCACATTCAAAGTGATTTTCAATTCTTTCAATCCAGTCCATAACTAGATCAGGATCCATTTGTCCACTAAAAAGTGGCACACCCTCCAATGCTTTCCCACTTAAAGCCTTGAGTGCCTTCAAGAAGGGTTCTTCTTCAATGACAGGGTCAGGAGTTGGAGCTTCTTTCTCCATGTCTATCTCCTTCTCCTTAGCTTCTTGTTCTTCTTTCTGGTCTACCTTGTCCTTCACTTTATCAATCTTGTCTTGGACTTTACCCAAGAGCTGCTCTAATTAATCCAATCTCTCTCTGAGAAACTAGTTATCCTCCTCTTGCTCTTCAACCTTCTTAGCCAGTTCGACATTAGTCACCATCTTGCTAGATGCAATTGATTCTCCACTTGATTCAGTGGGCTGCAACATTCACTACCTACAACACTCCTTATCACAAGTCTTTAACCCTGCTCTAATACCACTCTGATAGGGAGAGACTCATAGAATCACCTTGAGTTGTCTTGAAATCTTCTTAGGTAACACTTAGGACCTCTTAGGGATTCCTAAATCCACCCCCAAACACCTAGAAGGAATCAATTCCTTCCCACTATCAAGAGTCTTCCTATCTTCTTTGGTTTCCACTCTTTGCCTTCAAAGAGAACTCTACTATTCCATAACTCACAAGCCCTAACCTATGGTTTGAATTATAGGAGGCTAAGGGCTTCTTTCAACTCCAATTTTGACTCCTATTTTGAGTCTCTTCTTTCCAATTCTACCCATTTTCCCATCGCTCCCTAGATTCCTAAGATTTAGGCCTTGTAGCCTTTTTGCCCCAATTAGGCCTCCTAAAATCTAGGATTCTCCTTTCATTGCTAAATCTTCTTAAAGAAACCCCAAGTGTTTGTTGGTAGTTCACATGTATTTCTTAAGACCTCCAAGATTTTCATGGTCTAGGGTCCTGACACTGTCCATACACCCTATTTCAGAATTAGGGCCTTCTTCTAGGTTTTAGACCTGTCTCTGATCTTTGGCTTCAAAACTTGGCAAGATGATTCCTTGGGCACTCCTCCTATTTATAGAGTACCTTTAGATCACTAAACAACACATTCAAGGCCTTCTTGGCTCTTGACACAATCCCTCCTGCAATATTTCTAAACAAACTCTTGGTCTTCCTAGTCGGGCTTTACACTTAGCTCGCCTAGGGAAAGACCTTAAAAATCATTGCATGCATCTTCAGACCTGAGACTTGAGGCATCTTGAATCTCATTAACCCTAGTCTCCATTCCCAAAAGGCCAAACATAAACTACAGTGGGAAATGGAGCTAGGCTCACATCTTTTATACACTATCAAAACAGGACAGAGAAATATGAAAACAAAAGAAATTTAAGAAATGCAGTAAAACCTAAACTATTAAGATAAATAAGAGTTGGAAATACTCTAAAACATGCTAAGGAATGGATTCCAACAGCTCCAGATGATAATCTAATCCATGCAAAGCTTAAAGATAGCTTTGATACTCAAGTCTTTCTCTATTCACTGTAAATACTTGTTACAGAATGCCAGTCCATACACAATGTGATCACCAACCCTAAATTAGGGTTTTTCCAACATATATATCCCTATCTCATGTGTTTAGGCCTATTAGGCATCTCTAAATCCTACTAGGGCTGAAACGCTTAAAGTTAGGCTTTTTGTAATAGCAACTTTGAAAAGTTGCAAATGTTGCACAAGCAACATTTTACATCTTTTACATCTTCTTCACCATTAAGGTGTTTTAACTCCATCCAAGCCTATCTAACCTTAGTTAGACTTCCTAGGGCATCTAGGACCCCAAAAACACTAATAACAACATTTTATCACTTACTGACATCCACAAGTACAAGGCTTTTATGAAGACAAATTAAGCTCTTAGCCTAGAAGAAACACTAATCTAAGCTCACACCACACCACTCTTAGTCAACATGACCTTATCTAATTACAATACCCTTCAAGAGGGCCTTCTCACATCAAAATAGGACAACCAACTGGTCTCCTAAGGGTGCTCCTGCACCACATGTCAAAGAGTTTTACATGGCATGCCAAGAGGTTGCATACAATGATAATTTCCTCATGCACCTCTTCTCCAAGAGATTAGGTGGAACTACTATTGAGTGGCTCTAAAAAATACCCTATGGTTTAATTATGTAGAGGCTTGAAGAACTCCACAAATTAGACAACAAGACTCTACACCTTGTAAAGAAAACCCAAGGTCTCACTGTGTACCCACGGGAATCCACTTGCTCCAAGAGGTCAAATGACTTCCAAATTGATACAAGGAAAACCACAAGACTTCCTAGGGTCCCAAAAAACCTAGAAAAACTTTTCTTGACTGGTTACAAGTTCCCTTTAAGCCTCTTGATCAGATATCTCAAAATGAGTTACTAACCCCAAGCAATCCTGCCTAGTAGCCCTATTTTTCCTGATTTTTGGACTTTTGGACCAGACTTTACGAAACATTTGGAAATTAAATTCTAGATTCAGATACCTATTTCAAAGTTACACAACATATGTGAAAATGTAGTATTACTCTTTTGGACCAACTGTGCATAAAATTGCTGACTCCAGTATTGTCACTAGGCCTAATTTGGCCACTTTACGAAGGAACTACAAAAAATACTTATCCCCAGACACTATAACTTTTAGAAGTCCCTATTTATACCCCAAAAAAAAAAATTATGGTGTTGGTTTTCACCGAAAAACTTCCCATATGGTCAAACTCAAAATCCCTCACCAAATGGCTCCAAAAACTAGGGCATTCTAGAAAATGACCCTAAACTCACTTCCAGAACCCCTCCTTCAGGATTAACCACTTATTTGACATATAATTTTCCTATTTCAAACAAAAACATTCCCTCCTTAAGGCCAAGCTCCTTCTGCCACACTTATGGCATCAAATTCCATGCATTTTCATGCACCCGGGCACTCCAACTTGCCCAACTGGATGATCAACTACATTCTCTATCTTATTATTGCATTATTATGCATAATTACATATGATACATATCATAAATCCATCCCCAAGTCACAGTTAGAATAGAAAGGGGATGGTTACACCATTTTGCTTGAGAAAAATAATGTGAAAATGGCTATCTACAACACTTATTCTATGTGACTGGAACTTCAATGAAAAAAAAATCACTTAAGATGAATCAAAAAAACTTCCAATACATCCTTCCATACATTTCAATAGTAAAACAATGAAGGAAATACAATAAGATATCAAAATATGCTAAGGAAATTATGAAATTCTGGAATTTTATTGCATTTCTGAGAAATTCTGCACATTCTCCTTCACCAATTCGTACCATGCCTTTTCCCAATAATTCTTGGGTGTTTATAACAAATTTTATAACTTCCAAAACCAATCCCAAGTGGTTGGAAGTGATTACAAATTGTTTAAAACTCCTAAACACATTTTCCCACCAAAACACAACTAGTCGTTAATATTCAAACATTTGAATTATTAACTTGTGTTTTTGGTATTTTAATTTCTTAAAACTTATTTAATTCTATTTCTAGGGTCTATTTGAATCCCTTAGACACTTACAAATCCTAATTAGACCCTTTGGGTACTTATTGACCCAACTTACAATATTTTTTATGTCCTAGTCCTCTACTACGACCAACGGGACTTAAACATATTTTATTACAATTTTTATTGTCAATTGCCATTATTGGCTCTAATACACCCCAATTCACATTTAGGGATGACTTTGGTCCTCTTTATTTGATTGGATTCATGGTGGACCTAGGTGTTTTCATGGGTGCTCCTGCACCAGTTAATCACAACATTTGTAGAAATTTCTAAAAAGTTTGTCACACAGTATGCCCATAATGTTGAAAATGAATTATCCTTCTTAGACCTATGCAATTAAAAACAAAAGGGAGGTGAGAGCCTGGATAATTACTTGCAATGATAGAAGAACCTCACCATGAGGTTTTCATATCAGCTTCCAGAGAAACATCTCATCAAGATCTTCATTGCCAATTTGCATCTGAAGTTATCCCACTTCATGCGAATGAATTGCATACAAACCTACCATGACATCAAAGGAAAAGAGATGGATATTGAGTGAGGCCTCTTAGATGATGGAATAATAAAAAATTACAAAGAAAACTCACAAGATAAACCTAGTAATGGCAGGCCTCGCTACTGGAATAGGAACAAAAATATTGTCACAGATGGAGCCACTGACACCAAACATGTCCATATTTTTGTGGCTTGTCCTACACCACCTATTTCTACATATCAACAACATCCACCAATCAACCAACAACCTATGCAGCACTATCAAAATCAAGCCAATCAGGCCAATGCCATCTTAGTCACCCAAGGTCAGAATAACCCTTGAGTCCAGAATAATCAAAAACACATCTTTAGTCCTCTTGGTGAACCATTGGACATGATCTTCCATCGAATGGCTAAGGCCAATCTGATTGTCTACCCTCAAACTCAGCCATTCGATGATACCACCCCCAAGCCAACATGGTATAAAGAGAATGAATATTGTGACTATCATCTTGTCAAAGGATACACCACAATCAAGTGCATGAAACTCAAGCACTACATCCAAGATCTCATTGACATGAAGGAGATCCAAGTGGACACACCTTCCCAAAATTCACCCAATGCCAATTTTTAGATCTATAAAAATGTGTTTCGTCAACACAACTCTTGGAAGAACACTTCCAATATTAATCTACCACCCCAGAACCCTGGAAAAGATAAACAAGGAGACCATGCTGATAGAAAAGACTATATTGTTGCCCACATCAATTATGACAAGTTTGTTGGATGCATATCCCAAGTTGAGCCCACTATAAATGGCATCCATGTTAAAGGTACTGATAGTCAGTGTGCAGCTACTACATGTAGAGGTTGGATATCTATCACTGGTGCTAATCCAATGCTTGCACTTATTGCCAAAGACAACCTTCTAGAACACCTTGGGAACACACCTACTCAAATCTTCATCCTTGACCTTCTTTGCACCTTGCCCATCCATCAAGAAATCCTTAACAGATCCCTCCAAGAAATACATATCCCCACAGACATTAATACCATCCATTTCGAGAACCTCGTGGGGAATGTATCAACATCATGTTCTCTTTCCTTCAAGCCTTCTGACATACCATTTGTCGAACTTGACCACAATCTCCCTCTATGTATCATCATCACGGTCAATGACTTTTCCATCATCAAAAGGGTCATGATAGATAATGGTTCAGCCTTAAATCTATGCACCTTAAAATTCATCCACTAAGTGGGATATATAGAGGCTGACATATCACATGATGTCATCACTATAAAGGCCTATGATAACTTAGAGTGTACCTCAAAAGGTACCATTTTTTGTCAATCAAGCTAGGCCCAGCAATTCAAGACACCATTTTCCATGTTGTTGATCTAGAACTCCCATACAACATTCTCCTTGGCTGACCATGGATTGATTCCATTAAAGTCATCCCATCCACCATCACCAATGCCTAAAATTTCTACATCAAGGCACTAAAATCACTATCCATGTAGATCCCCAACCCTTCACATACTAATGTGTGTTGGAAGCATCATTACCCCACTACACCCACTATCTCAGAATTGACATTGGCACTTCCTTTTCCATCTCATCATGATCCCACTTCGATCTAGAGACAATCCTAGGCTCCACACTCTCGTCCGTCAAGATAAAAAAATAGGGGTTATGGTGAGTACAACTTAAATGATGCCTTTACAGTAGGGGCCATGCCACTTGATCCACATACTCAAGGGTGCCCATGTCACCAAAATAAACCTCCTCAAGAAAACCCTGAAGTCAAGCAACTTGGGCCATCAACATTCATCTCTCATAGAATCTTGAACAATCAAGCGATGGACCTTGATATCAACATGTGGTTATACAAAGATCCCCCACCTCCTGACATTGATCTCCTTGGATACTTCAAGGATAAGTATCCTACATCACATAAATGGGCCATAAAATAGTGGAACTATCAAGGTAGTGGTCTAGGACTAGAAGAAGGTGGCAAAAAAGATACACTAGAAGCCCCACAAAATCCAAAACATTGAGGCCTTGGCTTTAATATCCCTCACTTGCATATACAAGGCCCCAATACCACAATTGGGGGCACCAATTTTCCCAACGTTACCCTTTTGAACATCCAAGATGAACTTGTGGAAATTGAAGACATCCTTGAAGAGGAAAAAAAGAATTCCTACGATGATATCTTCGATGATGAAGCCTTCTTGGGAAATTATGTCCTTCACCAACTTGCCATAAACCTTGTCGAACTTCCTCTCATCCATCCCAAACTCATAGACTCAGACCAACCAAGCATAACACACATCGATGAGTTCTAAAGAAAGCAAGTGCTCCTGAGATTCATGGGAGCATTAGACCAATAGTCAAATCAGGTATAGGACTCAGCATATGTCTAAAAGCTTGACCCTAAGGGATACTTTAGGGAAGAGGAATTCTTCAACTACAAAATTAAAAATAAAAGAAAAAAGAGCTAGTCCTTTTTTGAAAACCCCTCTGGGGTGCATTCTGACTCCAAATAGTAAAAATAAAGGGTGTATCTTCTGGTGAAAACCTCTCTGAGGTGCTAGAAGATGAGGACTTTCCTCTTCCTCCCATCGAGGACTACAGACTAGAGAATTTTTCAATCCTCATTGAGGACACCAAGCCAGTCAACTTAGGAACTGAGGAATGCCCAAGGATCACATACATCACATCATCCTTAACTGACGGTGAAGAACTAGCTTTCGCATTACTCCTCCAAGAGGAAACCATCAATTTTGCATGGTCATATGCTACATGTCTGGGAAAGATCCAAATCTAGTTATCCATCATCTTGTAGTGGATCCAAATGCAAAGCTAGTCAAACAAAATCTTCATAAAATGCATCCAAAGGTAGCCCTATTGGTAAAGGCAGAACTCAAAAAGTAGTTGCAAGAAAAGATCATCTGAGCCATTGACTATTAAGAGTGGATATCCAACATGGTTCCAATCACTAAGCCATCAGGAGAGAACAAAATCTACATAGATTTCTAAGACTTAAATAAAGCATCTCCAAAAGATGATTTTCCCTACCAAATATCAATATGATTGTTGATCTCACAACTCGTCACGAGATGTTATCACTCATGGATGGCTTCTCAGGATATAATCAGATACATATAGTAGAAGAAGACCAACAAAAGACAACATTCACCACATCATGGGGCACCTTTTGTTACACTTCATCTTGATATGATGAATCCCAAGAGCTTTCCTGATGTTACTCCAAAAACACACTTTTTTGGACTAAGCCTTAATTGATACTTCTGGTATCGATTAAAGATGCATTCTAGGATCATGAGGTGATTGATCCTAGTTATAGATTTTCTCAAAATATCATCCACGTAGTCTTCAAGGATCTTTTGGATCCTATCATAGAATATGATTTTCATATCTCTTTGATATGTTTCCCCTAAGTTCTTAAGATTAAAGGGTATCACATTGTAGAAAAAGGTACCCTAGGGGTTTGTGAATGTTGTCTTATGTTGATATTCTACTCTGATGCATATATGATTATAGCCAAGGAATTCATCTATGAGTGACAATATCTCATGTCTAGATGTGATGTCTACCAACATGTCAAAGTTTGGAAATGGAAATTAGTCCTTTGGGCATACTTTGTTGAGGTCTCTAAAGTCTGTGCATATCTTGATATCTCTTTTCAGCTTATATACTAGCACCATGTTGGAAATATATTATGATTATTCAATGACACAAATGAAATTGGCATCTAGGATTTTCCCTAGATCTAATTTGACCAAGAGGGCCACTTTAGGGTGCATTTTTTTAGCTTCTATTTGAGCGATTTGGCCTTTCGATCCATAGAAATGTGGTGGACCACTAGATTAGAGTCTAGCCTCGGTATGTAATAAGAATACCATACAAAGTTGATGGAGGCCTTGTTGAAATATCTTCTCCACCTATGATAGTGAGGTTGCAAGGTATGTGATCCTTCGGTATTATTCTATTCCAAAATTGATGGGCTTGGTCACTTTGATTAGAATAGAAGACCAATCTAATTGATACATGTTGATGAGGGGAAGAGGAGATTCCTCATCCTCTAGCACCTTAGAGAGGTTTTCATTAGAGGATGCAATCTTTATTTTTACTATTTTGGGATCTAGAAGTTCCCTAAAGGGGTTTTTACTATGAGATCCATGATTTTCTTTTTTATTTATAATTTTACGACTAAGGAATTCCTCTTGCCCAAATATGTCTTGGTATCTATTGACAGGTCTTTGTGATGGCTTGCCAATAGAGTAAGAGTTGTCACTGGGTACCGGGGTACCAACCAACTTTGCCTGAAGAGGTTTACTACGGAGTGAACTCTCCTAGCCTCCAAGCACCTGGTAGTCGAGTTACAATGGTGCAAAGATTATTCACTTGGGAAGGTGACTATTTTACAAAGGGTCCTACTATTTTTACATGTATCAAATATTAGAGACTTAGAACATGAATTACGTTTCTTGCAAGTAGTCATTAGCTTTAACAAATAAAATACAAAAGATAGACTAGAGTTAGAGTAAACATCTACCTTTAGTCATGTTAAATACTTCTAAACATCAACATTGCTCAAGATAAAGAACCAATAACCATATTAAATACACACACGATCATCAAACCAAATATATATTAGTAGTAAAATAAAAGCATTCCATTTATCTATCAAAAAACTTGAGTGGGTGACATAGAGAAGCATACAATATGAAAGATATTTGCCAATTCTAGAATCAAGAATAACAAAAAGTGTAGCACCAAGAGAATTATTTTATTCCTTCATTAAATTTGAGAGACAACATCACTGGTTGGTACATACATGGCTCCAAAGGAGCATCAATCCACTAAAGTTAATAGAACAACCAAACTAGGAGCAAAAGTGTAACAAATACTATGGACAACAAAATCATCAATTTTGCTGACCCTTGGAACGGTGTCAGACTTCTTATTTATAGACAAAACCCACTATCCACATCGGGATTTACAACCTACTTATGCACATTAAATACAATATTTACAACTGGTACTACATGCACTATCATAATCACCTCATTATGTCACAATGACCAAAGGGATAGAATAGAGGAAAGGGGAAACAAGGAAGAAAAAGAATCTAGGGGATCAATCATTAGGGAGACATCATTGAGTGTACGAATGTGACTGTACACTTTGGGTGCCTTGATAAATACATTCCATAAATGTTGTTACGACTTCATGTCTCTAAGTACTCTCCCTGTATGTCAAGTATTAAATGTTGGAGCAGTGCCTCAGGACTTGGGATGACACTTGCAATCTCTTACCTTTCTTCTATCACTTTCAAGCCATACTATACTTGCCTTGTAATGCCCCACTAGGGAACCCAGGATAATTTAACCTAAGACATGTTACTATGTTTGTAGAATAAATTTTTTCTTAAGTGTTTAAAAACAATAATGATAATAATGTGAAAGCAATACAATCATAAGATATAAACAAGTACATAAGTATAACTCAGATATAGTTAACAATTCTCAAGGGTCCCATGATGTAGAATTACCTATTACTAATTAAATGTTTTAGATTAAGAATAATTACAAATATCTCAAGTATAAATGAATAACAAGTACATCCAATACCATAAGGTATAAATATAATGAAACAACATCCTATGCACAAGTAGCAGGGTATGTCATAATAACCAAATACAAAGTAGTACAATATCTAAAAGGAATCACCTCTAAAGCACTGATATAGATACAAATATAACATCATGAGATAGATATAAAAAAGCCTCCAATGAAGAACAAGACGAAGATAACCGCAACAAGCATCATCGAGCATTGCCACAGGAATGTCAAAATCTAAAATGGTAAAAGAATACACTACCACCCGACCTCGTGGAACCAAAGGTCCACCCCCACCATGCTAAGGAGATAACAAAAAATCCCACTCGGATAACACACCCAATCAAAAAAACTAAGAAATGGATCTTGAAGGCTTTCTATCTCAAAAGGTACCACCGACTAATGATAAAGACAAGATAATAATATCAAAATGTCAACACATACCAAAACACCAAATACCAAAATTATCAAAAAATACCAAAACACCCAATACTAAAATACCAAAAATAGATCACTAGGTAATACTACAATACCAAAGACACACCACCAGAGGCAAATGCAAAAAACTACGGAGGAGATTTAGGCTACATACTATGGGAGTGTCATCACATGGTCATCTACTTGAGTTACCCTGGACTAGCCATAATAGACCCCGGAACCCTCAAGCATTGAGTTACCCTGGACTGGCCACTCTAGGCCTCGAATCCTATATACAACCCACATAGAACTACAATACCCTCTCTTGAAAATGAGGAATTCTAATCATACATACTCATTAGGTATCATCTCATTCCCACCCTTAGCCTATGTAAGTGCTTAAGGCATGGGAGAGGCATTATCTCTAATTATCTTTTTAATGAACTCTCCAAATTTTAATTACTATGTTATCATTTTTTAACAAAATTATGATAGGTTACCCTGGTAATGACCACTTTGGGTCTCAGACCCCTATTGTAAGCTACTCCCCTAAGATGCACCTATTTAACCTTCCCTAGGCTCACAAGTCAAATAATATCAAAATGATAATAATGATCTTCTAATCAATTCATTAGTGCAAAAGGAACACACTGATTCTCCCAACCATAATATCAAAAATGCACTCTCAAAGTGCTCTCATAATCATAAGCTTCAATAGAACAAGGCTGGTAGTAAAGATTGATTCCCAGACAAGATATAAAAAAATGATCAAACAAGCGATTCATACATAACCCATAAAAGATCAAATAATAAACAAGATCAGAAAATATGATCAAGAAACTCATGCAATACAAAGACACTCTAAAACACTTGGTATGACATCCTCGGCAACTATCTCAAAATTGACAATAACATTAAAACCATATATAAGAACCCATCAAGTTAAATCATAACTCCCTATATGAATTTGATTAATTAAATTAATCTCAATTAATTAGTTTAAATTTTTAATCTTATTATCAATCCAACAACCAAATATATTATTTATTTAATACGTATGTAAAAATCCACATCATTAATAAAATGATATAAATATCTAAAACTAATTTGATCGCATATTAACAAGTATAATTCAATTATAAACTTAATAATTATAAACTAAATTTAACTATAGATTTGTATTAAGTCATACCTATATGTACTAATTTCAATTAAAAGTAAATATTAAAATATATACAATACAACCCATTCCATACATCATGTATTTAAAAAAATAAATCACAATACATTAATCTTTCTAATAAATAAAATATTCCTAATATTTTCAAAACTTAGACAATACAAATGGGGTCTTGTTTTTTAAAACAGATAAATAATAAATAAAAGAAAAGTCCCCACAAAATTAAAGCCACATGGCCTAAAGTGCAGTCTTAAACAAATAAATAAAAATAATTAAAAACAAAAAAAACAAGAGCTGTGTTACAGCAGGAGTCCAACCTAATAGTAAAAAAATAAATATTGTTTGAATAAATAGAACAAACATTGGCATAAGTAAATGATTGTAAATAATTATGAGAAGAAAATTAAAATAAAGTAATATAAACTAATAATTATTAAAGAATAAATAAATTTATTTTAAAAATCTAATAAATTAATTTTATAAGTTTTAAAATAAAATTTAATTCTTTTATAATATAAGAACATAGAATAATGAAATAGAAAATTAGAGAAAATTAGAGGAAAGTGTTGTTTGAACATATATATTTTTATTTTAAATCAATAGGTACAATATTATTTTAAATCAATTGACTTAAATAATTTCATTTATACGATGACTTAAAATTTTCTTCATAATTTATGAATTTATTCTATTGTATTTACTATCAATCTATTTAAATAATATGTATTTCATTACTATCTACTAAAATTAAAATTTACTCAAACTTTTTTTTCAATATAAACATTAAATGGGTAAATATTGTGGTGCTTATCTCTAAATGCAATTCTATTATTGACCCTAACCCTAATGCAATAGTAAATCTAATCTTAATTGAATTCCCATACTAAACTCTAACTTTACTTGTAAAGCTAATTTGAATGCTAAACTTAAACCTCATTTTAAAATTATAATAATGAAGGAAATTAGGGATTATATATATATATATATATATATATATATATATATATATATATATATATATATATATATATATATATATATATATATATATATATATATATATATATATATATATATATATATATATATATATATATATATTTCAAAAAAAATATTATATAAAATAAAGATGGGACCAAAACTTGGGGGCACAATCATAGAAAAGATATACAAAACTAAAATAGAAGAGTACTTAAGTTATAAAAGCATGATCATGTTAAAAGATCACTTCCTCAGAGACGTCATTCTCCCTAAATCTAGTACTATTGCACTCATTGTTGTGACATTTCAAGTGTTAATGATGATGCATAGAATTTAATGAATGGCTATTTATTTATACCTCTATCAAACATTTAAATCATCTATAAAATTGACCTCTCACATGAAAAATGCTCTTGTGTGTCATTAGTTTTACTTCGCTCTAGGCCTTATAGAAAATGACGTGGACAAACTTAGTTAAAATGATTTTCTATTGTTTTGAGGGTCCCTTTCCCATAGTTGAATGAACTTCCAAACCCTTTTTGCATTAAAAACAATCAAACTGTGTTTCTTAGGTCTATCATAATTGTCAAATGTGTTCAATGGAGCTCACAATCAGGATTATTTCATTTTAAATGTTTTCCTTACTATGAGATTAGGGGTTGATTATAAGTGTGATGAGACTAATAAGACACTAAGTAGTTCATTAAAATGACATGTACATTTTTTTAAAAATATCGTATATAATATTGTACTTGGGCAATTCTAACCTTTTGTTATTTTTAATAACATTATCATCTTCACAAATTTTAATTAACTCTTTTCACCTGTCTTCCTTACAACTAATTAGTACTTGTTAACCAGCCTATTTGTTATTACTAAAAAATTCATTTAATTTTTCAAACTTTCCTTTCTTTAGTTCTTTATTCCATAATAACTTTTTTTATTTCAATTACATATTTTCCACATTCTATAAATAGTAATTCATGTGAACTCTAATCTCTCATGATAACAAATGGTACACTTGGACAATTAAAATAGATTGACTATATTGACACCCCTTCACCCTTTTGAGGACACTACATGAATTAAAATAGATTGACTCTATTGACACAACACTGGCTAAGGTGCAACATATTTGCACCTGTGGAAAACCGTGCCAACATGCTTCATGTGATGCGATGTCATGCCCCTTCTCCAATGTTTATACCACATGTCGTGTCCGCCTCACTACCATTTATAACATTTTAAATTTGATTTAAATTTTTTATATAATGATTAACTATATGTTTGAACAACATTAGTGTGCCTTTCAAATCTTCTTTATTAAAATTTGTTCATATTTAATATGTATAAATTTTTTTAAAGATGATATAGAGATATTATTTTTTATATTTACCAAGATTGTAATAATATACATATATTATTATTAAATTAAATGGATTTAATTTAAATATCTTATTTTATACTATATTATAAAATTCATAAATAATTAAATTATAATTATATTTTATTATAATATAATATATTTTATATAATTAAATATATATTATATTATACGTATTGTATCAAAATAATTTATTTATATTGTATTATAAGTATTATATTTTTAACTTAAATTATAATTATAATTTAATTTTTTTATATGGATAATAACGTGGCCATGTAGGGATTTAAATCTATTTATTAAATATATTTATAATTCATAACTATAAATTAATGATAAATATTAATATTAATATAATTTTCACATTCATTTGTTCAAATACAACACTATGATTATTATTATTTGTTAAAATTTTAGCCCCTAAATTTATTTTCCATGTCAACCAATTTCACATCTTTTTTTTCAATTTTCTCTTAAAATAAAATATTATCTTCTAAGATTCTCAAATGCATAAGATATGTAAATAAAGTAAAAATAAGAACATGTGTAAAAGAAATAAAAATAATAATGTTTATATGTATACATACATGCGAAGAACTTTCATAATATTAAGCTCTTCAATTGAAATTTTTAATTGAATTTAGATTAAATTAATTCTTTTATTTATAATAATCTAATGGGAAAACAATTTTTAATTTAAATGTATATTATTCAATTACATCAATGTTGCAATATCATTCAATCAATCAAGTTTATCGAATGTCCACAATTTATTTGATTATGTTTTCTTCTCCAACACTCTTCATTTTTATCGGAAACATTGGTGCTAAAAATAAATGCACAATAAAAAGCAGAAATTAATGATTTTTTAGCATTCAATCAATTACATTAATATTGATTAAACTGCATATAATTTATCATATCAGGATTATCTTTTTTGCTTTCTAGCTATTGCTTCATCTAATAAATTATTTTATTCTGTAGTATAAAATTATATATTTAATTTTAAAAATAATAATACATGTATACTACAATTTTAGTAAGTATAAATCAAATATATAATCTTAATATGTATATAATGAATTACTTAAAATTAAAGTTTTTATATTTATTTATACTTATTTTATATAAATAAATTTTAATAAATGAATATTTGAAAGGCATTCAAAATATAGTTAATCATTATATAATAAATTTAAAATCTTCTGTAATTTAAAATTAAATTTGTGCAAGTGCACACATACGGTCTGACTGTATTGGAGAAGGGGGTATGCACCATAGCCAGTGCCATATTGACACCCCTTCAGCCTTTTATATGTTGCCATCGTAGCTGCTTCAAAGGACTCCCAAGCAGCGAAAACATAAATCTAACTAAAATTTATCTTCGTGCATTTACTCTGTGAGAGCATGGAATCCATTTGGGGGCCCGATAGCATGGAATTTAAGCCACATAGATAGCTTCATCAGACGAAGAGAGAGTGGGTGTACAAGTTCATGGGGTTCAATATTGGCGGGGAGAGAGTGTGTTTGCAGGGGAAATCACATCGTTGGCACCTCTATTTGTTGTATCACATCGTTGGTTAAAAGAGAAGAAGAGCTAGCACAAAGAAATGAATAATGCTTTCCAATCACCACTAGAAACACAAAAAGAAACTTTTGAAGGGAAACAGAGATATGATACCCAGCATGTGCAAAGAATGGCGGTGATAGTAGCCAGGAATTATGCAAAAATGGGGTCAAAACTCCTATTTAACCGCCATCTCCCTGCCATCACCTATGGCGTGTGTTTTGGTGAACAGGTTTGTGGACATGGGGGAGAAAAGTGGAGCTATGCTGGGACCTCTGTGCTGAATTTTCATCTGGTGGATGACAAAGGTGTGCCCATGTCGACCACAGCGTTGGCACCTCTCTATTTTTTTTCGCTCATGGGCATCCGGAAGGTGGATTCTGTGGTGAAATCATACATGAATTATGTGATAGCGCTGGTGATCGGGAGCTTCATGCTAGTGATTGCAGTGGAGGAGTATGGCATCCACAGGTGCCCCACACTGCATATGGTGGTTGCCTTCAAAAACGTCAATCTTACCAAGGGGGACACTTAGTTTTTTTTTCACTTTTTTCAAACTTTCCTTATGCATTTTACGTTTTAGTTGCTGATTTAGCCAATACCATTGCGTTCACCAGAAAAAGTTCTCTTCTTCCGAGATAAATCATACACAGGCTTTCACATGGTTGCTTTTACTTTCTTTTCAAACCGATCACATACGGATTTCAGACAATAAATTTTATCAGCTAAAACCATGCAACATCTGTGTTTCCCACTTCCGTAGAGCAAATTTGGGTATTTAATTGATTAGACAATTTTTTTATAATTTTCATAATGAAAAATTAATTAAACCCCAGCAAAAATAGAAGCAACCAATAAGAAAAAAGAAATACTTTTCAAGAAATTCAAAATAAAAAACAAGGCACTTCAAACATAAGAAATCATGTTTAATATTTTGCAAAGCACAGTTTTTAAGGCAAACTAATAGCATAAAATCACTTGAAAACATAAATGTCAGCCTATAAAACAATTCCATCCTCCTAAAAATATGCATGGTCCTTCAAGCATGGGTGCCTACCAAGGAAAAGGACATGCCCAACCACTTTTTGCATTGGAAAAAAGAAGTGAATGACATGGCACAATAAATTAAGGGTGGGCAAATTAAAAAAACAAAAAAAAACAAACCAAAGTTCATCCCCTCCAAATGTGACGTCCCATATACATAATTATCTAAATTTTATTATTTAAAAAAATCACACATCAAATCCCCTATACACGTTATTTATTCACCTAAAATAAGCACAAACTTCAATGACAGGTAAAAATAAAGTCAAACCCATATTATCCAAAGATAAAATAAAATGTCTGGGTCATATTTCAAAACTAAAATATTATTTTTTCAATTGATTTTCTTTTAATGGGAGCTAGGGTTTTCTAATAAAATTAATTTCTCATTTTTTTAATAAGATTTTCACAAAAGAATTACACTTGCATTTACATCTATCTAAATGCAATTTTTTTATCAAATAAATTTTCATGCAAATTATTGAGACAAATTATCTATCATTTCTGGGTAAATACCCTAACTAGGAAAAACTCACACATATTCCTAAATTCTCTTCCTAGGTTTTCAAACAATCCAAACATAATACCAAATCTAATTTGACATCAATCTAATCCAAAATTTCTCAAAAATAAACTTGATTAAAATAGAAACCATTTTCACTCAAACAATTCTAGACACGAAGCAAACAATCTTTCAAACCCTACCTCAAATAACACTTGAAATTTGAAGACAAGATAATCCAATTCAACCTTAAAAAATCCAAGCTTTCAATAATCCTCCAAATTCATCCAAGAGAGCTCCTCCAAAACTTGATAGACCTCCCTCCAAATAATACCTAGAAACCTCTCATAAAGAACACCTATTCCTCCTAGGGTTTCTAAATCGTGCAATCCCTAAAAATCAGAACTCAATTGTCTACCTAGTTTTCATCAACTCACTTAGCATGATTAATTATAATTTAATAATAAAAGAATGCACTTTTTTAATTACAACTCCTAACACAAGTTTAACTTTAAATTTCTAATTCAATTTTATTAAACTAAATGTGCATCTTAATATTTAATTAATCAATTGTTATTTTAGCACATTAATAACTATGCAATTGAAAATTAAATAAATCAATTGTGCTTTTAATTTCATCTTTGGACTTAATAATTAATTAAATTCTTTTATTCCAAATTTAGACTTTTGTTTTAAGTTTTTTTAATTAAACAAAAGTATTTAATTAACTCTTAATAATTAAATATTATTATATTTAATATTGTCATATTCATAAAATATAATTATTCTAATCTCTCAATTAATATTAATTTAATTATTTTAAATCAAATAATCCACACAAGAATATTCACTTGACTCACAACAAAAAAAAACTAGCTCAAATAACAACCAAACACCAAGGAAGGGCTCACAAATTCACATCACCTTGATGAATTAGGGTGGGTAGAAATAGATACTTGTCCATTATTTTAAGACAATCAATGGCTTAGGTTGGGATTTAGATTTGTATATTATCTCCCCTCTCTTATCACTGAGATATTGTGATAGGGCATGTTCATCCTGGCAATTCAGAGAACTCGATGCCCGACACCTGCAAATCTGCGTAAAAGACAAGCATGTACATACATGTATAACTATAAACAAGAAATGGTGGGGATTGTTTGATCGTGTGGATCTCGCAAGCAAGTAACTATGACTTTGTCCCTCAACCACATCAGGCATGTCAAATAGAAATATAAAACATATACGCCAACCATACACATGCAAGTATGGGGTTAGTAAAACCATAAGAATAATATACATAACATCAAATCTATTTGAGGATTTATACAAACATGAAAAGTGGTATAAAAGAGTCTAGCCAATTAACGTGAAAATTAAACTATGGGAGGGGTATTACATGCCCAATCCTTGACAAATTACCTCTGACAATAATTTTAGGATAGTGGTCGGTCAGCTCTATGAAAATCATCGACATAGACCACCATAAAGAATAAAAAGAATGAAGTTTGAATTTTGGGCTCCAGGAGCTTGGACTCAAAGAAAAGAATGAATGAAATAATGTTGGCTCGTGAGGCGAGGAATCCTGAAACCCGAAGAACTTATTGCTCCTAAAATTTCTTGAAGGAAACCAATATTTTAACTATTTCCTCCTCATCCACCTCTTTTGAGAAGTACATACAACTTGTAGCCTCATCAAGATAATCTCTTGCATCCTCGGCTTTGGTCTTCATTTCAGAGTTGATTCTAGTGGCATCATGAGCCTTCAACATTAGCTAGAAAATCTTCCCCATAATCGAACTGTCAAAATATCCTAGTAGCCAAAATTGTGCATTAACTAACTCATCAAATCTAATCAATAAACAATCGACAGGAGTGTACGTGTTGAGGCTCATCAAATTTATTGATGTAGCCTCTTAAAAAAATACTATATATTGGTCCATAGGATCCTGGACCGTAGTTGAATGAGTATCTAGGACCTTTACCAATTTCTTGCTTGTCTTGATCTTGAATGCAAGTCTAGAGTACTAGGTCTTCAAGAACTCATAGAGATCATTCTCCAAAATCTTAGTCTCAGCCAAATTATCCTTCCCTGGGCTCAAAATTTCCTTCCACTCATCATATTTTTTCAGCCTCAGCTTGCCAACATTGGCATGATCAGGTTGAGCCAGTTGAAAAATTCATGGACTTTGTATAGGTCCAAGAGGGATACAGATAAAAAGTTCCTTATTGCCTCCAATTGTTCAGTGACCCACTCATCTACTACCAATGCCTTTTTCTTTATGACCCAGAGTGCATCTATGTTTCCCTATGGGAGTGGTGTTCTAGAGGTGGAGGGCCACTTTTTTAATTACCGCCCCCTAGATCATTATCTCCTCTTCGACCACATGGTGTAGGCCACCTTGTTCGTTAATGTGAAATAAATCATTGAAATTTTTCTGAGAGATCTTTGGTGGATCTTATAGAGAGTTGTCTATTTTGAGGGAGGGGGTAGAAGGAACTTCATAGACCTTGCATGTTTTTTCAAGTTCTAGGCTTGGATCTCTATCTGGGAAAGACCTGTTGGCCTCTTTCTTCTTTCTCCTTTGGAGAGGTTCCTAGTAGCTGCTATTTTTGCTTCCTCTTCAATTTCTTCCTCAATAAATGGTAGACTAAATGGGGTATCTAGGGAGGGCCCTGGAGCACTTGGGGGATGGGAGCCTACTGGGGTGGCTCTAAGGCCAAATTCTATGCTAACCCTTACTAATTTTGCCAACTTATGGGACCTTTCTACTTATTCATTTAATTTCCCCATGAGAGGCCCTAGAATGGGGTTGGACGACTGGGATGACTCATCGACCTTCTTCTTTACTTGGTCTTTGGATTGTTCCACTACCCGGGGTCTAGAGATGGTTGCCCCTTTAGGATAGGCATCCAAACAAATGCTCTTCAGACATGTTCTCTCAAAATGAGCATGGCTTCTCTCAATAACAACTCCAAATACGACCTCAATAGTCAAGGTTTCCATGGTATCCTAATCCACTGGAAGGAGGACCAACTTATAAATTCTTGAATCTTTATACTCGGGGTCTTCAAGGGACCCGGTATCAAAAAAATTCCATGAGAATGAACGGGGGCCAAGATGCTCCATCATAACCTTTGAAATTCTCAAATGATGCATGCATCAAACATCAAAATCATCCTGGCAGTCCTCCCAAAAATCTTATAGGTGTGGCTCGTGGGGTTGAGATCCTTGTGGCATTTCTTTCTTGAAGTGACTGTGTGGATCATAGTTGTGACACCTAAGTGAAAATTTAGTTAAATTCAAATTGCTTAATTCATTCTCTTCTTTTTGGGATGTTGCAAGGGTACGTGTGTATTTACTGCAAGCCATGGGGAAGGAGATTAAGGTAATCTTCTTCATTTCCAATAGGGTTTGAACCTCAAGGATCAATCTGAAAAATTCTAATAAAATAATTTTATTCCCACAAATTTTGGTATCAAAAATTGGGTTCCCTGTGAACCCGGTGACCTGAATGTAGGTGTGTTGGGAAAAATGGATGAAATAACATCCTCACAGGTTGATCATGGCCATTGCCTCTGGAGACATCTTGAAACCTACATCCTTCATGAGCATCTTAACTCCATGGAAAATTAAGGCCTTATTAACTCTACAAAAATGTTGAGAGCATTCATCCCACTGGATTTGGGGAAGATGATCCCATGGGGTAGAATGTCTCATCTCCATTTTGAGGACATTGATTGTGTCCATCCCCTAGACTCCTCCATGTTGTCAGGTCAGTGACAACAAAACAAAGAATGTCATATAAAAGTGGCTATCTTCCTCTAACTTCCTTATTTGGGCATCCATGTGGTTGGAGATGATGGTTGCCCAATCAAAACGTTGCCTATTAGTGGTTATGCAATAGAGGAAGTAGTACATCCATGGAGAGAGTTCTTGGGGGTGAGGCTTGTTGAAAACTCTATAAAAAAATATAATCCCTTCTTGAATTGGCTCCTTGAAGTCAGAGCAGGGGATATCTATCTTCATTTTTTATAATTGTGATGGGGGATTTTTAACCATTCTATATTTAGGAGGCGGACGCATCTCCTACCCCTTTGAACTGTGCTACTAGGTCTACTCGGGTCATGATAAAATCATTGAAGAATGAGATCCTCTAACTTGTGGAAATGGTATCATGGTCCAAGGAGGCAATGGGAACTCTAGAGTATGTAACAACAGTATGAACAGTTGTGCTGTAATATTTTTCCATGAGCAATATTAACTTTGGAGCCTATACGAAGTGTGGGAATCATGCTTCTTAAATGATCCCAAAGAAAGCAAGATTGACGGATAATGGATCATTGGCCCACCTCAATTGGTGTATTATTTGTTGGAGGCCCTTCAGTTCATACCAAGTACCAAAATCAATCTCTAAAATCTTCTAGAGTGTAGCTTCATTTTGAGACCCTTGGATTGTCCCATCCTTCTTGTATTTCATCACCAACAAGATTTTTTCCAAAGCCTTTTCTACCTTTGACTTTTTAATTGGAGTCATGGATGAGCTAGGAAGCTTCAGACTTCCTAGAGGTGATCATGTTGCTGCCATTTTTCCTGATTATAACCTGCAAGATCGAATGGCCATCAAAATGATATAAATGATAATGAAATCCTATAGAAATTTTAGACCCTGGGACTTCAGGGACCATGCATTTCGTTACTGGGAGAGATGAAACATCACTCAGCAATAGGGGATATCGGGGGAAGCATCTCCCTCATGAGAAAATCATAAGACACATAATGCATGACTAAGAAGGCCATAGTCTGAAGATGATGACTTGGTGAACTTCCCATATTTAAAATGTTAGTAATAATATTCCACAATACAATTGAGAGGGGGGAGTGAATCAATTGTGTGAAAGCCAACTAAACTTTTAAACAAATATAACCAAACTAATAAATTGTGCAAGTAATAACACTAAAATAAAATGAACAACATACCACAACACAATGTGATAGAAGATATGGTCTTGTGGAAACCCTGTTAAAGGTAAAAATCCTAGTGGGAATTGGCACCCACAATAATGTACTAGTTTGAAAGTATCTCTGTGAAAAGATCTAGCCCTGTTAGGAGCTAATTATTACATCTAGTACAAAAGTCCTAGTTAAAGGACACCCCTAATAGGAGGCTTCCTACCCTGTTAGGAGTAGATATTATGTGGAGCACATTTCCCCAAGCATACTTCTCTAGGTCATGAAGTCAAAATCTAGCTTTAGGACTCGATGTCCTAAGTATTTCAACAAGTTAATGTTAAATATAATTTTGGTGATCTTATACACAACAACCTCACTTTCCAAAGTAGATCCAACTATTCTCACTTCAAAAATCTCTCTAAAACATATTTACACTATCACAACAAATCTCGCATCCCCTTATTATCCTTTGCACACATACAAATAGGGTAATTACATCCCTATTTATACAACAATACAAAACAAGCAATTGAGTCGGCCTATTAGGACTTCGCCAATGCATAATTAAATACATTACACCTTGCTAAGATACCCAAGGTATCTAGACACATCATATAATGAATCTATAACACAAAAATAAGATTTAGATCCAAAATCCAAGCTCTCCATCCTTGAACATGCAACCAGAATAGGTCAAGTCCAAAACAAGCTCCTTGCCTTATCACATGCCACAACTGACGTCACCACAATCCTTACGGCCTCATGTCCACATAAGGTGAAGTGTCACATGTCTTCTCCACATTCTAATCTTTCCAAACATATTTATTGTTGTACTCAACTCCCTAATACCCCACCCAAATTGATTGGAAGGAAGTTTAGATTCCTAAACTCATTCCCAAAATTAATTGTTTTCGGTGAATTCTTGCCCACAAAAACATTCTCATAGTGGACAATTTGAACAAGAAATGGTTTCAATTTATTAACAAATGTTCCCTATTTTATAAAGAAAGTTAAAGCATTGATCACTTGTTCTTGCATTGTCCTTTTTCCTTAGAAGTTTAGTCTCTGGTTATGCCTCTTACATTGGTTGATTGGGCTTTCCTTGCTTCCTTGGCTCGGTTTATGAATTCATGCAAATTTTTCCCATTTAAACATGTTTTAATAAGAGAACTATGGAAGTAGATTCCTCCTATGGTCTCTTGGGTCTTTGGAAGGAGGATAGCAATAGAATTTTTAGATAAATTTCTAAACCAAGTAAGGAGGTTTTTATGATCATTAAATATTAGATAACAAAGAATCTTAATTCTTCTTCTTTTGGGACCTACAAAGAAATGGAAACTTTGCAAAAAATCAAGCTTAAACAAATCAAGGGTCTTCCTCAAAATGTGATTAATATCAATTGGAACAAGAAACTATAAAGGAGGAATACTCAATGGAGTCTCCCTAATCATGGATGGATAAAGTGTAATTTTGGAAATTTCTCCAAGGGAAACCCTGGTCAAGCCGGTGCATGTGTTGTTCCAAGAGACCATGAAGGAAGACTCATTGAGTGTAGTGCTATGTATTTAGGTATTGAATATAACAGTTTGTTGAAGTCACTGTAGCTTGGAATCATATAAATCCTGCTAAAGAATTAGGTCTCGGAAGGATTTTTGTTAAAGGGGATTCAAAGTTGATAGTTGAGATCATAAAAGAAGAAATTATAGGCCCATGGAAGATCAGATCCGTAATGAGAGAAAGAATAAAAACCCTTAAAGAATTTACACAATTTAAAGTCTATCATATATATTACGAAGGATATCAGTTCACTGACTTCATTACCAATGAGGGTCTTAAGATTCAAATATGGAGCCATTGAAGGAAAGGCTATGGCCCACGAAAAATAGATAAAATAATTTAAAATGAAGTGGGGTCAACATTCTTCTAAAAATAAGAAAATGTTATTTATATGATATTGATGATGTGGATTATTTTGATGACATGGATCGGCAAATATTTATGTATATGCTAAGGTGGATCAAAAAGATTTTTTTGGTTCAAGTGAATTATAAAGGGCGCTTATGGTGATGTAAGGTGGGATCATAATCAAGATGAATATGGTACCTACATTTTTGAGGATATGGCATTAGATCTCACCCAAATTATTTTGAAACATGAAGATCTCTGTAAAAGGCCCCCTTACCCCTCAATTATTACTTCTACAAATGGGTCTCTCATTATAATTATATTACCAAGATTATAGATTATATATTTGGCATGTGTATTGGCAATCCACCAAATTTTCATATTACAGTGGCATTTACTTTCCTTAGGAAAGTAATTATTGCCCTTAATAATGATACAACAACTCTCTTCTCCTTGCTTATATCTTTTTTAACTTAGGAGATTTCTATCTTGAACCCTCACTATGTTGCTTTCTCCAAAATAATGATTTGTGAGAACAAGTGTAGTTGGAGTGAAAGAAGAACTATTACAATTATGAGGGGCTCTTAAAATGCTTGAAGCTAGTTAACTATGAGGCTTTGAGGAAAAATGTTGAGCTTTGGGACTTATTTGTTGAAATTGGATTAGCTCCCTTTTTCATGGAAATATATGGGTACAATGATACATTTCCTTCAAAATTCACTAACTTGTGATCTAGCGACACCATAAAGATTGGTAGCCTATGGAGTTCACTATTTTTCCACAAATGATAATAGAAACCACATGTTAGGCCCAAAAGGAGGCAAGAAGACCTAAGAGGTGGGGGTGAATCAGTTGTGTACACCTGATAATTTTAATTCCAATTTAGCCACTTAGATATGAAAGATAAACAGTAATGCAAGATCCACAACATATAACACAAAACGCCAAGATTTTTTCTTGAGGAAAATTGGTTAAGGAAAAACCCCAATAGGAGTCAAACCCACTAGATAAATGTACTCTGCTAAAATTATTTCTCATTTAAGAGAAAATAGAGAACAAAGGATGCACTTGAAACCACGAGCTTACAACTAAATCTGTAGGCTCATTTTATAGAGAACACTGCACACAATACAATATCAGATCTAGACCTTAGTCAACTTGACCAATCTATCTTCAATTATAATAGGGTAGACATATAGTCCATTACAACCAAACTGACAAACAACACCTCATATGCCAAAAAAGTTCCAATGAAGTAGAAACTCTTCCTTAAGTGTAGAATATAGATACCAACATCTCTCTCACACTCACTCACACTCTTCTACATAATTACAAAATTATCTCTCATTTGTACCGATTACAAAGGATAATCAACCACTAGGTCATCTAAGACCTATTACAATAAAAGATATAAACATTATGCTCAATCTCCAATGCGATCCAAATTAAGTCATCCAAGAACCTAAATCTTCAACCATGAACACAATTGTGTGTCATTAAGGCAGCATCAAGAATCACAAAATATTACTCCATCAAGTCGGCTAGGACCTAAATGAAGAAATACCAACACATTACCAAAACAACAAATCCAATCACCTCAATCAATGTGGACCAAAAACATGATCCAAGAGAAGTGTGAATACCATCCAAAACCTTCACATCATCTTCAATATGAAATCCAAACTTATATTTATCTTTCATCAATAAGAACACTAAAATATTGAACTCTATTATAACAAAAGATAACTTGTTGTACTCTAAATCATGAACAACACTAGCTATGAACACAATGATAAGGCACCATGTAACCATGAGCTTCACAACCTCTAAAACATCAAATCCAAGACATACCAAACCAAATACTCATCCACTATACACAAGAACACTATAACATTAGCAACCAACAGCTCAATCATACCTCACTCAAACTGTCATCCAAACTTCTATGAACCTCTGTAGACCATCTACAAACACCTGTGAACAATACCTTACAATCACAACTTAAGATCTTCAACATATTATCTGATCAACTGAAATCCTCTTTACTGTACATACTGAACACACTGTGTGAAATAGTAGTTAGTATGTTTTTGATAAAGGTAAAAATAGGTTTTGAATGGAACCCAAAACCATTTACAATAGAGATCTTAAAATTTTCAAATCAGCCCATACAAAATTTGAATGCCTGCTTTATAACTAATAGCAGGACCCTAACCCACCCAAAAAGAACACAAAAAAGAAATGACAAGCAACGAGCAAAAAGGCAAAAATTGGCACAAACACCAGTGACCACCCAACAACCAACCAACAGGAACTACTTTATCTTTTTCATAGCCTTCTCCTCTTATTTCTACAATTCCTCCATCTTCTAAATGGAGTCTTTAAGACCTTTTAGTTCCTTAGGGGTATCAAGCAATTTCCTTCTGATGTCACTTCTGGTTCTAGACCCTGGCTCAGAGCTCCCAACATCAACTTCCAGCATTATAGTAGTGTTCTCCATCATATTATTCTCCAGATAGTTATAAAGGGCCTTAAGATTCATCACAGAGGCATTAAGGTCCTCATTTTTGTGCTTAAGAACATCACTGATAATATGCTCATTATGGCTGACTTTCTCTGTCAGGTCCTTCAGCTTGTCTTCCACCATAGCTTTGATTTCCGCTATCTTTTCCTCATTCTCTTTGTTACTTTTTACCTTCATCAAAAACTTTGTTTCTAGCTTTTCCAGCTTTGCAGTAAGGGGTTCCATAGTGTTCTCCATGGCCTTTAGGTGGCTCTTCATTTCTTGCAGCTCTTGGTTAATACCATGATCATCCTTACTTTTAACCTCCTCCAGAACTCTGTCATCTGAGTCAACACCAACAGTGGCCTCATTACGACTTTCCCCATTCTTATGGCTAGCCTGACCCTTTGGTTCCTCCTTATTACTATCTTCCTCTTTGCTTTCCTCTTGTTTTTCTTCTTCCATTTTCTCTTCCTCCTCTTCCCCCTTTTCTTCTTCATTTTCTTCTTCTTCTTCATTGTCCTTATCTTCCTCTTCTTCTTCCCCTCCAGCAATCTCCTCTTCTTCTTCACCTCCAGCAATTTTAGCTTCCTCATTTTCTTAATCCTTCTCACTATCCTCAAAAGTGATGTCCTTGGAATCCATGGCTCCCTCCTCATTCTTGGGATCCTCCTTAGTTTCTTCATCTAGGATAGAAATCTCATTCCTTTCTTGAGATGAAGGGTGAGAATATTCAAGTTTATCTGCACTTGCATGGGGGCTCTTATTTTTCTTCCTGCCCTTCTTCTGGGTTTCCTTCTTTATCTCTTCTTCTCCGTCAATTTTTCTCTTTCTCATGACCCTTTTGGGAATGAGTTCCAAAATCATATCCCTGGCATAGTCCACAATCAGCAAGATTAAACCCTCATGAAGCACAGGGTTGCTTTCTTTCTTCATGTTCTCAGTTATGCTATTGTTTAGAGAGCTTAAGAGGAAGTAAGGGAAAGATACCTTCTTACTGTGCCTAAAATGATTAACCAAAATGAAATGCATATTATAAATCTTAGAATAGTGGCCATCTAGAGTGAAATACTCCATCATCACCCTAAGGACTTTCACCAAAATTTTCTTAATCTTCACAATTTCTACATAATCCCCCACCCTTTAGTTAGCAAAGCTTCTTCATCAGCATTTTTAGGAAAAATTTTGAAAGCTTCAGACCCTATATGTTTATTGTCCCTATAAAAATTCATTCCTTCAAGGTACAAACTAGTAATCTCAGAAACCAAGCTCGGAGTAAGTGGAAAGGATTTTCCCCAAAAATTTACTTTACCATTAACCCATCCCTTAGCAAATTTTTTTGTTACCTTTTTGTCGAAACCATGAAGCTTCTCCATGTATGAGGTAACACCACCTCTTTTCAATTTCTTCCAAACTTTTTTCTCCTGCCTCCATTTCTCACAATCCAGGGGCTCCTCCTTTCTTAGGCCACCTCTCATTTTCTCTGAGCTGAGATGGCACTGGTTTCTCAAAGCTTCAAGGAAAAATAAAATAGTGTTCTTCTGGCTCTTGCAAATAGCTTTGTTTAACTTCACCCACAATCCATGTGTCTTTAACTTCATAATAATTTTCTCACACCTTACCTGGCAATAAGCTTTCCTTGGTAATTTAATTGTCCTTTTCATCATTACAATTAATTATGTTGCCCTCTTTGTGATTAAGTTTATCATAATTGATAAGACTTAAGATCTGATGCAGTCAAGGATGGAGGATCCAATTAAGGATTGTCTGACCTTGCAGCCAAACCAATACATAGCAAAATTGAACAACAACAACAACAGATTTGATAAAGAATAGTAATCTTTGTTCATAAATTCACCAATTACATGAAATGTGTCAAGCTGTAAGGCCTTCTCGGTTACGGCCAAATTACAAAGCAAGTAATAGTCTATAAGATCTCGCAGGATCCAAGTCTTTTTGACAACATTAGTACTCAGCTAGCCCAGATCTGCAACAAGATAGGATACTGGTAGGACCCCAAGAAAGATCTCAACTTGTACTCACAACTTCCAAGAAATCTTCCTGATGCTTAAGCTTGTAAGCTACCAGCTCTCACTCCCCCCCCACTATCTCCTAAACAACTACCTAGGAATCCTATAAATACTAATTCCCAACCACAAGTCAGTTGATGAAACAATTAACCCTTACAAAAAATATTAAATGCCCAAACATCAGTCAACTCTCAAATAGCCTTACAAATAAATAAACTCTCCAAGATGTCCCCAAATGGTCATCAGATCCGCATCAAAGAATGTAGCATGCTAGATCTAGGTCCCCACATGTCCAACAATCAATCCATAACTTGAGGAGTGTGACCCAAATTAAATGCACTAGTCGGCCAAGCTGATTCATCCAAATAACCACGTTAGTAAGCAAGAACACCGAGCAACAGGGAAATAATTGAGCGCCAGTAAACTGACCACGCCAAGCATGACCGAGCAACACAGTTATCACCAAGTGCTAGTGAATCGACACCTTCAGTCACTGAGCATTCTTCAATGATCGAGCACCCCGGTAACCATAGAAACTGAGAAACCAGTCCCCAAAATTGAGCAAGTACTCCACCAAACTAGGATCAAAACTAACAATCTACCTCCTAAGAAAAACATATTTTTGGTTGATACAGGATTTCCAAGAATCCTAGGATGCTCCTGCATCATACACCCTAGGTAAGAAAGATTTTTTCATAAGGAAATCAGGAACGTCTCAAGGGAATCAGAATAGGTGTGCCAAATTTGTTCTTAACCCATATCTCCTCTTGTCCTTCATCCCAAGTTATCTTCACTTCATCCACTGTCTCATGCAACAGGTTTTCTTGCTTCCTACTTCTCTTATCTTTTATGTCTGCAACTGATAACAATCAACTCTAACCATTCATTCCACTACCGACCACCTCAGTACCTTGGTAAACACCATCCTCTCCAGATTCTTCAATCAACTCGACATCATCCACATCTCTTTGTGTCACAAATGTCATCATCTATTGTACTATTTCTGTTAGAAAGACCATCTACCTCTTAATCACAACAAACTCTTCATATATATCACCCTTCTTCTCTTTTAAACTAGGCTTTGTAGGAATAGGTTCATCAATCCTCTGCTCCTGAGGTTTGTCATAAGGAAAACACCTGATAACTTCACATCCTTTAGCCCATGTCTCCTATAAAGGTAACAGCTTATGTCTAGATCCTTCATGCCTAACCACATAGGTGTTAGCATGACCATCAAACAAAACATTTCTATCAAATTGCCAAGGCCTATCGAGCAATAGATGACAAGCATCCATAGGCAATATATCACACAATATCTCATCATGATAAGATCCAATCTGAAAATTAACCAAGCATTGCTCCTGAATCCTAACCTTAGACACATATTATATCCAACTAATATGATAAGGATTAGGATGCTTCTTTCTTTCCAAATTCAACTTACTAACCATTTCTTCTAAAACAAAGTTCTCAGAACTACCACCATCAACCATAACATTACATACCTTATCCTTGCACTTACATCTAGTTCTAAAAAAATTTCTCCTTTGCACTAGTTCCTGGACACATGTAGCCAATCTCCTAGTGATAAAAAATTCACCCTTTTTTGCAACATTCATAATATCTTCCTCAGCAGTCAGTGCAACTCTTTTCTTAGGACAATGAAAAATTCTATGACTCGCTTCACCACACTAATAACAAGTACTAGTGAACTCATTCTTCCACCTTCCTCTCTGTCCAATATTGAAACTCTTAGTGACATGACCACTGCTAGATCCCACATCAGTATTCTTAGGATTCTCTATCACATTAATTTCAGCAACTGTCTCACTAGTCTTACCACCTCAGTTCCTATTGTTTTGTCTTCCTTCAAACTTCTTATTCAGCTTCTCTTAAATCTTTAATGCCATCTGATAAGCATCTCCTATTGTTGTCATCCGAACAGTAAGTAACTCTTCTTGAATAATAGGTCTCAAACCATAGACATACCTAGCAACCTTCTCTTTATCAGCTTCAGAATGACCAGTCCTAATCAGGATTCTGTAAAAATCCTCAGTATACTCCTGCACAGATTTGTTAGTTTTCTTCAAGGCCTGCATCTTCTTAAACATGTCCAATTCATAATCTACCGGAATGAATTTCTTCTTCAACTTATCAACCATTCGGTTCCATTTAATGATCTTTTCCTTTCCTCTCCTACTTCTTTCCAACTGAACTTCCCTCCACCAAATATTTGCATTACCCTTCAACTTAGTCTTTGCAAATCTAACCCTATCACGATCTTCTATTTCTTCATACTCAAAGTACTCATCCATCTCATTAATCCAATCAATCAACTCTTCTGGTCTAAGGCTTCCAACAAATGCAAAAACTTCAATCTTAGGTCTTTTTCCAATTTTAGACATAGCTTTCAGGATTCTATTCTCTTCAGGATCTCTAGCTTCTTATATAGCTTCTTCAAAATGATCTTCTTCCTTAGATTCATCATCACTACCTTCCTTCGATGTAGTCTTCTTCTTTCTCAATTCCTCTTGCAGATCTTGCACTTGTTTCTACAAAGCCCTAAAATCATCAAGACTGAATTCTCCAGTAGCTTCTTCCTCTGAGATCTCACGATTTCTCCTCAAAGGCATCTTTGAATCAAGATCCAGATGCAAACATACAAGATCAACTCAGCTCCACCAGGAACAAACTTCACTCAAACAAGAACAAACTTCGCTCTGATACCACTTGATGCAGTCAAGAATGGAGGATCCAATTAAGGATTGTTTGACCTTACAGCCAAACCAATACATAGTGAAATTCAACAACAACAACAGATCTGATAAAGAATAGTAATCTTTGTTCATAAATTCACCAATTACATGCAATGTGTTAGGTTGTAAGGCCTTCCTAGTTATGGCCAAATTACAAATCAAGTAACTGTCTACAAGATCTCGCAGGATCCAAGTCTTTTCCACAACATCAGTACTCAGCTAGCCCAGATCTACAACAAGATAGGATACTAGTAGGACCCCAGGGAAGATCTCAACTTGTACTTGCAACTTCCAAGCAATCTTCCTAATGCCTAAGCTCACAAGCTGCCAGCTCTCACTCCCCCCCACTATCTCCTAAATAACCACCCAGGCATCCTATAAATACTGATTCCCAGCCACAAGTCAGCTGATGAAACAATTACCCCTTACAAACAAATATTAAATGCCCAAACATTAGTCAGCTCTCAAATAGCCTTACAAATAAATAAACTCTCCAAGATGGCCCCAAACGATCATCAGATCCACATCGAATAATGCAACATGCCAGATCTAGGTCCCCACATGTCCAATGGTCAATCCATAACTTGAGGAGCGTGACCCAAATTAAATGCACAAATTGGCCAAGCCAATTCATCCAAATAACCACGTTGGTAAGCAAGAACATCGAGCAATAGGGAAATAACCGAGCGCCAACAAATTGACCACGCCAAGCATGACCGAGCAACAAAGTTATCACCGAGTGCCAGTGAACTGACGCCTTCAATCACTAAGTGTTCTTCAATGACCGAGCACCCCGGTAACCATAGAAACTAAGCAACCAATCCCCCAAACTGAGCAAGTACTCCATCAAACTAGGATCAAAACTAACAATCTACCTCCAAAGACAAACATATGTTTGGATGATATAGGATTGCCAAGAATCCTAGGATGCTCTTGCATCAAGATCTTAGCATTGAGATTTGCTTCCCTATTCTAATATTTGATGACATCACTATGGGCCCCCGCATTAGCTAAGCTATCCATAGGTTTATTTCCTTCCCGGTAGACATGGGTTATAAAACTTTCCTCAAAAGTTTGTAAAGTATTTTTAATTTTTTTAATTATGTGGGCTATAGCCTAGGAGGTCTCACTTTTTCCTTTAATGGAGTTGATGATATTGAGAGAATCTCCCTCCAACCAAAGCTTCATGCAACCCATCTCTTTTTCCAGCATCACAACATGTAATGCTGCCTCAGCTTCAGTGACATGATTGGTTTGTATTCCCAACAGAGCTACCACAACTCCCAAGTAATTTCTAGTCATGTCTCTTATTAAACCTCCCACCCCTGCCCTTCCAAGATTCCCCTTAGCAGCTCCATCAAAGTTTCCTTTGAGCCAACCCATCAGAGGAGAAATCCACATTATGTTATCTCTAGGATTGGGGTCTTTTTTTCTTATATTGCTATCCCAAGATAGAATGTCTTCAATATTATTTGCCTTGTTCCAAAGTTGAGACTTTCTAGGGATGGAGTTTCTAAAATTCTCCATGAGACTTCTACCAATGATAAAAATAGTCTTATCATAAGGAGTATGCTTGTCTCTAAAGACTTTGTTGTTTCTCTCCTTCCAAATTCTCCATGTAAAATGAGGAAGAAAGAGATCCCAAAGAACTTTCTCTTCTTCACTAGGAAGGGGACATTTCCACTAAAGAACAAGATCCTGCAGACTCTAAGGTTTCACCCATTCAAGATTGATATTTTTGATAAGATAAACCCACACTTTTCTAGTATAGGAACAGTGTATCATCATGTGATTACATGATTCTTTTGCTTCAAAGCATAGGAAGCATCTATTAGGCAAGTAACAGCCCCTTCTTACAAGGTTATCCAAGGTAAGGATTTTATTTTGGACAAGCAACTAGAAAAACATGTTAATTTTAGGAATAAGGTTTATGTTCCATACCTGGGAGTAGAGAGGTTTGTCTTCGTGAGAAATCAGAAGGGTTGAAGCTGAGGAGACAGAGAATTTTCCATTATTTTATGGACCCTAAATCAATTCATCTTGAAAATTTTCTCTTGTGAACCGGTTTCTAAGTTGTTTATTTACATTTTTAAATTTTTCATCCGTTATGCCGAGATCTATCCATTCTTCATTAATCCAATAGTCTGACACCATTTCCCCTATAGTTTCCTTGCATTCCTAGATGGCATTTAGCCATTCTTGATTTTCATTTATAGGATTTTCCATCAGCCACTTGTCATTCCAAAAATGAATCTTCCTACAATTTCCTAGCTTCCATCTTGCACCTTTTCTAACTAGATTCTTCCCCTTACTGATGATGTTCCATATAAAAGATCCCTGAATATCCACCTGGAAGTTTAAAGTATTATCTAAAGAAGTGAGATGGTATTTACTTTTTATAATGGAGTTCCATTCTTTTTCTTCTTCAAAGATTCTCCAGCATTGTTTTGCTAGCAGAGCCTTGTTAGTATTAGTAATGCTTTTGATGCCCAACCCCCCATATTTCTTGGGTTTGCACACCTTTTACCATGCAACTAGGTTGAGTCTTTTTTTTTCCTCTACCCCAGTCCAAAGAAATACTTTTTGCATTTTTTCAATCATGTCAGCATACTTCTAGGGAATTTTGAACAAGTTGAGAGCATAGATCGGGATATTTTGGAGTGTTTCCTTCAGCAACTGAACTTTACCAGCTTGACTTAATGTAGCCCCCTTAGTATGTTGACATCAATGACAATATATTAATGTCAGTACACCCAAGTACCAAACTCTAACATGATTAACAATCTCCCCCTTTGGTATTGATGGAAACATGTGTAGTGAAAAGCTAATCAATGCACAAAGACATTACTATATCCACTTGATCACTTTGAATATCTAGCTTCAACACAATCTCTCCCAAGCATAATTACCTCTATTTTTTACACAATCACTCCCCCTTTGACATCAATGGAAAAGGACCAAAGATATCAAAAATAATTGAACTCACCTGAAAAGGAAAAAAAATTTAAAAAATTTCAGTATCAAACCATAATAGCCATAAGACTTCTCCCCCTAATGAGTAGTCCCCAAACTCATCAATCCAATGAATGATATTCTAATAGATTCTGGATTGACTCCATCCTTAGTAGCATTAGTTCTAATCGAGAGGGGCCATCACTCCAAGCTTCTCCTTGAGATACTCAAATGTATCCTTTGAAAAAGGCTTTGTAAAGATATCAATAATATGTTCCTTAGTAGACATAAATTCCTGCTTCAATTCTATCTCACTAACTTTATCCCTCAATACATGATAATTAATAGAGATTTGCTTTGTCTTTAAATTTAATACAAGATTCTTTGAGATATTTATAACACTAGAGTTATCATGGTGAATAACAATAGGTTCATCAATGTTTATCCTTATATCTTTCAGTATTTGCTTCATCCAAACAACTTGATTACAGTTTATTGCAGTAGCAATAGACTCAGCCTCAACAGTAAATTGAGAAATACAATCCTACTTCTTACTACTCCAAGAAACTAGTCTCTTACCCAAAAAGAATGCACCTCCACAAGTAATTTTTCTATCATCCACATTACCTACCCAATCAGCATAAATGTATGCACATAGAGTAAATTTACCATCTTTTCCATACCATAATCCATAGTCAATTGTACCCACAAGTATCTAGAAATTTTATTGACAACAACCATATGAGATTTCTTCGATTCAACTTTAAATCTTGCAATGATTACAATAGCATTTGAAATGTCTGGTCTAGAATGATTTAGATATCACAATCCGCTGATCATAGATCTATATTATGTCTAATTAGCACAAGGGGAATCATCATCCTTAGTTAACTTGCAACCAGTAACCATAGGACTTCCTACCAATTTTGAATCTTCCATACCAAATTTCTTCAACAATTCTCCAACATACTTGGACTGTGTAGCAAAAATTCCTTTATCCAGCTATGTAATTTGCAATCCAAGAAAGAATTACATTTCACCCATCATAGAAATCTCAAATTCTTTTTTGATTTTCATCACCAAAACCTCTACTCAACTCATCATTACCACCAAATATGATATCATCAACAAAACCTTCAACAATCAAGATATTATCATCAATTATTCTAAAATATAAGTTACTATTTGTAGTGCCCTTGTTGAAACCAATCTTTATCAAATACATGTCCAATTTGACATACCAGGCTCTAGGAGCTTTCTTTAATCCATACAATTTTTTCTATAATTTACAAACCATATCTCCTTCCTCAGTTAGAGTAAAACCATCAAGCTACTCAATATAAACATCTTCCTCTAGTTCACCATTTAAGAATGCAGACTTAACATCCATCTAATAGACTTTAAATTTTTTGTAAGCTGCATATGCAAGAAGTAACCTAACAGCTTCAAGTCTAGCTACATGAGAAAATTTCTCTGTAAAATCAATACCTCCCATCTATGAATATCCTTTGCATACCAATCTTACTTTGTTCTAAACCACTTTACCATCTTCATTCAGCTTATTTATGAATACCCATTTAGTATCGATCACATTTTTGTCAATAGTTCTGGGAACAAGAATCCAAGTCTTGTTCTTCTCAATCTAATCAAGCTCCTCTCTCATCACTTTCATCCAACTCCCATCATTACATGTTTCTTTAACATCTTTAGGATCAAATTCAAATATCAGACATGTTTCATCTCTAGCCATTCTTCCTCTAGTTTGAACACCTATATTCTTATCACCAATAATGACATATTCAGAATGATTAATCCTTACATACCATGGATTCTTTGGTGTAGGATGTGTAGCAGACCCTTCGGTGTTAATATCCACTTCATTTTCCATAGGTTCTTTCTTCTCTTTCGGTCCACCTTGATTTTGATTTTGCACTTCTATAATTTTATTATCTTCTTCAGTCATGTCATACCTGCAAGTTCTTTCTAATCTCTACACATTCTCATCAACTCTGACATTTGCACTTTCAGCAATCTTCTTCAATCTATAGTTATAACATTTATGTGCTTTTCTCTTTCTAGAATACCCAATAAATATTCTTTCATCACTTTTAGGATCAAACTTTCCAATATCCTTATCTCTCTTAATGTAGCATTTACTTCCAAAAACTCTAAAGTATTTTACTGTAGGAATATGACCATACCATAGTTCATAAGGAGTCTTACCAATTCTCTTCTTGATTTGTACTCATTTTAGAGTATATACTACAGTGCACAATGCTTATCTCCAGTAGACCTGTGAAACAATTTCCTTAAATCATCATAGTCCTAATTGTGTCTAGGATAGTCATATTCCTTCGCTCTACAACACCATACTATAATGGGGTTTGCAGAGTAGGATTCTATCTTTTTATCCCATGTTCTTCACAAAATGCATAAAAATTGCTAGATGTAAATTCTCCATCTCTGTCTGATCTTAGGCACTTCAATCTTTTTTCGAATTCTATTTCCACTATCATCTTGAATACTGAGATTTTTGAAAAGCTTTTGATTTCTCTTTAAAAAATGTAACCCACGTCATCCTTGAATATACATCAACAAATAGCATGAAATATCTATCACCATAATAGCTTCTTGTCTTAGTAGGACCACATAGATTTGTATGTACCAAATCCAACAATCCATTTCAATGTCTTATTCTTAAAAGTAGATTTAGTCAGCTTACCCAATTGACTTTCTTTGCACATGTTGTTAGGATTCATCAGTTTAGGAAAATCTCTTACAACATAAGTAGTGATAACTTTCACCATATTATCAAATTTCACATGACAAAATATTCTATGTCATAACCAACTATCATCAATCTTAGCAATCAAACATTTATTCTCAAAAAATTTCAAATGAAATAGACTACTAGCAGTGTGTGTACCTGATGTAATAATCTTTCATGTACTTCCAATGCTATTGCAGATCCCATCCATGAATTCCAATTTGTAACCTTTATTGAATAGTTGTCCAACACTCAAAAAATTATGAGTTAAACCTTCAACATACAATATATCATCAGTACTATTTTTACCATCGATAGTCATAGATCCTTTTCCTTTAATCAAATAGGGAGCATTGTTACCAAATCTAACAACACCATCATAGTCCTCAAGCTTCACAAAATTATCCTTATCACTAGTCATATGATGTGATAATTCACTATCAATGAACCATTCATCTCTTTTAACACATCGTGAAACCAATTCTTTTTCTTCATTAGGATTATCTTCTTTAATAGCAATAAACACAATTTTTTTCTCACTAGCAACAGACTCGTCATCAACCACACCTTCTTCAGCAGCATAAAAACTTTTTTGATGTAGTGCCTCCCTCATTTGACTCCTTGCACGAATATCCTAATGGTGTGGTTTTGACTTTCACACTCGTTGGGTATGATCATGTTGGTCCCACGTGAGGGTGAATTCACCAGGAGGATTATTTTTGGAGCATATTTTTGATGCCCTATGTGAACTTGGAGATGTAGGGTGTGGCCTTGGATCGTATTCCGGTGACCCTTAGAGAGAGGGATGAGTTGATCCTAAGAAAGCAGTGATTTTTATCCGCATTATATTTTATGATGGCATCGTGAGATGAACCTAGTTCAGCTTTATTTTGTGTTAATCAAGAGGTTATCTTTGGGGTCGTGACGGGTGTATTGAGGAACTCTAACCTGATCCTATCATTGTATTCTTGTTCTGCATTATAGACTCTATAATTAGAAAAACTATGTTGATGCATTATGGATTTATATTATGATGGATAGAGGCTTGACCACTATTTTGTGATGTACTCCTTTTTATGTTGCTTTTGTACTTGTGTCAATGTTTCTAGGATGTACTATGTTGCAATAGGGTTAATTGAATTCAGCTGATTTTTATGATAGTGCAATTGAGTGCATGTTTTGTGGGAATTAAGTTGGAACAAGAAAATTTAAATAATAATAAGGAAAAATATATATTCTAATGAAGTTAAATGTTGTTTTCCTTGTGTATGTAAAATCTAGAGGAAATGCAGTAGGAAAGGTGCATTGAGTCATGAATTGAGTAGGTAGGATGTACCATTTATGAATATTGAAATTTTAGTATTTGATGTGAATGTTTAGTTAAATGAAAATTTGAATTTATATTACGTTGAGATATAAATTAATAGAAAATTATTTTTAGGTCTTAATGTTAAGAAATAAATTTCAAGTATTTTGCTTTGGTTATTGATTCAGGAAATGCAATTCGAAGTGATTATGAAATCAATTAAAATGTTAATCTTGATTATGAAAGGGTATTTGATGTGCTTGTGAATATTGTATTCCTAGAGATTTTGTGCTGAAGGAAATTCACAATAGATGAGTCAAATTATAGTATGTTGTGAAAACTGCAAGTTGATTTTATGATGTATATTATGTGATCATTAATGTTGCATTTTTATATATATTTTTATGGTCTTTCATGAGCTACTGATATTTTGATCTAGTGTGCAAGAAATTGACCATAGATTAAATAAGGGGAAATTAAATTGGATGCATGTGAAAATCTTATAAAGCCAAGGTTAACTCCAAAGGGAGAAATAACCTCGTTGTTATGTATTAATGTTATAAAGTAATGTTTGAATGTATTATTTAAATTGTGTTTATTTTATTTTATATTCATGTCTACTTGGCATGCCATGTGTGTAGTGATGTGTTGTGACTTTATGTGGTGTCAATTGACACATGTGTATGTGAGTTGGCATGGCCAAGTAAATTGTTTATTGGTTGTCTTCCAACTTTGAGTCACCTTGTAGTATCCCAAGGTTAGGTATCTTGGTTGTTGAGCCTTGGGAGGGAATCTTATTTCAAATTTTTGTGGCTCAACTCTTAGTGGACTTTTGAGAGGTTAAATGTAGCCCTAGGGGTTAGTTAGGGTTAAAATGAGATAACCTCATAGGTGCACTTTGGGTTGGGGGTTGAATTTTGACCAATAGGATGATTTTGTCCCATTTTTGCCTCTTCTAAAAATATCTTTTTAGAATGTGACAAAATTGGGAAGTGTGCCATGTCTTCCTCTCTTGCAATTTTAAATTTTCCTCTTGTTGGAGAGAGAACCCTTGGATAGTGTGTCCAATCACCTTTGAGGTTAGGTAGGATGTTAGGTAGGGTTTTCCTTTTAGTGGGAAGGAGAGGAATTTGGTAGGTTGATTGCCCACTCTCCAATTTTGGAGACTTCTAGTGGACTTAACATGTTTTTGGTGGACTTTACAAGGGAAGGCTTAGAGGAAGGGAGCTCTTCTCAACTTTCCTTGTCATAGATTGGAGAAAGGTTGGTGCCCTTTCATGGAAGACTTATTTTCTTTACTTGTATGTATGCATATTTTTGTGAGGTGTTGTAAATGGTTTTGAAAGATTCAAGTTATTCTTTCATGGTTTCTTTTTGCATGTGTAGTTTGTTGGCTTTTATCTTTGTGTCCTCTATTTTGTTGGGGTGTGCAAGGCTAAACTCACCCTTGGGAGGGAAGAGAGACTTGAGGGTGAAGGGCTTTAGTTGGGAATGCCCATTTAGTGTAGAGTCCTTCCTCATGGAGGAAGGGGATAAGACATGGATGTATGAGCTCCATATTTTCATCTTATATTTGTATCTACTTATTTGGGGCCATAAGGGTTGTTTCTTGTGTATGGAAAATGGAAGGAATGGTATTTTGTGATGGCCTTGTAAAGGAAATGGTATATGGTTTTGAGCCTTGTCGAAGAAATGGTAGTATTTCTTTTATAGCTTCTCCTACTTGAGTTCATTTCTACCTTCACCCCTCTTATGGGTCCAAGGTGACCCATTGTGTAAATCCATGGGAAGGGAATTTTATGTGAGCAATGTATTTGTTGGTTTTTGTTTGTGTATGTGATGTTTGAGCATGATTGTACCCACATCTATCTTTGTTTCCCCAATCTCGGGGGTGGTCATGTAATGGCCTAGGTTGAGAGGTGAGCCTCCATGGTCAAGTGGTTTCTTTTTGCAGATTTCTATTTGAAGAGCTTGTTGGTTTTGTTGAAAGAAAAGGGATTTATACATCTATTACTTGCAAATTCTTATGTTGTAAAAAGGGCTAAAACGCCATGTGGAAAGAGTAGTGAAAATGGCCATGTAGATGCCTAATAGCATGTAAATGATTGTAAAAGTTTTTATTTGAATGTGAAATGTTCTCCATAAATTTCTATGTATTTCTAAAGAAAGAGAATGTAAAAAAAAGATATTTCCTTATGCTTTGAATGCAAAAAAAGCTTGCCGATTTGGTTTTCCATTTGCAAGAAAAGATAGATTTTCTTTATGTTGATAATCTCTTCCCTATGTAGACTTAATTTGTTTCAAGTATTCATTTGGAAAGAGAAAAGTAATTGTAGATCTGTTTTCCTAATAGCCTATGTTAGAAATGATTTCATTTTCATAGCATGTTAGTTCAAATTAAAAAGTCTTGTATATACACCTATGAATATATACTTGTGCATATATACATAGATGTAAATACCCCCTTGAAATATATTGATATGTTGGTACTTTAAAAAAATAGATTTACTATTGCTATTATTTCATGTTTTACCTCAAGAAGGTATATACATCATTATGTAAATATGTATATATGAGTGTATATACATATATATTTAAAAATATATATGTATATAGAAGCTCATATATACACATATATACAATGTGTATATTCTATATAGTTATGCAAAATATTTCATTCTTCTTTAGTTAAAAAAAAATATGTATGTATGTATATATATATATATATATATATATATATATACATAATATAATAATAAAAACTATTTATTAAAACTATACTATTAAAAAAATGAAATTAAAAATTTGATAAAACTTAAACTTAAAACAATTTATTAAACTTACCCCCTCCCCTTCGTAAGTTGGTCTATGGCAACACCACCGCAACCCCAAAGGGATGCGGTGGTACTGCTGCCACTGCATCCCCAAAGGGATGCGGTGGTACTGCTGCCACCGCATCCCCAAAAGGGGTGTGGGTGGCCAGCAGCCACCGTATCCTAAAGGGGTGTGGCAGACTTGCAGCCACCGCAGGCCCCAATGCGGTGTGGTGGTTCTACAGCCGCCGCTAACCCCAAATGGGTGTGGTAGCCTTGCAGACCCCGCATACCCATTTGGGTTGTGAGCGGCTTGGCCTAGCAGCCTTCCCTACGGGGAAATAATTTATTTAAAAATAACAAAAAAAATTAATATTTAAGTTTCATTTTTATTTGTAGTATAAAAAACATAAATGAAAATAAAAGCAATAAGGAATTTAGGAGCTTCATTTCTCTGTTGTATAAAATCAAACTTGCAGCAAACGTAAACTTTGTCAATGGTAAAGAACAGATAAACTGTAAGAAGGAAATACTGATTTTCTGAGATGAAAGAAAAACAACATATCTTTTACTATTTTTTTTAAATAATAATTTATTAGCAGAGAATAATGAAGATTGAACTTATTTTATTGTTTTTACCTTGATGGGTCTCTTGCCATTGTAGATTTCTTTGTAGTCTGAAGATCTCTATTGTAAAATTTGTATATACTCCATTGTAGAAATCCTAGCATATATACACAAGTATACACACACACACACACACACACACACTTGTATGTGTGTATAAACACATATATACTTGTGTGTATACAAATCTTATATTTCTTCTTCACCTTGCTCCGAGGCCAAACCTGCAACAACAAAATGGAGAAATTAGGGTTTTGGCCAAGTTTTATTTTTAGGTCTAACCCTAATTTTGAAATTAGGGTTAGGGCTAGCTTTTGGGGCCATTTTTAATTTTGAATTTAATAATTATATTTTTCCCTTAATTTTGGTTTAGCTTTTTAATTATTGTTTATCTTAATTTAATGGATGTTGACTTTACACAGTCACCTTTTGAATTCTGATTTAATAATATTACTTTAATTTTTCTTGAGATTTTAAAAAAGATTCCCTTTTATTAATTATTGGGATTTCAAATGTGTGGTTATTAGATGGCTGATTTTATTTTATTTTCAAATTTAATAATGTTGAAATATTAATTAAATGGTCCCTTTAATATTTTAATATTGTTTCTTGAGATTTGTTATTTTTAGATTTAAAATTTAATATTATTTCTTATTGAATATTATTAATGTTTTAATATAAAGTTGGCGATAAATTTAATATTTACTGTTTAAATTGATCTTTATTATTTTCAATATATAAGGGGTTATTGTTAGGAGAGATTAATTAATGTCCAGGATGGGACTTAGGTAAATTAATTCCTCCAAGTAGCAATAATTTTTTTATTATTATTAATGCTTTTAAAGGTTATTAAATCATTTTAATGTATAAATTAAATTAATTAATTAACTTCACAGCTTTATGACTTAAGTAATAATATAATATTTTAATTTAAAATATTTGAACATTATTATTTTAATGGGTAATAATTTCTTAACCCTAGTTTTCACTTAGGGTTATTATCTTGTTCTTATTTTAACATTTTAAATAATTGAGGGTATTTGTGTTTTCAATCCTTGTTGGTAACCTGGTTCACATTAGGAACCATTAGGGTTACGATTGTGTTTGCATTAATCATTATTTTAAGTGAACCCTTCTTGGGTGTGTTGACCCAACCTTTGACCATTTTATTGTTATCTAAGTTTTGACTTCCCTTTGGTTTATCTCTTTTATTATTTATCGTTTGATCCTTGTTAGGGTTTCTTAGAGACCTATTTAGGTATTTGAGATGACTAACGCAGTTAAAATCAAGGGATGTTGGCAAGCTAGTGCATGCCATGATACCTCTTGTGAGTTAACTTGTGTTGGTTGTTGTGTTTTGTTCATGTTGAGTGATCCTTAGTAGGTTGCCTTGTTGTCTTTTGTGCTTTAAAAAAATTGTTGTGTGTTTTGCCCTAATTTTTGGGCATGACATATGACCCTAAGGATGATACTTCTTATATTTATCTCTAATATCCGTATAGTTTTTGTTCAAACACCTAGATGCAACATGACCAATCTTATTACAATTGAAGCATTTCAAAGGTAACTTTCCTTCATACTTACTAAAGCTCGTAGGTAGTCTTTTCACAATTAAGGCTTCAAGTTCATCAATCTTCCTTTCTTCTTCCATGATCTCTTCCCAATCCTTAGCATAGTGTTTGACTTTAATCTTTGTAGAGTTTACTCTCTGGTCATACTTAATCATACTAGCTTTCAATGTAGTCTCAACTTTCAAAAGTTCATTACCAAGTGTAATCATCTCATAGGCATAGAGTATACTTGCCAAAGCTTCTCTTGAAATATCTCTTATAGTTCTTAATTCCTCAATAGAAGCAACTTTTTTACTATAACATCTAGGCAAAGATCACATAATCTTGTCTACAACTTCATTGTTTGTCAAGGTACTACCAGCACATCTAATTGCACAAACTAGATCATTTACTCTCTGCAAATAGACTGAGGCGGTTTCACCTTCACTCATCTTCATATCTTCATATTTTTATTTTAATCCATACAACTTAGCTTCCTTAACATATGAGTCACCTTCATAAATAGTTTCTAATTTTGTCAATACCTCATGTGCAGTCCTCAATCCATAAATGTTTGAATATTCTGAACCAGATAAGGGGATGATCAAGGCTTCCCTTGCTAACATGCTCTCCTTGAATTTCTTCTTTTCATCTACAGTAGCATATTTTAGGTCATTCAAAATAGCATAATGCTTCTTAGTGATCTACTAGTATTCATCTCTTTTTCCCATGTATATCAGGTAGGTAGTCATCTTATCCTTCCAAATTAGGTAGTTGCTTCCATCGAAATTTGGACTCTCTTTTCTCATACTTTCCATAATGGATCTCCTTTAAGCGAGAAAGCTTCTTCAAAAGGACTAGGCTCTTATACCAATTGTTGGGTCCAAAAGGAGGCAAGCATAACTGAGGGGGGGGGGGGTGGTTATTCAGTTGTGTACACCTAATAATTTTAGTTCCACTTTAGCCACTTAGATCTAGAAGATAAACAATAATGCAAGATCCACAACATATAACACAAAACACCAAGATTTATTCTTGAGGAAACCTCATTAAGGGAAAACCCTAGTGGGAGTCAAACCCACTAAATGAATGTACTCTACTAAAATTATTGCCCAATTAAGAGAAAATAGAGAACAAAGGATGCACTTTCAACCATAGGCTTACAACCCAATCTGCAATCTCTCTACCCAGAGCACACTGCTCACAATACAATCTTAGATCTAGCCCTCAGTTGGGTTCACTGGTCTATCTTCAATTGCGACATGGTGGACATATAGTCTATTATAATCGAACTGACAAATAGAATCTCTTATGCCAAAATAGTTCCATTGAAGTACAAAATCAGCTTTGAGTGTAGAATAGAAATACCAACATCTCTCTCACACTCACTCACACTCTTCCACATAATTACAAAATGATCTCTCATTTATACCAATTACAAAGAATAATCAACCACTAGGTCAACTAAGAGGTATTACAATAAAAAGTATAAACATTATGCTCAGCCTCCAATGTGATCCAAATCAAATCGACCAAGACTTAGATAGGACCCAAATATTCAACCATGAACATGATTATGTGTCGCCAAGGTAGCATCAAGAATCGCAACACGTTACGCCATCAAGTCAGCTAGGACCTAAATGAAGAAATGCCAACACACTACCAAAACAACAAATTTGATCGCCTCAATCAATGTGGACCAATAACACAATTATCACATGATCCAAGAGCAACATCAATACCATCCAGAACCTTCACATCATCTTCAATAAGAAATTAAAACTTATCTTTATCTCTGATCAATAAGAACACTAAAATATAAAACTCTGTCATAACAAAGGATAACTTATTGTACTCTGAATCATGAACAACACTAGTTATGAACACAATGATAAGGCACCATGTAATCACCAGCTTCGCAACCTCTGAAACATCAAATCCAAGACATACCAAACCAAATACTCATCCACTGGACATAGGAACATTGTAACATCAGCAACCAACAAATCGATCATACCTCACTCACACTATCATCCAAACTTATGCAAATTTTTGTAGAACATCTATAGACACCTCTGAACAATACCTTACAATTGCAACTTAATATCTTCAACATATCTTCTAATCAACTGAAATCCTCTTCATTGTACATATTGAACACACTGTGTGAAACATAAATTAGTATGTTGACATCAATAACAATACATTAATGTCAGCACACCCAAGTACCAAACTCTGACATGCTTAACAATCTTTCAACACCACATGTTTGGAAAATTCTAGAATGAGGGTGGAAAAGAAAAGCTCATGCAACTATCAAAGTTTCATCAACAAATTCTTAGAGAATGGTGAACAGTTGAAAAGATTCCAAAATGGCTATGACACATTAGACCTCCCTTCCCCATATGCCCTTGTTAGGCTTCATATCATGTGTTATTTTACTTTAGAGGGCAGATACATGGATGTGCATGGTTACCATTTCCCCTTGTTGAATCATGTTAGACATCGGGAGAAAATCGATAAATCTTTTTTCTATTATCATCCCTGCAACAAGCTATTGAGGGTGGAGCTTCTTCCTTGCTCCACCAAGGTCTCATCGTGGCTTTGTATAAATATTCCTTGGACATGGACCCCCATGGGAACCCTATGCCCCCTGAGCACCAAGTGTGCCATCCCCCCCAGGTGCCCCAACAAGCTCCTATTGAGGTTCCTAGGCAGTTAACTATGGGTAATACCTTGACCAATCATTTAGCTACACAAGGGAAGAATAAGAAGATTTCTGCTAATCCTCTCCTATAGCCTTTCAATGAATTATTAGTGGTTACCCCAAAACAACACAAAACTTCTTTTGACCTCCTTGGTCCATCAAAGAAAAATCCCAATAAAGCCCTTGCAAACAAGGCAGTCACAATAACCATTTTGGAGGATAATGAGGAAAACAAAGCTCAAAGGGAAAAAGGTATTAATATTGAGGAGAAAACCCTTAAGTCAAGAAGTAGAAGGTTTGCTACACTGGCTAAAATATTGGTGGAGCCCTCCTTAAAAGGGAAAACCATTGTGTGCAAGGAAGAAGATACCTCATCTAATGAGATTTATGTTGATGAGGATGACAATAAAGATAATATTTATGAAGGGGGAGAGGATCAGGACGACCAAGATATGGCCTCCCCTAATATTGATGAGGACCTTGAGACATGTTTTTTGAAAGTCATGATAATGAAATGCCCATGATAATGAGGACGATGTGGCTTCTCAAGACGATGAGGAAGACAACCAAGATATGTAGGTGTTGGGTGAAGAGAAGACTGCTCAGGATGATCCCTTATTAAGTGTCATTCAAAGAATTGATCAATTGGAAAGAAGGATGATTGAGAAAAGTATTGCTATTGACGATGCCCTCAAATCTCTCATCTAGATCACTGATGGGATCATGAATAGAGTGGTCATGGGTATCGCCACTGGAAAGTCAAAGATCAGAAGACAACTCAAAACTGTGGAGTACACTGTTAAAACTACTCGCAGTCACATGTAGAGATGGAAGTTGGACACTTGGTTGGAGGAAAATGGGAACTAGAAAAAGATTGGAGCATTATTGAGGCTCTTTATAATTCAAAATGATGTTTAATTTATGTTTTGGTCTGTTTCTCACTTGCTACTTCTGGAGGAAGCTTTTAATATGCTTAAAGGCCTATTGGACAATTAGTATTTACTTAGATGTTATTACTTTAAAGATGTTGATATGATAGCTAGTATAGGGTCAAATGATAATAGTATTGTTAATAGTTGGTTGAATAGTTGAAGATGCTTAGTTAGTTTGGACTAGCATCATTGGTTAATTATCTTGAACTAGTAATCTTTTTTGTGTTTCTATTGGTTTCAGTGTTGGGAGGCCCATCACTATTTTTGTTGGTTTTATATATGTTATTTCTCCTTTTGTAAGGGATTAGTGCCCTTTCCCTACTTATCTAATCAAAAAATAAATAAAAATTTAATTTTAAAATTATACTATGTAATTTTATTGGACATGCATAGATATATTATATTTACTCCAATTTTAGCTTTGATCTTTAAATAAAAATATTTTTTTTATTAAGTATAATTTTTTTTAAAGGGTTAGTGTTAGAGTAGAGTTGAGTTATGGTAAAGATTGAAGTTAAGTTACGATTAAAAATAGGCATTTCAAGAAGGATATCTCTCAGCCTATTTTATATATATTTAAAATATATATAAGCTAGTATTTTCTCACCTATAATATATTTTCTTAACACAAACTTTATGTTTTCTATACTATATACTTTTAATATAATAACAACTATAGACTTATAAATCCACTAACTTCTTGATTTATTGTGTGAAAATGAAAAATGAACAAGCAAACAACATTTTTCAAACTCATTTCATACAAACTAAAAAAACTCATCAACTACAATATTTTCTTCTATTAACTATAAACAAATATAATAAAAAAAATTCTCAAATATTTCAAAATAAATATTATATATATTTTAAAATTGTACTACAAACCTATGTACCAAAAATAAATATAGTTCCTCCAAATATTAACTTCGTATATTTTTATATCCACATCTTTAAACAAATTTATAAGTAATTAACAATATAACTAAAATAATCATTCATTTCACAATAAATTATTAATTACAATGGTTATCCTCCCAATAAAGTGCACGCTCGTTTCGTCAGAGAAATATTTGTTCCATAAATTCAAAAGAATTCCCGAAGGAAGGAATATGAAAGAATATGTTAATCACCGCATTTGTACGTAAATTAATTATTTGTCGTGTCATCTATCCACTTGATAATATAAATTTTGTGTGTGAAAAGTGCGAGAGAATCTTTGAAAGTTGCGAGAGTTGTCGCGCACTAGAGACAACTCATCCCAATTTCATTCGCTGTTGCTTTTTATAAAGCAGATAAAAGGACAAATTCTGCTTTTCTTTTATTCTCACAGGCATGACCGCCTTAATAATTTATTATTATTATTATTACTACCGCTTTTCTTCTTTGGTTTCCCTTCTCTCCCAAACCCAGGCATTTCAGAACCTAACCATTTCTTTCTTATTATGTGCTTGAATTTTTTGGATTTGATTGTGGCCAATTTTAACTAGACCCATATTGATTGGTCAAGCACTCTCCTCTCCTATCAGAGCTTTATTGGATGTTAATGGTTGACTCAATGAATCAAGTGCATTGTTTCTGTGATTTAATATAGATAATAAAATCAATGATAGACAGTTATTTTCACTTTTTTATATATATAACCACTGCCATATCCAATCAAGAGTTCATTTGGATGTTCATGGTTAATTCAATAGGGAGAATCTATTGTATTTGTAGCAGTATAAATAATGAAGTCAATTAAAGCTATTAGATTTTCACAATCCATATGAATTTTGCTTATAATTTCTGATTTTGATTTTATGAAATTTTAACCATTGTCATTTATAAGTGTGACTCCTTAAATTCTCTTGCAATAGATGATGGACCACAGGGAATTAAAACATTAATGATTGTTTTCATACAATCAAATTCAGAAACTACAAGCAAGAATAAAATTAATATTAGTGCTCAATATATATGTATGTAGATAGCATTCTCCTACTCAAACAAGGGTTTATTTGGGTGTTCATGGTTGATTCAATGAATCAAGTCTATTGTGTTTGTGATTCAGAATATATAATAAAATCAATATTTTCTGACAACAAATAATAAAATTGATATATATGTTTATATGTACCTAGCTCTATTTAATTGTTTGCTAATTAGATTTGATTGGAATCCAATTTTATAATAAATTTATAAGCTCCATATAAATCATTAATTTGAATCATTAAGTTGTTTGGAATTAATTAAAATATTTAGAGCCAAGTCTGGCTGGCTATCCTTGATTCCTCACTCTTTATGACCTTTAGATGCACAATCATATTTGAAGTTTAAACACATTCAATGCAGTTAAAAAGGTGAAGAGGTTGCCTACATTATAACAATCCTTAAGGTATTTGTTTAAATAACACTGCTCCAGGAACAAGCCTAGAAAAAGACTGTATATCAGATGAACTTACAGAACAGAAATAGTAATTGCTCAGATGAATACAACACAGTTCAGCATAGGATTGTGACCACAGATTCGTCTCAAGCCCACTAACTTGTCCTCCACAAATTTAAGTAGCTAAATAATAAAAATCTGACCTAAAATAAATTTCAAAATCTCATCTATTAAATTTTCATTTTTCAATCATTTAACTAATTATCAACAACATTTTTATTCAATTTTATGAATACAAATACCAAATTATCATTCTCAACAGCATTCTGCTTACCCATATTTAACCTAGTCTGATTGTGCCTATTTGTACATTGATTAGCCCTAAATTAGGCATATGGAAACCTTACTTTCATTCACACTAATTTCTGGGAAGAATCAAGAATTCAAAGATTTCAATTCAATTATGGTCGAATTTCCAACCAAACATTGTCCACTGCCCTAGATATATGAAGGCTTGGAAAAAAATGCTGCATACAAAACTGGTAACAAAATCAGCAACTCTTCTCGATTCAAAGCAGCAGACAAGGGTATGTACGTATGTTGAATCAGTGCACTCTATACTCGCTTGGTGAAGAAATATGTATGTTGTTCAAATTTAGCTGCTCTTCTATGCTCGGTGACCCAACAGAAGTACTCATTTTCTCTCAAGGAAATATTTCTTTCACCACAAAAATAAAGCATTATACAACATAACAGCAATGAAGAGAGATTGGAGCTGTGGAAGAAGCAGCTGTGGACCGCTGTTGGCGGTGGAATTGGAGAGCGTTGGTGATGTGGTACCATTCAGAATAGTTCCATTTGCAGTAGCTCTGTGTTCAAAAGAATTTGGGGACAATTGCAAAAACAAATTATTAGTTCAGCATTCCACTATTACAGAGAAACGTCTGAGTAACTGATACTGATTTATACACATTGTAAAATCAATGTTTCTATATTAATTACGGCCTGTGCAGGAAAGAGTGATCAGTCCTTACCTTCCTGGAAAAATACATGAAGCGTGACCTGCAGGATATAAACCGGAAAAAAAACAATGAGTTTTCCCAGTTTAGCAGCTCTTTAGAAATCAAGGAGATCATCAGATTAATTTTCGAATTTCAATGCTAATCATGCTCAATAAAGCACCCCAGAATGGTAAAAAGTTAGGTTGAAAACATCTACTATAATTTATTTTATTCATAATATCATCAATCTACAGCAAATTAAATTATGATATTGTTATTAAAATTTAAGAGAATAAATTTTAAGTCAAATTGACTGACCTGTATTTAATGAATAATGATTCACACAAACCTATTTCTTATAAGAATGAATGATAAACTTAACACCCATTGCATCTTAGGTGATTTCACAGAGATGAAACATTGGACCTTCTTGGGAGGTCACCCATTCCAGTACTACTCCAACTCAAATGCGCTTAACCATAGAGTTTCTCCTAATGTTCAACACGCTTAGCTTGCAAGCCTGTTTGCCTATAATTACCTTAATGTAACTCCTAAATTATTTTTTATAATTATCTGTAATTTATGATGATTTATAAGAAAATAACTGTATATTTTAAGTCAAAATTCCATCAAATTATTTATAACTCATAAATGAGGGTTCGAAAGAACCTCTCATAATTATTGAGCCTTAATGAATAGTGTTTTAGAAGAACCTATTAGGAATATTGAAGTTCATGACCATCAATGATCCATTTGACACTCCTTGCATGATAAGTTCAATAGACTGCGCCAATCTTTCATAATTTGATGCGTTGTAAGAACATTATCGCTTGAAAATATACTGATAAGTGTTTCAGACCCGGCACAATATACAATGGATAGACGTGTGATAAGATAATAAGTAGAAAAGCAATTTGATCGAGAGAGAAAGCAACTTACTTGGATCCGTTGTAGTTATTGTAGCCATTCCTTTGAAGTCACAAGATCCAGATGCCGTGCCCATTTTTTGGTAGTAGGCATCAAACGCATAAGAAGCGTGGTCTTGAACGGTATCAGGTTCATAGCAGGGCTGATCCTGGTTAATAGCTGTGCAATCAGCTTGGCCTGGACCACATGCCCAATCCAGTGCAGCTTGAAGAAGCTTGGAGTCCGCCCCATCCATCGCTATGCAGTAGGTCTGATTTGTGGTATCATTGGCAAGCACCATACCTGAACCTGTTAGATGCATGGTATAAACAGGGGATAAGTTCTCAGGATTGAACAGTCCCCAGTTCTGCTCCGAAGTGGCACCAGGTTTCTCATCTTCATTGAGCAGTTCATAGATGTATGTGTTGATAGGGATGCCAGGATGCTTGGGAGTGCCAGTGTTGTTGAGGACATGGCGGACAAGATTGCTGTTGTAAGTGTTTGCGTTGTCAATGGTGGCAGCAGGTTCATTAGGGTCCCCCTTGGAGGGCCATCCAGTCTCACCCACCACCACAGGAATGTTGGTGAAGTTGAGGTCGGACATAGCAAAGAAGGCAGAATCCACCATGGCGTCAAAGACATTGGTGTAGTGAAGCATGGTGTTGGAGTCCACAGCCTCCTTGTTAGGAGGCAGGGGCCTGAACAGGGCATAGTCCAAACCCACAACTCCATTCCCTTCCATGTACACATAATAGGGGTAAACATTCAGCATCAAGTAGGAATCTGTTCGCCTCAGGAAATCCAACATGGGTACCAACACCGATTTCCAGGAAGCATTGAAGAAGGCCTGAGAGGGCGGGAAAGAGTCAAGGATTATATCAGAAGCCAGGGGAGAAGAGACCTTAACCTGCCCATCCAAATTGGCAGCCACCAGAGCAGAGTGAACAAACTTCATGGCGGACACCAAAACCAGGGCAGCATTGGGAAGAGAGCTCAGCACCTCACTGCCCACACAGATGCCTGTGATGTTGGTCTCTGGAACATAGGCTGCCACATTCTTGTTCACCCAATTGGCCGCAGTAGAGTTCGATTGTCCAATGCCCAACAACTGGTTATTGGGCACTGTTACCACAACCTCTATGCCAGTTCTTGCCAGTGCTGTCAACATTCCTCGATCAGCATCATACAGCTTTACATGCTTTATCTGTTGTGTTTTCAGCAGAGCCACCACCTGTGTTGCAGATGGCATGTCTCTCACCGCTGTCCCTATGTTAACACCCACAAATGCCCCTGCCATGTCCCATTTCCATACCCTAATGTTACTCTCAGGTTTTAAGTTTAACCACTCTGTAGAATCTACTCAAAAACCGAAACACCACAGAGAGCTACGAAACATAAAATCCATGCATACATACCTCCTAAGCTGCCAGCAATGGATGAGGAGACAATGAGCAGAACCAGCAACATTGCAGAGTATAAGCTGTGTATAGCCATGACCACCATCGCCGATCTTCCAAAGCTCCTGTTTTTAGCACAAATTAGACAATAATTTTTCACCCAACTCTTTCATGATCTGTCCAATATCTTATCTTATTCCCTCATTCCCCCTGGAAGATATGATATGAGTCTAGGATGCAAATGCCTCCCATTGATCGAGGTACCTATCTCAATCCCAATCGTTGGCTGATTGCCGATGATCACGTGCTTTCTTGTCACGCACTCTCTCCTCTCTCTTCTTTCCACTTAAGCTGAAGCCTCTGATATAACCGTTTGACGGCGCTTACCTGCAACTGCCGGTTCGGCATCGAAACCCGTTTTCCATTGCCATTTTCACAACGGTCATATTGTCTGTGTGGGGTCTTTTTCAATGATAGAAGACAGCTAATGAGTAAGATTTGGTTGAGCCGGATTAAAAGAAGGCCGTAGATTTGACTGTCAATGTGGGCCCACTGTACCGTAACTTACCTTTTTTTATTCTGACAGGATCGAGGCCTGGAGACTGGAGAGGTATATTTGTGTCTTTTCTGAAATTTGAATGTCTTTATCCCTTCTCCATGTTCACATATCTCAACATTATTTAACTAGCAACATATCTTTATTTGTAATAATAATAATAGTTTAAGAGGAAGGGGAAAGGGGCATCGGCTATTCAGCCAATTAAATTCTTGTCATGTCCATGTCCATGTCCATGTCACGGCCTAATCACAAAGTATCTATTGTCATACGCATGCTTACTTTTTTTCCTTCTAAATAGAAAATTATTTAATGATTAAATTTTGAAACATTTCTTAAATTTTCAAATGTTTAAGCACATATATTTTTCTTTTAAATAAAAAAATTATTTAATGTTTAAATATTTCATTTTTGAATTTTTTTTTTAATTTTCAAATGTTTAAGCACCTATATTTCTCTTTCAAATAAAAAATTATTAAGTGTTTAAATTTTTTAATTTTAAATATTTATTTAAATAAAAAATCTTTTAAAAATTTAACGTTTTAAAATATTTTTGATATTTAAAAGCCGCAAAATCAAGAATGCTAAGCAAAATGTTGTATAAATTAACAAACATAGTTTATTTTAAAAAAAAATAAAATATTTTAAGATAGAAATGTAAATGTATTTTTTAAACAAGTTTAATGATATATATTCCAATTAAAACTATGTAGATATATTTATTGAAACAATATTTATAAATGATTATAACTATATTTTTTTAATATAAACATGATAAATATATTTTTGATAAAGTAATCCAACAGATTAGCATGATTAGATCATTAACCATCCAATGAAAAACATTAGTAAGCACCCTCACATCACTATCAAAAATCAACGTTGTAGAGACTTATATGCTTGGATAAGAATAGATTTATGCTTAAAGGTTGAATAACAAATTCATTCTTAACCATAATACTTTAACTTTCATTTAGGTAGTGATAAATGTTTTTGGTATATTTTTGCATGTGTACTCATCTCTTGTTATGATTGCATGGGGACCTAATGATATGGAGGCACTTGATAGATCTATATGAGCTAATATTTATCAATGGTTATGATCTCTTGGATAAATTAGGGTCAATATTGCTACTTGGGTACTTCAACTTTAAATGATAAACAAATGCTATGCTTTCTAGATCTCTTTAACGATTTGATTATGATTATTGGTCTAACCCTGCTAACCCATGTTATGATCTATATGTATCCTTGTTTGTGTGGTTTCCGGATGAGGGGAGGCAGTCATTTACACTATGTCACACTCCTTTATTCGGAGATGGTCCAAAGTTCACACATGGAAAAACTCTATGGTTTTGATTATTTTGTCCAGTCTCTTGGCTTGATTTTGAGAAGTATACCCATATATATTGTATTTATATACGAGTTAGTTGCTATTAATTATAAAAATAATAATAATAATAATAATAAAACTATATAGGTGGAGTTAAATTATTTAATTAGTTTGGAAAGGGGTAAGTTAGTACAGGAAGGGTAGGTAAAAGTTAATTACCTAAGGGGTAAAACTAACTATTGGTTAAGTTATTTTTATTTATTATTAGATTTATTTAATAAATTAGGTGAGGATGTTGTTTTATGGAAGCAACGCCCTCAACCTTGGAACTATATGGAGGTTTACTTATAGGGAGAAATTCCTGAGCATAAGGGAGGAGATTTTTAGAGGCTGGAGAGAAGGATTGCTCAGGAAGTTGCATAAGGATTTCGAGAACGTTAGGATTGGGGAAAGTGTTGTGTCAGGAACCTCCATCACAGGATCCAGGTTGGCTTTTGAATCCAAAAAAAGCCTCCTTTGTCTCTCTGTCTGTGTCTTTGTCTCTCTTTGATGGGTTTTTAATACTATATTTATTCTAAATCTTGGCAGAGAAAGGTTTTAGTATTAAAAATTATGGTCTGAATATTTTTTTTGTATTTTAGGACTAAAAATTTATGCACAAACATAAGTCAATTTAAAAATAAGTAAAATAATAATAATGCTAAAATAATGAACGTACTAAATTGGATGTTGTTTTAAGGTTCCAAATTATTTTAATATGAAAAGGAGTTTAAATAAATAAAAGAGAAATGTTTTTCTTTTCCATTAAATTTTATTTAAATTATTTCAAGTTTTAATTGTTTAAAATTTTAAATTTACTTAAATTAGAATATAATAATTTTAGTCCATTTATTATAATTATTTTATTCCAGGTCATGTAGAAATTAATTAAAAAATTATAATATAAGTTGTTAACTTTAGTTTATATTAAATTTGAATGTAATTAAATTTTTAACTTAATTAATAATAAACAATAAATTAAGTGTATTAAGTTTGTAATAAGCCTAAATTTTATAAAGATCAGTTTATGTTTAATTAGGAATCTATTTTTTGATATCATAATTAAATAAATCATAGATATGGATGTTAGGTCCTATGTGTATATTTTGATGTTTGTTAATTTCAACTTTATTGATTTTTCTTTTGTAAGGATTATAGTGTTACCTTGTATCCTGTAGGTGTGTCTAGGAGTTGTACCTCCCTCTACACTTACCTTTATGCTTTTATATTTGGAAGCATTGTGAGAGCTCTACTTTTGTTGTATGTCATCTTTTGTCTTAAGAGTTAGGGTTTGTCCTGGTGGTATGTGCCCCATGAAAACACCAAAAGAAATCCTAAGGGATGGATTTCTATGAAATGGTATAAACTCTAGATAGCCTATTTTCTTGAGTAAGGTTCCTAGGTGCCCTAGGTGAGTGGCTCACCAGAGGATCCGACTGAGGAGGCTGAAAGGATAACCTTTGGTGAGTTTGGAAAAGAAAACCTAATATCATTGAAAATTGGTTGGGAATGGGTAGGGGATTTAATAAAATTTTAAAAAGATTAAAAAAGGATAATGGCCCGCATAGGTCCTATAGGAGTACCTGAGTCATTGTAGCTACTGGGGCAAGCCGCATGAGGGCGACAGGGTACATGACTTCTAGGAAGGATCCCAACACATAGGACTATGCGATGACACTCACCTAGTAAGCATCCTAGGGAACTCCTCTCTTGGGCTTTTGTTTTGTGTTATTTTGTTTCTTCTTGTTTTTGGTTTGGGTGGTTTTCCTTCAACCTTAGACTGCCCTAGTTTCCCTGTGTGAACAATGGTTCTATCTCCTAGCACAGGGGAGTGGACCTTTATGGATCCATGTGGTTGGGTGGTGATCCTTTTTGAGGTATTGTTCGTGTGTGTGCTATTCATGGAGCATTTGAAGCTATTGAAGACATTCTCCCTATTCTGCATGTTATATCTTGGAAAGATATTGTAAAGTATTATTCATATTCATGTAAGCCTATAAGGCCTTGCATTGTAGAAGATTTATTGTAAACATTCGTGTAATCGGGAAGGGTATATCTAGGAGAATTATGGAAATGGAAATCAATATGCATTGTTATTGTTGGGAGAAAGTGATAGTTTAGAATAGGGAAAGTGTAATGGTTGAAAGAATATTAATTTAAATATGTTAATATTATTTCATGTTTTTTTTTTTTAATTGGTAAGTTCTGCCTAGGGGGCAGTACCCTTCTATTGATATATGAAAAAAAAACCATTACAAAGAAAGAGGGAGCTTCTTCTCAAATACATATGACCTAGATCAGGTCAATGGTAGAGATACATAATCCCACCCGCTAAGGCCTTCAGCCTTTCCACTACCTCTTTAGCAAAAAGATCCTTGTTATCTTGAATAAAAGCATCAAACTTAAACAAATCATAATCATTTACTATGACATTCTTGTAGAATGTCCAGGATTTTTTCATGTGGGTCTTCTTCCCTTCCGCTTCAAGGAAAAAGTGGCCCAAGGTGCATCCATCAGTCAGTTTAGGAATGATAAAATCTAGTGCAGTCATCACCTCCAGGTATACCTCATACAAAACTATCCTCCGCACCATGCCTGATGCACTCAGGGGGTTCCCAAGAACCTGAACTATGGGCTGAAATAAGTCTGCAACTAACACCCCATTGTGGACATGTCCTTTGGTCCAATACTTCATTCCCAAAATTATCACTATACTATCGCAATCCTTCTCATTCGCCTTGCCAAAAAGCCTCTAAATCTGCTCTTCCAGAGTTTTCGTTGCCACCTCCTCTTTCCTACAAAAACACTAGATTCCATGGTGTGTCGCCATGTAACTCTACCAGTAATAAGCTGCAAATGCCTTATATCTCTCCCGATCAAACTGGGCAAATATTACCTTTGAGTAAACTCGAGAGAAGGGGGATATAAATAGATAAATCTGCATCCTCATCAAAGGTTTCTATGGTGAGCCGAGAGCTATCTATGATAGAGTACTAGAGCATGTGATCGACAAAGAACTAGTCGCCAATACATCCCTTCTCTCTATCTTCAGATTTAAAGCTAGATCTACTACATTACATCGGGTACCTTGGATACGTCCTTCATGTCTATCCACTTCTACAAACAGTCCTTGGGATGAGATAAACATTCATATATTCAAAAATTTATTGTAGATATTTCTCAGATAATATCACTTCCGAAAATTGAAACTGCATCTTCCTACCACTACCCTATGCCTTTCCTTGAGGAATTACTCTACTCTTCTACGACAATCTCCTATAGATTCTTAGGCATTTGACCAACATGTTCAAATTGCTTGTCCTCGTTAGAATCCACCCCTAAATTTTCCAATAGATCCGTCGTTAATATTATTTCATGTTGAAAAAGAAAGAAATAATTATTTTATTACACTTGTCTCTCTCTACTTTCTCTTATGTGGTTAAATTGATCAAAGGAATTCTATCTTTAGTTTATGTTAAATCTTAATGCACTATGAAATGTGTTTTAAAGGAATAATCCTGTAAGGGAACCTGTTAGGAAATAAATACCTAGTTAACTTAAGTAACTCAAAAAGAAAGAAAAAATTACACTTTTATCTTGTTTTTGTCTTGTCTTTCTGGGTTCCCTGGTAGGGCATGAAATTTGGTATCAGAGCCCTAGGTTGCTACATTGGGAGCTCTAGGGTCTAATTGCGCTTAAATTAGTTTTCCTTTCTTTGCATAACTTCGATATATTTCCTTTTGTGGTCACCTTTATGTTAGTAACCTCAAATCTTAGAAACAAATATTACACTCATCTTTCTTTGATTGAGTTATCCTATATCAACTACTTTTTTTTCATTTTAATATTAATAATGTATTCAAGTGAGGATCCTTCTAAAATTATAGTGTCATATTAAGGAATTCCTAACACTTGTGTGACATTTCCTTGTTGTCAAAAGGATGCATAGTCCTAGAAAAGTTACAAATTTCTTTGTATCTAAATGGTGATATTTGATCTTCTTCTGCCACCTATAGTATATCCTATTTTCTTGTCATATAAGTTTAATTAGTTTGAAATGATATGTGTTCTATAAATGCTAAGTTGACTTCATGATTGGTTTTGCCTAACTTTTTATACTTCTCAATGTTCCATTATAAGTTAAATTTGTAGTTGTGTGGCATCTCCAATGTAAAATAAGGACATGATTGTGGTAGTACTCTTTTTTATTATTGAATTGATAATAGTGTGTTTCATAGAATCTATACCTAGATAAGAAGTGAAAATTTTGGTATTATGTCTCAATTTAAAATATGAAGATAATTCTCTCTTAATTTTAATAAAATATGAAAGGAGTGGTAACATAAATCATGGTGTGAAAGAGAAATTGGGATCCTACCTAAGTGAATATTGTTGTTATCAAATGATTTGGCCATCTTTGTAAGGGATATGATAATTTAAATTATTCTCTCTCTACCCTCTCATCTACCTCCTTAAGATTGTGAAATTAAAAGAAATGGTACAAATTACTATAATGTATCTCTCCCTACCCTTTCCTAAAAGATAAATTCAAGGGAATACAATTACTTAGGAAAAACAATGTCTACTAAAATTTCATATGTGCCTAACTAAGAGATCTTGGGTAAGACGATTTATGTCCCCAAGGATTTATCATAAATAGGATTATAATTCTTATTTGTTCTAAAAGAAGATGTATTTTATTCATGTTTTGTAAGAATTCAACATGCCATGTTAATTGTATGTCTAGGAACAGAATACATGTGCATAAAGGGACTAAAAGAGATTTTTGGTCCTAAAAATTGTCATAAATAAGTCTCATTTACATCCTTCTAGATGCTTAGTGAATATTCAAGATTCTAGATGAGTATTAGGGAAATGAATCTAAGCATGATACTTTATGTATACATTATGTTCAACACTTTAGTAGTATATTAATAACAACCCTAATTGATTGATTGGCTATAGAAATGTTTGATGTTAGAGAAGTGTATTATTATCACGCTATATCACTTAAAGATTTAGGTGTATGAAGTTAATCATATGAATGGTTACTTTTGAATGAACACTTATTAAGGATAGAAAGTAAAGGAATTGGATAAAAGGTTTAGATGTGTTGATAAAATAATTAGTTGAAATAGGAGTAGTAGTAGGACTCGTGTGTTTCTCCTTCTCTCAATGGGCGTATGATGAAATAAATTAAATGAACTCTTTACTTTACTATTTGAAATTATTTAGGTATGCTGATATGGAAATCTCCTAGCTTGTAAACTTTGGAAAAGTATAAGAAAAAATATAATTGTAAGGACGAATCCTAAATTAATGGTGTGATTAGATCTCCTCTAGGAGTGTGAATATTCTTTTGTAAGTCAAACACTATAACTATTATATTAGAAAATTATAAAAGATATCTTAGAATATATTTATGTAAATGTGGGCGTACCAGATGTTATTGTCATTATAAACATATCATCGAAAGTTTTGAATACCCATGATGTTTTGGTCCACAATTATAAAGTAAATGTACCATAGTAAATTATTTTGAAGGAAACAAATATCAATGTTATATACGCTTTAATGTTGATCTTACATCTTTAGTAATAGAGAATGTGAATTTTGAACCCTATGGTAATTAAATTTTACATGTATGAGTAGGCTTATGATATTGCTTCAGAGGTTAAACTATCACGGTTCATAATACTTATCGTCATAATTGTTCAAGTTGTTCTCTAGAGTTTTCTACAAAGTGGAGAAGCTAGCATGGATTCGTGTCTTTCATATTATTTTCAATGGATAGGAATTTTGAAGATTGATAAAGGAAGGTACAAAAATTTAAATTATAGATTTTTCATAATCCAAGCTAATCTGTAGTAGTGAGCTAGAAGTAGCCAATTTTTTATTTTTTTTTACTCAATTAAATGACTTTGTTTTACAGCTTATGAATAATGAAAGTTGAGTACCTTCCGACTTCCAGGAGTAAGTCAAATCTTGGGGGGGGGGGGGGGGGGGAGATGTAACACCCCTCAAACCTTAATAAGTTTAATATCCCATTGGAAGTTAGGGAATTTTGTAGAGACTTATATGCTTGGACAAGAGTAGATTTGATGCAGGAGCATCTTGGGTCTTTGGCAATCTTGCATCAACCAAAAACATTTTCTGATTTTTGTACCTGTTTGCTGTTGTTTTCTTTATATCTTTGCATTTCATGGTTTCATGGTGTGAAAAGATTAAATTATGTTGAGGACCTATTTGGGAACCTTCTCCTATGAGCACATAAAGTTTGGATGGACTGTTTCAAAGTTATAGCTATTTTCCTTGTCGTTGGAATAGTGTTTTCCAGCAGTTTTGGTGCTGATTGTTCATGTTGGTTCTCTTGATTCATAAGGAATTTTATTTTTCACACTTAAGGATTTAAATTGGACCTAAACTAATATCATTTCCCAAGAGCGAAAACTCCAATTCTTTATGAGTAAAAAGTTATGCCTATTTTGCCTCAGGACCTATTTCCTGCCAATTTTTGGGTGAAACGTGTGGTGTTTCTTCTTGCAATGTTTTGTGTGCTCATATGGGACCTTGTGCACTTAAAGGAATGTTCTTGGGTCAAGTTAGGACCTAAATACAAAGGTGCATCAATTTATATTCATTCTAGCATTAGTTTTGGTTTAAATCTTGAGACTGGACCTATATTGTAATTAAATGCCTGACTGGCTGACCTGTGGCTTAGCTGGCTATATAAGGGGTCTAGATTGATGTAGTAGAGGATGATGGGTGAGATATAGGAAGGATTATCAAGATACATCTTTGGAGAAAAAGATAGGATGCAAGCTGTAATTTTGAATTCATAATTCTCATTGTATAAGGCTGAAACCCAGAAGGCCTCACAGTCGGGCATGTTGAAAGAAATAATATAATTCTCTGTTGTTGTTGCCAGTTGATTGTCTCATATCCATTGTGTTTCCATTGATTTCATGTGATATTATACTTCTTCCATTGTGTAACTCTTAGCAAAGGCTTGTTGTGGATTCAAGTGGACTCAATTCTGCTTGTATCTACCCTGCCCTTGCGTCAAGTGGTATCAGAGCAAGTTCTTTCTTGTGGATTGGATCGTGGAGAACCTTATTGGATTTGGTTGTAGGGTGGTAGATCTGAGATTTGACCTATAACTTGTAGAAGGTTACGATCTTGCTAGAACCTGATTGTCAAGATGGTTCGTGGTAGAGGAAATGATAATGCTATCATGGATATGTTGAGGCAAATTGCAACTAGGCTTGAAGCTATAGAGACAGCCTAGAGAAGAGGAGCACATCTTGAAGATGTCAGTGATGAAGAAGAAGAAGCAACACCTAATGCTAAACCTAAAGTTGAACAAGATGAGGAAAGACTTTTGAGAGTTTTGTCTAAGGCTAACTCCAGACCTACAGTTGAAGTTGCTTGCTATGATGGAAGACTTGAGACCGATACACTTTTGGATTGGATCTCTGAGATGGATAAATACTTTGAGTATGAAGATACTCCTGATAATAAGAAGGTTAAGATAGCAGTCACAAAGTTGAAAGGGCATGTATCTCTTTGGTGGGATCATTTGCAAACTGAGAGACAAAAGAGAGGAAAAGAAAAGATCAAAACATGGATGAAGATGCTTGGAAAGATGAAGAAGAAGTTTCTTCTAGCTGACTACCAAGTTAGTCTGATGAGAAAGATGCAAAATCTAAGACAAAAGGACATGAGTGTGAAAGAATATACTGAGGAATTTTACAAATTGGATATCAGATCTAGACATGTGGATGATGAAGTTGAGAAGGTGGCTAGATATCTGAATGGCCTAAGGACATCTATTCAAGATGAGATTAGTTATGTGAAGATTGATAGTGTGGAAGAAGCATACCAATTTTCTTTGAAGGCTGAAGAAAGATTGACAAAAAGACAAGATCAAAGACAAAGAGGAAGAGGTGGCAGATTTTAGAGAAGTAGAGGTAGATCTAATGGAGAAAGCAGCAGATCTAAAAATTCAGTACAAGATAAAGGATGGGAAGATGACCCTGCTGGTAAAAGAGGTAATTACTCTAGAGGTAGTTATACTGGTTACTCTAGGAATAACAATAATGGTAGAAGGGAAGAGAGATCTTGGTTTAAAGGTACTTGTTACAAATGTGGTGAAGAAGGACATAGAGCTTTTGAATGTACTAACTCTGGAAAGAAGACTAGAGGTAGTGGTAGAAATAATTTGGCTTGTGAAGAAGTTGAGGAAATGTCTAATGAACCTGAACATGGTGAGAACTTGATGCTAAGAAGGATCTTGTGGAATGAAGAAGCTGATGAGGAACCTATTTTGAAGAAAAGTTTGTTCAGAACCAAATGTAAGATTGCTGATAAATGTTGCAAGGTAATCATTGATAGTGGAAGTTCTGATAATTTGGCATCTGAAGAGTTGGTTAGCAAATTGCAGTTGCAAAGATTGAAACATCCGAAGCCTTACCATATTGCTTGGATCCAAAAGGACCATAAACTACTTGTAAGTGAACAATGCCTTGTTAAATTCAAAATTGGGAATTATCATGATGAAGTCTTGTGTGATATTATGCCTATGGATTGTTGTCATATTCTTTTGGGTAGACCTTGGCAGTATGATAGGAAAGCTTTGCATGATGGTAGATTGAATCAATATACTATTTGGATGGATGGAAATAAACAAGTGTTATTGCCTTTGGTAGAGAAGTTTGATGAAGGTCACTATACTACAGTCAGAATATGCTTGTTTGATGATAAAACATTTACAAGTGAAATGAAAGAACAAAATATTTGCTTGAAGCATAAGAGTGGACAGTCAAATAAGGTTGCTGATGCCTTGAGTAGAAGAAGAAATTTGCTGACAGAAATGAGAGTTGAAGTACTTGGTTTTGATGATTTGAAGTATTTGTATGAGGTTGACATTGATTTTTCAGAGCCTTGGAAAGCTTGTAAAGAACACACAGTGAGTGATAAGTGGTCTGATTATTTCATTCAAGAAGACATGTTGTTTAAAGGAGTTCAGTTGTGCATACCTAGAGGATCTATGAGAGAGAACATAATGAAGGAGAAACATAGTGGTGGACAAGGTGGACATTTTGGGATTGATAAGACAGTGAATTTGATTTCAGAAAGATACTTTTGGCCATAGATTTACAGAGATGTACAGAGAATGGTTAGAGGTTGCAGAATTTGTCAAGTAGCAAAAGGAACTAGTCAAAATTTGGGATTGTATACACCTTTGCCTATACCTGATAGACCTTGGGAAGATGTGAGTATGGACTTTGTTCTTGGATTGCCTAGAACTCAGAGAGGTAATGATTCTATTTTGGTAGTGGTTGATAGATTTTCTAAGATGGCTCATTTCATACCTTGTAAGAAGACATCTGATGCATTGCATGTAGCTGAATTATTCTTCAAGAAAGTGGTAAGATTGCATGGTTTGCCTAAATCTATTATTTCAGACAGAGATACTAAGTTTACTGGTTATTTTTGGAGGACACTTTGGAAGAAGATGAATACTGATTTGAAGTTTAGTTCTACATTTCACCCTCAGACAGATGGATAGACTGAAGTTGTGAACAGAAGTTTGGGAAACTTGTTGAGATGTTTAGTTGGAGAGAAACCTGCTAATTGGGATTTGATTTTGGCACAAGCAGAGTTTGCATATAATAATTCAGTGAATAGAAGCACTAAGAAGACACCATTTGAGATTGTTAATGGATTTCATCCTAAGGGAACCATAGAACTAAGAGATTTACCTACTAAGACTAGAAGAAGTGCTGAAGTTGATCATCTTGCAGAATACATGAGAACTTTACATGATGAAGTTAAAAAGAATTTGGAGGATAGTAATCTGAAATATAAACAAAGAGAAGACAAGAGAAGGAGACATAAATATTTTGAAGTTGGAGATGAGGTTATGATTCATTTTAAGAAGAATAGCGACAGCATTGAAAAGATCTTGAATAGCAGAGTTGGCAAGAGTACAAGAGGAAAAGACTACATGGAATATCTAGTTCAGTGGAAAGACAAGCCAGTTGAGGATAGTTCATGGATTACACAAGCTGAGTTGGATCTTTATGATTTAGGTCAGAGTATGAGTAGTTCCTGATGTGGACATTAGTTCTTTATTTACCCTAGGTGTCTGATGCAGGAGCATCTTGGGTCTTTGGCAATCTTGCATCAACTAAAAACATTTTCTGATTTCTGTACCTGTTTGCTGTTGTTTTCTTTATATCTTTGCATTTCATGGTTTCATGGTGTGAAAAGATTACATTATGTTGAGGACCTATTTGGGAACCTTCTCCTATGAGCACATAAAGTTTGGATGGACTGTTTCAAAGTTACAGCTATTTTCCTTGCGGTCGGAACAATGTTTTCCTGTAGTTTTGGTGCTGATTGTTCATGTTGGTTCTCTTGATTCATAAGGAATTTTATTTTGTGCACTTAAGAACTTAAATTGGACCTAAATTAATATCATTTCCCAAGAGCACAAACTCCAATTATTTATGAGTAAAAAGTTATGCCTATTTTGCCTCAGGACCTATTTCCTACCAGTTTTTGGGTGAAACGTGTGGTGTTTCTTCTTGCGATGTTTCGTGTGCTCATATGGGACCTTTCACACTTAAAGGAATGTTCTTGGGTCAAGTTAGGACCTAAATCCAAAGGCACATCAATTTATATTCATTCTAGCATTATTTTTGGTTTAAATCTTGAGACTGGACCTATATTGTAATTAAATGCCTGACTGGCCGACCTGTGGCTTAGCTGGCTATATAAAGGGTCTAGATTGATGTAGTAGAGGATGATGGGTGAGATATAGGAAGGATTATCAAGATACATCATTGGAGAAAAAGATAGGATGCAAGCTATAATTCTGAATTCATAATTCTCATTGTATAAGGCCGAAACCCGGAAGGCCTCACAGCCGGGCATGTTGAAAGAAATAATATAATTCTCTATTGTTGCTGCCAGTTGATTGTCTCATATCCATTGTTTTTCCATTGATTTCATTTGATATTATATTGCTTCCATTGTGTAACTCTCAGCAAGGGCTTGTTGTGGATTCAAGTGGACTCAATTCTGCTTGATTCTGCTTGTATCTACCCTGCCCCTGTGTCAAGATTTCTACTTAAAGGTTGAATAACAAATTCATTCTTAACCATAATAATTTAATTTTCATTTAGGTAGTGATAAATGTTTTTGGTATATTTTTGCATGTGTACTCATCTCTTGTTATGATTGCATGGGGACCTAATGATATGGAGGCACTTAATAGATTTATATGAGCTAATATTTATCAATGGTTATGATCTCTTGGATAAATTAGGGTCAATATTGATACTTGGGTACTTAAACTTTAAATGATGAACACATGCTATGGTTTCTAGATCTCTTTAGCGATTTGATTATTTGATTTTGATTATTGGTCTAACCCTGCTAACTCATGTTATGATCTATATGTATCCTTGTTTGTGTGGTTTCTGGATGAGGGGAGGCAGTCACAGTCACTCGTGCAGGAGATCTACATGGTGTCGCACTCCTCCTTCCTTGCTTGTCATTGTTTGTGTGTGTGTGTGTGTGTTTCTTTTGTTCCTTATTTTATATATCCTTTAATGTCGGTCTCGTTTATATGTTAATGAGATATGTAGGATAATGATGTAATTTTCTCTGTCTATGTGTTAATCGTATATATGAAGTATGCATATATGGGTGCACACCTATATGCATACCTATATATATATATATATATATATATATATATATATATATATATATATATATATATATATATATATATATATATATATATATATATATAGAGGTATGCATTTATTGGTGTGTTTGTAGTGATGTTCCTATGAGTGCATTAGTTATGATCACAATTCTATGTATTTTGATGTATAATGTGGCTTTAGATAAATATAATATATGCAAAGTGAATAAAAGAAAAGAATAGAATATAAAAGTAAATAAAACCAATTACCTACTCCTATATTTACTCCTACTTTATAAACTATCTCTCTTGTATGTCTTGTTAGTGTAGAAGGTGGGAGTGGAACTTGGGACCTTTGGTTTGTAAGAGGTCCCAAGTTGCCATTGGGTTAGTGACTTCCTTGAGAAGCATACCCATATATATTGTATTTATATAAGAGTTAGTTTCTAATAATAATAATAATAATAATAATAAAACTATATAGGTGGAGTTAAATTATTTAATTAGTTTGGAAAGGGGCAAGTTAGTAGGAGAAGGGTAGGTAAAAGTTAGTTACCTAAGGGGTAAAACTAACTATTGGTTAAGTTATTTTTATTTATTATTAGATTTATTTAATAAATTAGGTGAGGACGTTGCTTTACGGGAAGCAATGCCCTAGAAATTCCTGAGCATAAGGGAGGAGATTTTTGGAGGCTGGAGAGAAGGATTGCTCAGGAAGTTGCATAAGGATTTTGAGAACACTAGGCTCGGGGAAAAAGCCTCCTCTGTCTCTCTGTCTCTCTTCTCTCTTTGATTGCTCATGGTGCTCTTCCTGTGTGTTTAATTATCTTGGCAAGTTAGATTTATAATTTTTAAAATAAAACTATAATAACCTTAGCAATAATCTACATAAAATAAACTAGAAAACCTATAGTTAGGGGATGGGTTTTAAATACTATATTTATTCTAAATCTTGGGAGAGAAAGGCTTTAGTATTAAAAAGTATGGAACTTGGCTCTGTTGTTTTTTTAATTTTAGGACTAAAACTTTATGCACATACATAAGTTAATTTAAAAATAATTAAAACAATAACAATGCTTAAATAATTTTGGTATTAAATTGGATGTTGTTTAAAGGTTCCAAATTATTTTAATATTTAAAGATTATCATGTTTAGCTTTATAATATTTCATTTTGATAGATTTTATTTAATAAGTTATTTGTTAAATTAAATAAGGGAGATTATTAGATTTTAAATTTAATAATTTTATATATATGATAAATCTTTTTGACAAATATCATTTAAACTTTTAGTAAAAACATAGAAGAAATTATAGGGAGAAAGATAGGAGAAAAATAAGAGAGATTATAGGAGAAAAATAAATAAATAAATAAATAAAAGATCAAAAGAGATAAATTAGAAGTGGAACATTACTTTATAACATAAGGTAGTAAAAAAAAAATAGAAGAAAGAAAAGGGGTTTAAATAAACAAGTGCCACATAGTGGCCAAGTACTTGCCTTTATAATTAATTTTAATTTTAATTTTTAATATAAATTTAATCTTAATTTTAATAAATCTATTATAATATATAAGATATTTTAATTAATTATATAATTATAATTTTTTATATAATCATAATTATATTAATAAATAATTGTTAAAATTATAATTATATAAACAATTATTGATTGCAAATTATAATTAATTTAAACCTTTATTTTAATTTTATTTGTAAATATAACAATAGTGCTAATTTTATTTTATTGATATATATTTTTTATTACATATGATTAATATTATTATTTTTATATTAAATATAGTGTTATCAACAGAATTACAGCACGAGGAGGTTCCAAAATTAAGTCAGCTCCGGAGGCATGCCTCACACGGAGAGTAAGTCACAAGAGCAGCCAAAAAAGTAAATTACATAGTGAAGCAGTTATACAATAGCATAAAAGGTATTAATGAGGCAGGTCTTCAAACTATTCAACCCAAGCTGTCCATCTGAGAGGTCCTTCCATCCAAGCGATGCTTTTATTAGCTTGGATTTGAGCAATCATTTTTATCTGATCATCAGTCGCATTCTTGTTTTTGGTAATTTCCTTGTGCAGCTTTTTCACCGTTTTATTGAAAAAAACCATATTGTTCATGTGGTTACGAAAGTCGTAACCGTCTTTCATTTCAAACACGAACATAGTAGAGTGCCCCATCTTGAGATCAGTTTCTCCCTCTCGATCATCATCGTAATACAAACCTGCGAAGAGATTTTAATAAGGGTGAGTTTAAGGTATAACTCAGTAAGAGATCTATGTGCACCTTGAAACCTTTCCTCATTTCTGCATTTCCATAGCTGCCATAAAATGTTAGCTGAAATAATGAACCATAGAATATTAGAATCATTTTTAAGTCCATGAATGTAACCTGTAATAATTTCAAAGATATCAATGTACTTGGGGTACGTAATTCCACATAATTCCCATACTTTCTTTGCAAAATTACATTCAAAGAATATATGTCTACAAGTTTCAGGTTTGTTGCAGAGGGTACAACTATCATAATTCATCTGGTAATTGTTAATAGGTATTCTATTAATTAACAATAACCATCTAAAACATTTGATCTTGGGGTCAATGGAGGATTTCCAGATTAATATTATTGTATATATAATATTGTATTATTATATTATACATAAATTATAATTATAATATAATATATTTAGAATGTATATAATTATAAATATAATATTATTATTTTAATTTATATTATAATCTATATTATAAAAATAATATATAATAATTTATCTTAGAAGTTTATATAATAGAAATATATATTATTTTTATTTAACATTTCCAATTAAATATTTTGTAAGGGAAAATATATCACACATTTGTTTACCTAAATATTTATTAATGCATAATTTACATATAATAAATTTTAAAATATTTTTTAAAAATATATAAATGAGAATAAATATATATTATATTATATCATATATTTACAATATTTTTATTTACATTAGAAAAAGTGAGTTATATACTAAAATAAACTCATGTAATATAATTTAAAATTTAAAAATTTTAATATACAATTAATATAAAAATGAAAAACATTAATGAAAATCCTAATTAAAGATAGAAACAAAAATTGTTTCCAAGCTGAAAACTATGCAATATGGAAGGAGCAATGCATTTTCATTATATTAAATACAAAGTGTACAATAAATAACAAATGTAGTAAATTTTAATTGGTTCACTCATGTAATAAGACTTCAAATGATTTAGCCAATTACATGATAGAAAAATGATTTCTATAAATTATAAAGTTAAAAATATTGCATCTAACTTTACAAAATATGAAATTTATTACAAAATACAAAATCTAAAAAATTCTAATTGGTTTAAACAATTTTATTTAATCACTAGTTAACACTAAAAACTCAAAAATGAATGCAATAGTACTTGCTTAGCCTAATAAAAGAGAAGTGTTTTTTTTCCATTACATTTTATTTAGATTATTTCAAGTTTTAATTGTTTAAAATTTTAAATTTTATTAAATTAGAATATAATAAATTTAGCTCATTTATTATAATTATTTTATTTTATTCTACATGATGTAGAAATTAATTAAAAAATTATAATATAAGTTGTTAACTTTAGTTTATATTAAATTTGAATGTAATTAAAGTTTTAACTTAATTAATAATAAATAATACATTAAGTGTATTAAGTTTGTAATAAGTTTAAATTTTATAAAGATTAGTTTATGTTTAATTAGGAATCTATTTTTAGATATCATAATTAAATAATTCATAGATATGGATGTTAGGTCCTATGTGTATATTTTGATGTTTGTTAATTTCAACTTAATTGATTTTTCTTTTGTAAGGATTATAGTGTTACCTTGTATCTTGTAGGTGTGCCTAGGAGTTGTACCTCCCTCTACACTTACCTTTATGCTTTTATATTTGGAAGCATTGTGAGAGCACTACTTTTGGTGTATGTCATCTTTTGTCTTAAGAGTTAGGTTTGTCCTGGTGGTATGGGCCCAAGGAAAACACCAAAAGAAACCCTAAGGGATGGATTTCTATGAGATGGTATAAACTCTAGATAACCTATTTTGTTGAGTAAGGTTCCTAGGTGCCCTAGGTGAGTGGCTCACCAGAGGATCTGACCGAGGAGGCTGAAAGGATAACCTTTTGGTGAGTTTGGAAAAGAAAACCTAATATAATTCAAAATTGGTTAGGAATGGGTAAGGGGTTTAATAAAATCTTAAAAAGATAAAAAAAGGATAATGGCCCACATAGGTCCTGTTGGAGTACCGGGGTCATTGTAGCTACTGGGGCAGGCTGCATGAGGGTGCCAGGGTACATGATTGCTAGGAAGGATCCCAACATATAGGACTATGTGATGACACTCACCTGGTAAGCATCTTAGGGAATTCCTCTCTTGGGATTTTGTTTTGTGTTGTTTTGTTTCTTATTTTTGGTTTGGGTGGTTTACCCTCAACCTTAGACTTCCCTAGTTTCCCTGTGTGAACAATGGTTCTATCTCCTAGAACAAGGGAGTGGACCTTTGTGGATCCACGTGGTTGGGTGGTGATCCTTTTCAAGGTATTGTTTGTGTTTGTGCTATTCATGGAGCATCTGAAGCTATTGAAGACATTCTCCCTATTCTGCATGTTGTATCTTGGAAAGATATTGTAAAGTGTTAATCATATTCATGTAAGCCTATAAGGCCTTGTATTGTAGAAGATATATTGTAAGAATTTGTGTAATTGGGAAGGGTATATCTAGGAGAATTATGGGAATGGAAATCAATATGTATTATTGTTGTTGGGAGTAGGTGATAGTTTAGAATAGGGAAAGTGTAATGGTTGAAAGAATATGAATTTAAATATGTTAATATTATTTCATGTTGAAAAAGAAAGAAATAATTATTTTATTACACTTTCTCTCTCTACTTTCTATTATGTGGTTAAATGGATCAGAGGAATTATATCTTTAATTTATGTTAAATCTTAATGCACTATGAAATGTGTTTTAAAGGAAAAATCTTGTAAGGGAACCTGTTAGGAATTAAATACCTAGTTAACTTAAGTAACTCAAAAAGAAAAAAAAATACATTGTTATCTTGTTTTTGTCTTGTCCTTCTAGGTTCGCTGGTGGGGCATGACATTTAGCATCCTTGGTATCTCTTCCAGAGTCAGCCTGCATCAAGCATAGAGTGGTAGCCGAGTTGTGCATCACCTTTAGTGCAAAACAAAAAACATTATATAATTTGACATCCACCTCTAGAAGCTTCCCATCCACCATCACAATCTTTTTATCTACCTCTATCAGTCTCTTATTGAGAAAATCAACCTCCCCTAAAGCTGAGTTAGTATTGCATTTGTCATCCTTTAGCAGGGCCTTTCCTTTAACATCATCTGCTAGAACCATTTTAGCTCTTTCCTTGTCATGGGAAGGCTCCCCAAGCTTTGAATTGAAGATGGTAGAGACATGGGTCAAGATGCTATCTAAGGCAATATTGGAAACCTCATCCCCACCAGTATCCTTAGACTCCACATTGTTCAATTCCAAGACCTCTTTCATTATTTCTTTTTCAGGTTTTCCCTTGAGACGGGTGGACGTATAGGGGGTATTGGTCTCCTTAATGATCTTGACATCTAAATCAATTTGTAATTTGACTCTTTTAGCAGAATTGGGCTTAATTTTAATGGTAGGAGCTACCCTCTTGTTACATTTTTACTACTTACTCTTGGAGGAGTTAGTAGAGATATCCTGGTGATTTTTAAGTGTAGAGTTTTTTTTGTTTACAACTAAGGTTAGGAGTGTCCATAGGTTTGGCCAAGGGAGGGGTAGAAGACTCAGACATCTCTTCAACAATGATTTGATGGGGAGGACAAAGGGCCAAGTGAAAGTGGTAAAGATGGAACATAATGCCTTGGTGGAGGATGGTAAAGCTCTTCCCATGGTTCTTAGCCCTAGCCACATCTTTGACAGTATTTTCAAAATAATGTAAGAGGTAAAACATAATAAAAATAGCAATGTGATTCCTTAAAACATTTAAGAAAGGGAGGTGGTAGTAGTAATACACACCATATCTACCCTTTGGCATGAAATACCTCATAACCACAAGGTAGACACGATCCCAAGGCTCAGGTAGTTATTCACGATCAAATCCCCCTTTGAGCTTAATAGGCTATTCTCCAACATGAAAGAATTGGTTTAGGCTCGTAGAATCAGAGACCTTAGCAATTTTTTTTTCCATTTGTGGCCCTTAGTAGAAAGTCTCATAGCCTACTCGATCACATCTTCATTGACCTTGAACAAAAATTCTACCCATGGTAATCCTTCTGTCATCCCAAGAATTAAAAAAATGCTTGGAAAGACTTTCATCATGGCCCTTCATGAGCTCCATGAATTGGGAAATTCCACCCTCCTTACAGATATGCCAAATTGTTCCATCATTTTTATACTCGTCGCATTTATCTAGCTCTACATGCACACAGTCACTACCCATATTGAAACAGAGGAAAATGAATAGATTACAGAGAATAGGGCAAAAATTATAGGGATGTTATGCAAAAAAACCCCATGAAAGGCCTTTGGAAGTGAATGATCAGAACAAGGTAGAGAAAATCAAAATAATTAAGGTAATTAATACAAATATGGTATGTATCAACTCTCATCCCAATTATGTCAACTTGCTTGTGCGAAAGGTCTCCCAAATAGAAAGTATTATAGGAGATAATATTTCTGAGAATGACAAGGGTTTTAGCACGTTTCTCTAGCTTAGCCACAGTCCCATCAAAACCAAAGTGGTACAAAAAATTCTAAAACCTTCACCTAAAAAAATCATGATGATAATTAATGGTGACACATAAACCCAAAAACTATCCAAATGGCCAAATATTTAACCCGAACCTAAGGAGAAACACTAATGGATAGTAAATCAAGAGCTTGCCAAAAAGCTCTAACATGGTCTGAAGTATAGACCACCTATTAGTCACTAGTACATTTGAGTCCTTTTTTCGATGACTATCCGTCACCATTCCAACACCAAACCATCGGCCAAGAGACACTACCCACTGTTGCAGTTTTGGTGTCAATAGTACCGACAGCTAGGGTGATCATCATAATTGTGAGGACATGCACCGTCGCAATCTACAGGGTAAAAGGGATTGCAAATATGGTCAGAGAGGTGATTAAAATGTTATCAGGACTTATTATTGATGTTACAATTACAATGATCGTGAGATAGAATTGTTGTACAAGTGATGGTGTCTGTCGGAGAGTTCTGACAGATAGTCATCGTGTCTAGTGCTTTGTTGTTGGTCATTCTTTGATGGCCATCGTAATTGTGACGACATGTACCATCAGAATTTGCAAGGTAAAAGGGCCTATGAACATGGTCAGAGAGGTGGCTAAAATGCCATATGGACTTATTGTGATGTCGCAATTGTAATACCCCAAAATTGGCATCTTGATAGCTTAACCAATTTTGTTGCATTTTAGTCTCATTCTATCAAATTTCTAAATCATCAAAGTCCTATCGTACTAGGCAATTCTATCTTCTAATTGAGTCTACTTGACTTAATGTCAAATGCAAAAAACCTTAAATCTGTATCAATCATATGCTATACTTAATTCCTAAATATCAACTATAATTGGCTAAATAAACCCTATGATCAATTAATTTAATTACAAAGTCCTAGCACTTTAATTAAATTAAATCCACCCTCTTTAGCTAAAACACATAAAAAGGAATTAAATAAATATTTGGTTTTAAATAATAAATATCCTCATCTCAATAAATGAATTTAATTATTCAAATAATTGAGAAAATCCACTTATGAGGCAATATTGTATTTATTTAAATTAAATATTCTCTCCAAAATCTTCTATGCAGTTCTGAAAAGGAAACTTTGAGTTAATTGGAATTCAAAAATGCAATAAAACAGTTAAAGCTCCACATAGACAAAAAAAATAGAAAGAGGATTACCTCTCTATTGGAAATTTTCTATTCTGAACTAAACCCTCATTCAATCTTCATAGTTCGTCTGATTCAATCTCGACCGTCGATTAAACCTGGGATTCTATAAAATAACCCTCATTTCTCATTCAAAGGATCCAATTTCTCGAGCAACGAAGTGTTGTCGCATTGTCATTGGAATTCATTTTCATTCAAAGCTCTCATTCTTAGCATAATATTCATTTCTAGATTAATATATCATGTTAGATTAAATATGCACTTCATTTCTTAATCTAGTTTGCTTTCATTGTTATTAGATCAATACTCATGTTTCATTTCTAGATTAATCTTGCATACTCATTCTAGAATAATCTGCATTGTACTTTCAATTAAATCCTCCATTCTAGTGTTAGTCTATGGTTTCAGGACTCTCGATATTGAGAGCAATTACGAACCCTACTTGGATAGGAGGCAACAAGTCGAATCATCCAAATAGGCAAGATGAATAATCTCATATTCATTCTTGGCTGCAACTGGTGAACAATTACTATGTTGAAGTGTGAGGCTGAATCAGAGGCCCATATTTAGCTTACACATTTCTAGCGCCCACCGTGGGACAAAAAATCAATTTTTGGCCTTATCATATTTCATCGTATTTTAAAGTTTCTGTCAAAATTTTGCATTTTGTTCGTACATCTATACATCCCTATATGGATTCTCACGCAAGCCTCCTCATTGGCCCATGCAAAGGAACTATTTCCTCATGCAAGTTCTGGCGAAAGAGTCCTGAATTTGCCCTAGAATTTATCTAAATCTACTCAAAAGCATTAAAACTTTGAAATGCAAGCTAAGTTATCGACTACTCACAGGTGGGTCATATGTCACCGACCGGCTATGATGTCGAGAGCACTCAAATCTGTGCAATCTCACTAGAACACCTTGCATATTGCCTTAGAGCTCTATTTTCTCATAAAGTCAATGGTTCAAATGAATTGAAAATGACCCTTTTGGGCCTTATATAGGTTTTGACCTAATTTTCAAAAGTGCTCCATTTTGCGCAAAAACTTCACCCTTGGCTAAATCGACTGCTTTGAATCCATTTTCAAGATCGAAATCGAAATCTGACACTCCTAAATAGCTCAAAATCACATTTTAAAATTTTTAGGACCGACGTGATCAGATGCTTGTGCAGTCGACCTTCTGATGTTTTATTCTTGCCATAATCACATCTCATCATCATTTTCTCAACTTCTTTATCTTTTTCATCAAAAGTCAACCCTATTCAACTCTGGTCAACCATGGTCAAACTTGGTCAACTAGACATCCAAATGACTCTAGATCGCTTTTGAATCTTCTCGCTTCTTCCGTAATCTGTTCTGAGCTCTTCTAGACCTTCAATTTTATCTATATCTGCAACTTATTGCTCTCAATCATCTTTATGACGTGTCATCTTTCCATTTCACTCCCGAGGGGGCAAGATGATTGCATCATCAAATCTCGAATCAATTCTTAAATCAATCTGATCTAAATCAAAAGTCCTCATTGCTCAAGGCATCTCATCACTTGGGGCATGTTCAATTTTTCATACCTCAAGCCCAAAATTGGATGTTCCACTATCTTGAACCACTAGGGGCATCTCTGTGCCTTGCATCTTCTCATCATATTGTTAGGCATTTGAGCAATCTAACTTAGATCCCTGAGGATCAAGCTTCATTCTGGAGATGGTTCTCGAAATATCTTTAGTTATCTGAGCCATCTAACTTAGATCCCTGAGGATCAAGCTTTGTTCTGGAGATGATTCTTGAAATCTCTATTAGGTATTGGGGCAATCTAACCCTAATTCCTGAAAGTTAAACTTTGTTCTGGAGATGGCTCTCGAAAACTCTTTTACCGATATCTGGGCAATCTAACCCCGGTCTAAGAGGACTAAGCTTCATTCTGGAGATAGTCCTGAAAATCTATATCAGTTATCATTTAATTGATGGATATTGGGGCAATCTAACCCCAACTCCTAAAGATTGAGCCTCATTCTAGGGACAGTCTTACTAAAAGTGGTAATATGACCGATGTCTTCACAATCTAACCTAGACTTCGAAGAATCAAGCTTCATTTTGAAGATGGTTCTACAACTTGATCTAATTGATGTCTTGGCAATCTAACCTCGACTTATGAGGGTTAAGCTTCATTCTGGAGATAATCTTGAAAACCTCATCAATTGTCACATTCAGACTATTCTTTGAATCAATGCGTTGCTCACACATCAATTCAAAAAGGGGAAAAATGTAATACCCCAAAATTGGCATCTAGATATCTTAACCAATTTTGTTACATTTTAGTCTCATTCTATCAAATTTCTAAATCATCAAAGTCCTATCATACTAGGCAATTCTGTCTTCTAATTGACTCTATTTGACTTAATGTCAAATGCATAAAACCTTAAATCTGTATCAATCATATGCTATACTTAATTCCTAAATATCAACTATAATTGGCTAAATAAACCCTATGATCAATTAATTTAATTACAAAGTCCTAGCACTTTAATTAAATTAAATCCACCCTCCTTAGCTAAAACACATAAAAAGGAATTAAATAAATATTTAGTTTTAAATAATAAATATCCTCATCTCGATAAATGAAATTAATTATTCAAATAATTGAGAAAATCCACTTATGAGGCAATATTGTATTTATTTAAATTAAATATTCTCTCCAAAATCTTCTATGCAGTTCAGAAAAGGAAACTTTGAGTTAATTGGAATTCAAGAATGAAATAAAATAGTTAAAGCTCCACACAGACAAAAAAATAGAAAGTTGACTGCCTCTCTGCTGGAAACTTTCTATTCTGAACTGAACCCTCATTCAATCTTCACCATTCATCTGATTCAATCTCGACCGTCGATTGAACCTGGGATTCTATAAAAGAACCCTCATTTCTCATTCAAAGGATCCAATTTCTTGAGCAACGAAGTGCTGCCACATTGTCATTGGAATTCATTTGCATTCAAAGCTCTCATTCTTAGTAAAATATTCATTTCTAGATTAATATATCATGTTAGATTAAATATGCACTTCATTTCTTAATCTAGTTTTCTTTCATTGTTATTAGATCAATACTCATGTTTCATTTCTAGATTAATCTTGCATACTCATTCTAGAATAATTTGCATTGTACTTTCAGTTAAATCCTCCATTCTAGTGTTAGTATATGGTTGTAGGACTCTCGATTCTGAGAGAAATTACGAACCCTACCTGGATAGGAGGCAAAAGGTTGAATCATCCAGAGAGGTGCGATACATAATCTCATATTCATTCTTGGTTGCAACTGGTGAACAATGACTATGTTGAAGTGTGAGGCTGAAACTGTATGCACCCTAAAATGGTCGCTTAGACTTTGGGCCCCATTTATTCAATTTGTCAAATATCAATTTTCTGAATCAATGCTTTACAATATATTCAAATCAATTTCCTTGATCAAATCATAACTATTTCAATCATTTCAATAATCTCCTAAGGGTTAATCATGTCATCAATAATTTTATTTAATTAAAAGAAATAAATCCCTTTTAAATATATAAAATAATGTTATTTAATTGAAATTAATATTCCTTAAATGAAATAATGTTATTTAATTAAAATCCATTTTTAATTAAATGATTTTATTTTATTTAATTAATATTCATCTTTAAATTATATAATCTTATTTTATTTTATTACAAGAGATATTATTCTTTTAAAATAAATAAAATCCTCTCAAAAGATCTTTTGTGATGGAAAAGGAAATAAATCAAATAAAAATAAAACAAAAATCCTTTTCCTGATTCTTTCAATAAATTTTTTTTAATTAAAAGAAATATTCTCTTTTAAATAAATAAAATAACCTTATTTAATTGAAAGAAATATCTTTTCAATGAAATAATTTTTTTTTTAATTAAATGATTTTATCTTATTTAGAATAATATCTCTCTTTTAATTAAATAATGTTATCTTATTTAATTAATAGAGAATCATTCTTTTAAATAAATAAAAAATCCTCTTAAAGCTCTTTGTGATGAAAAAAGGGAAACAAATAATTAAAAATAAATAAAATTCCTTTTCTCTCCACACTTTCTAAAAAATGAGCTTTCTTTCCTCTTTTTGGATTTATGCCACATTGATCTTGGAGATGCATTCTTGTCATCAGTTTCTTATATAAGGAGCCCTCTCCTTCTCAATTAGAGATCTAGAATTTTCATACCGTTGTTATGCTGCAGGTTTTCTTGGTGACATTGGAGCTTTGGAGATCATTGTTTTAACTTGCATAGTTACATATAGATTAATATTCATAGCATTTTAGTTTAATTTATTTCATTGTTTTAGCTTAATCTCCATTTCAATAAAGTAGTTTATTTTCTTGCATTGCAATCATATAGATTAATTTCATTTGCAAGCAAGAACTTGACGATTCAATGGAGATTAGCATTCTTGCTTCTCATCCTTGAATCTCTTGTTCTGTGGTGTACTTGCATGGGTTCAACTCAGTCAATCTGAGGGCCTCATAACAATTCATGCACTCCATAGATAGAGAGCTGTGAATCGATATTTGAGAGCTCATTATTGAGTCTTCTTGAATTTAAGGATTCACAAAAGTGTGACACAAATCCATCACACATTTTTGGCGCCCACCGTGGGGCAGAAAAGATTAATTTTTGGCCTCATTCTTGATTGGTTTTTCAATTTTAGTGTTGGTTCTAGGCCTTGTACAGCCATGTACAGACTGGAAACTCTATAATATAGTAATGGATGGATATAATGATGAATCCTCTTTCTCATGATTTTGGTTTGATTCATTTTTATAAAGAAATGAATAAGTTATGATCATTTTGGTGAAAGTGGGTATTTGCAGATTTGAGATTCTCTGAATACAGTCAGATTGAAACATCTGGTACAGAAAAATTGTGAAGAATCAAGACCTATAATAATATTCATTGGAAAGATACATGAATTATATTTCATTTCCTTTTGGTTTGAGTCATTTTTATGCAGATTTGTCAAAGTTACGGGCATTTGAGTGAAAACTAGTTTTTAACATCTGCATTGGAGTTGCAGGCAATGATTTGCTCTTAGAAAATAATTTATGAATGAGAAAAATAAATTTCTTCCATATTTGGAAACTATATTCATTAATAGTTTTTGTGAAACTGGTTTGGTTTCATTTGGATTCTTTTTGAGAAAGATATGTGATTCCCTAGGCAGGGTTTGGTGTTTTAAATCTGATTTATGACAGAAAAATTGTAGTATGAAAAGATTATTGGTTGAGGAACCAAATGGAATCATAAAACCTTGTAATTTTTGGAAATGGTAGTTCTTGATGTTGGCTAAAAACTTAATTTTTTCTAAAAATTTTAATATTGTGATTTTATGGGTCAAATAAATCAATCTTTAAAGACTGTCTTGAAGACAACATTGTTAAATCAAACTCTTAACAATTGATTTTCATATCTAACCATCTTAGGGTTTTTTTCGGATGTGTGCTAAATTCTAGATTGTAGATCTTTGGACCTAAGGTATGTTCTCACAATCTCTATAACATTTGGTTTGGGCATAAATTTAAGCTCTCATGTCTGGCTTGAGTGTTACACGCTTTCCTAAAACACTTTTTTTTTATGCTCTTAAAAGGAAATAAATGAACATAGATTTGCTTTCATAGAAGTTTGTGTTTAAGTGCATGCTTGTCTTTTAACATTAAGTAATTCTTGGTTTCAAATATATAAAAAAATCTCATTGAGTAATCTAGGGCATGGATTCATTCCTTGTTTACATGAAGAGTTAAATGCACCACTTTGTGGACTCGCTTCATGTTTACTTGGAAAGTTAAATACTCCATGATTCAAACCCTCTTGCACTTATGAGTAGTATTGATTAGTAGTCTTAGATTACTTGTGATTGATCTAGATTGTTATCTTGGGTTATTGGACTCGCTTATCTATCGGCCCCTCATTCCACCCCGCGGTTGCAAGGTCAGCGCCACATTAAAGAGGAGGGGTCTACATAGAAAGAAGCATTAATTGTTCCACCAGGCAACCCTTTTGTGCTTTTTAGAACTCATTAGTTTTCTAGAGTGTGGACTCACTTTGAGTTTGTGTGAGGAGTTAAATGCACCACTTTGTGGACTCACCTCACATTTATTTGAAGGGCTAAATGTACCACCTTTACTGCTTTCCAATACTTTTTGATAGTGAATTACATACCTTTTCATTTTTTTCAAAAGGCTTGCTTGGGGATTTCATCACCTCAAGGGACGACCTTAACTCCTGTGTTCTGGTGAAGTATAAATATTGGGAGGTGAATCCAAAGACACCTCTCTTGAGAATGAGTTAGATTTCACTCTTGGCTAAGCCTCAAAGAACTTTATACCTTTGAGAAGTGAAGGAGGAGATTTAGGTTACCATCTCCCCCCGGCTGTGTGATTTTAGATTCTTCTCATTTATGGATTTGTGCCTCACGTACCTTGTGTATATCGAGGATGCCCTTTAGAAAAGCCATGTATATCCTTGTAGACAACTTGCTAAGATGTTGTTGTGTTCTACATGCCTGCTAAAATATTTTCAAGAACATACACAAGTAGAATCTTTAAGGAGTAGCATACTAAGTCACTTGATTGTTCATGTGCAAGGTTGCTTTGCCCCTTGTTCATTGTTTGAAGACAATTGCTTGCTTGAACTCCTTGATTGCTGTCTTATGTGCTTGATCAATGATAAAAATCTATTGATGTACTTGATCTTTTAAAACGAACACAAAAATTGAGTTCCTGAGTTGAAGCACCAACCTTTTTACAGCTTGCTTGATTTTCTATCCTGTCATTAGAGACCTGTCTTTGTCCTCTAGGGATAGCATCAATTGGTTTACAAAGGCACCTTGGAAATAATTGTCAAGTTGAAAGACTATTCTTGGTGAGAGTTTATCTCTAGAATTGTTAGCCACATTCTTGGAAAATTTTAGTACTCTTTTTGTCCAAACCATTTCCATCAAATTCAATTTCAATTATATTTTGGCCTAGTCCAACCTCCTGATTCAAAAGGGCAAGGGTAGTCACCCTTTGATTTGAGGCACCTCTTTGACAGTGTTGGTAACACCTTTTGCAATTTCTATCTTACCATCTCCCTTTGGACATTAGAGAACTTTGATTATCCAAGTTTGGTGTTGACATTTTGTGAGGCCATCTTATCACCAAGCATCTTCAATTCTCAGTCTTCCTTGGTCAGTCTAGGTTAGATCCTAGGTGTTGTCATGTTGCTCAACATCCAAACAAATGTTAATGGTATCAATTACACAAGATGACTCTTGGTCTTCTTCTTTCTTCTTCTCTTCCCATGTTTTTTTTCTAAAGTCTTCTCTTCACATGGGATATTCTTCTCGTCTTCCTAATTCTTTTCCTCTTACTATCTAGTCTATTTTCTTCTATTTCATCTCTTTTGTCACTTCCATGCTTGATTCTTCTTCTTCCAGAACCATGAATTACAAATATCTTGCTATGGAACCTCTTTTAAAAATGGATGATCTTGAACTCATTGCTCAATTCGAAGAGTTTTGTTCCTCTAACAGTTCTTCTAAATATGGCAAAGGTGATAAACTTAAGATAAAAATAGAAAAAAGATTAAAGGAATTAGACGCCTTTGCTAGAATCATACGCATGATCTTGTCATGACCTCCTTCTTCCAAAAGTCTTTCATCTTCTAAATCTTCCAAATCTTATAATGACTCTTCTAAACATTATTCACGTTCTTCATCTCCTAAATCTTCTAAGTCTTATCATGATTCTTCTAAACATTATTTGCATTCCTCATCTTCCAAATCTTATCACAACTATTCTAAACATTATTCAAATTCCTCATTATCTAAGTCTTCTTCTTCCACTAGGTCTTCACCTTCCTCTTCTTCACGATCTCGTTCCTCTTCTACTTCTCCCAAGAGTCTTACTTCTCTTCACGAGACATACCATAATGAGCAACAAGATAATACTTGTGATACCTCTTCCATGAAGAGGGCCACACCCACATATGATGACTATGATGACTATTATGATGGCTATGATGATGAACCCTATAGTCATACCTATGATGCTTCTATTCATAAGAGTCCTCCTAGCCGTGTGCTTGTGCTTACTGGAAATGGGTCATCCCATTGGATAGATCGGGATGGTGATCCATATGACTGATTTTGAGAGAAATTATGATATTTGTTGTGACCAATACGATACATCTACTTCTATTGAGGAAGAGAAATTTTTCTATGTTGATTATAAATGTAGATACTATGAGCATGTCTCCTCTAAAATTTCTCCTGCTGAAAATAAAGATTTTACTCTCAAGCAAGATCATGTTAATGCTATACCTTTGTCTTGTGATAGTTCCCTTCCATCCCCTATTTCTTCCAATAACCATACACTTCCTAAAGCTTCTGAGTCTTTCAAATCTTTCACAAATCCTGCATTCGACATAAGTTCTAATACTTTCCATGCAGTTCCCTATAGTTATCCTCAAGGGCCATCTCTTAAAGACACTCAAGCTAACCTTCACTTGGCTGAAAATACTTCCACTAATGCTAAATATAAAGAGCCTAAGCCTTTATGTGCTACAATGCCTACTTCAGCTATTCCTTCACCATCTCTGCCAAAGCCTTCCATACAACTCCAACCTGCTTCCTTGTCCTTAGAAGTGGCTTCATGTCAAGAGGACTCTAAAACTGATACAGAAAAGAATATAAAGAAAGATCAAGATCAAGAACCCTCCATGTCATCCACTCCTTTTCATGATGTTCTCTATCTACATCATGGTTCTTTTGATCCTTTATGCTCTTCCTCATTTATTCCACTATGTCTTAAGTCTTCTCCGAAGCAAGATCAAGCTACTAACCACACCGTTGACCTTATTGATAATGAAAATAACCTTACCACGCTTGCACTTTCCAAAGATGATACTTCCATTAAGGTTATTAAAAATGGTGTTGTTACTTCCGATGTTAAGCCTATTCAAGAGACAATTTCTGCACTTGTGCTATCCAAAGATCCTTTTCAAGATCAAAGTCTTCCATCTTCTTGTTCTACCATTTCATGTTCACTTCCGCTTTCTACTCTTCCTAAGTCTTTGCAAGCTTTGAATGATCCTATCAAAGAAAATGCTCTTATTCAAGATGTCCAGGATCCTATTGAAAATTCTAATGCTCACTCTGAAGATGCTGATATCCTTGGTTGTCATATAGAGGCTGATCAACTTATTGATTATCCTTTTGCATCTTCCACTTCCATCCTTGGACCTCTTCCACCACTACTAAGGACTTCACGTCTTCCTTCCATATTGAGTCCTTATGTCCCTTCATTTTCCCCTCCTAACTCTCCTAATTCGTCATCTATCTTGGATCCTTATGTCCCTCCATCTCCTATCTTTCCTCAAGATCAACATAGATGCATACCTTTGAATCTTTTTCATCCATCCACCCATCTACACCAGTCATATTATCCTTCTTCTTCCACACATCCCAAGTCTTTTGGAAGTAACTTGAATGTTCAATATAAGAAAAAGAAACAATACAAGAATCCATCAAAGAAAAAAGATCACCATGTCTCCTCTAATTGACATGGGGGCATAAAGTCAAAAGAGATATCTAAGAAGAAAACTACAAGACAAGTATGGGTTCCAAAATCCATCATAAAAAGATATTCTCTCTAAGTCATCAAAAGGAAATAAAAAGCCTAAGGCTATATGGATTCAAAAGTCTCTTGTAAGAGAGTCTCATGTTGAACAAAAAGTGAAGTTGACATTCAAATTTTCAAAGACTTCCACCTCATATTCTTCCAAAAACATTCTTCCATTCCATGCACCTGAACCGCAACCTCTACTAAACATTCACCATATTCCTTCACATATTCCTTCATTCAAGTTTCCTCCATCCTCTCGCCACCCTCCAAGGTGTGCGTCGATGTTGATCTTGCCTTCCTTTCCATCTACTCTTTCACAATCCTTCCATTCATTATTCTCTTGCCTTTTATCATTTTTCCTCATTTGCATATTCCTCCTATCTTCCAACTCCACTCGCTTTACATAACATCGTATCCTCCATTTTTCTCTTCCATCTTCCTTTCCCTATCAGAATCTTTGAGCATATAATTTTGAATTCTTGGCATATCATGGTTTATCATTTCAAGGAGCATTATCTAAAAGCTTTCCTTCTTCCAAAAATTATAAAATTCAAAAAAAAAAGAAAAAAGAGAAAAAATTGAAAAAATTGAAAATGTGCCTTGGTGAAAACCTGGAAACAGGCACCTTGGTAGCAAAAGTAAAGAGAAATAAATTCATCCTATGGTGAAAACCACTCCCTTGTGGCACGTTGGATAAGTACCATGATGAAAACCTGGCAATCAGGCATCATGCATTGTTCTTCTACATATTTCATCCATTCCATCTTCTCTCTTTGATCTTGACAAGGTTTACCTATACATGAATATTTGGCTATCTTACGATGATCTTTCTTTCATTTCTTTCATGTCTAGCCTTCATATCTATTCTCCTCCATTCATTCTAGTCTTTCACTATCCTTTTCACCTTTGTTCTTGATCTAATCTAATATCTAAAAAAGAGAAACACGATGCTATGAAGCCTCTTGACATGTCTACTCCTTTGGACTGCATCTTTTTCCTTCTTTTACATTACGCCTTTCTGACTTATCCTATGCTAACCTTCCATCACTCATTCAGATGTACTTTACATGATAATTTTTCCCTAGCTTGGGTACTCTTGAGGAGTTTGCCTTTGAGGATTTCTTCCATTCATTCTCCTTCATTCTGTTGTCTTCCATCTCTCCCACCAACTTGCTAATCCCTCTTGTTCTCCACCTCGCTAGACATTGGGACTGCACGATGTGATCTTGCTTGGGAGTTTGATGCTCATTCTATCTGGGGGCATCCTTTGTATATAATTATTGATCCTGAAAAAATCCAAAAAAAATTCATATATTCTCAAAAAAATTCCAAAAAAATTCAAATATGATGCTGAAAAAATACAAAAAAATCAAAATTTCAAAAAATACAAACAAATCAAAAAATTAAAAAAAATAAAAAAAAAATAGAAAAAGTGCCTTGGTGAAAACCTGGAAATAGGCACCTTGGTAGCAAAAATACAAATTTTTTTATAAAAAGTCCTGAAAAAATTCTTCCAAGTGGTGAAAACCTAGAAACAGGCACTACTTGAGGCCTTTGCACCCGTATTTCTTAGCATGCATCCTCGACACTTAGCCTTTCTCCATCATGCCTTGTCCTTGTTGCCTTGGTTTGGAATTGGTCTTTGTCTTTGTCTAGGGGGCATCACTGTGTTAGCTTTGGTCTCTTGGATATGCTTGTCTTTAGGACACCTCACAAATGGTGTTTTTCAACACCAACCTAACTATGTTTTTCAACACAACCCTTGACATCGAGTGTTTTTCAACACTTATCAGTTTGGTCTTATCCAGTTTGGTCATGTGATCTTACCTACTTGCAAGCATTCGATCCTTACCCTCAGAACTCAGTATCAATTTACACACTTAAAAATTTTAAATGCAGCACTTAATGCTTGAGATATGTCATGATTTTTTTTGTGTGTGTGCTGACTGTTATTGATTTTCATTGAATGTCCTTGTCTAATAAGTCTCTCCATGATGCATTGCTAGAAGACTTGGGGCATGGGGCATGTTTTTATTTGCTTTCTGCTTGTGGGTGTTGTCTTGAACCTCTTCACTGTCTCTTGTTGTCTCCTTGACACACTTAGGAGATTTAAGGCATCATCCTTGACAGTTTTTGCACAACCGTTCTTATGGTCATCCTCACGTTTATGCCTTGATGCGAGTGTGGTTTTGCTACATTAAATTGGGTAAGCTAACATTGTAGTCATCTTGACCTTTATATCCTTGATGCTCATGTTAGAATCTTTCCACATTCCAATCTGATATAAATCACATTCATATCTTCATAGTTGCGTTTGTGACTAGTGATGATTGTGTGATCGTCCAATGTCTGGTAATAATGGCCCTATGATGAAAATAAGTTCTTTTACATTCTCTAATGAATGATGAACACAAAAATCCTATGTTACCCTATTGCAAGTACACCTTTGCATTTTCATGTAGCTTGCATTATTTAGACTTCATGTTAAAATTGCACTTTTAGGCTGCATTATGAGTTTGAGAGGGTTTCCTTCATCTTTCTTGTGGACTTTTAGTCAACTGTGGTCACATTTTGATCTGCATTTCCTTATCTTCTTTCATGATCTCAATCGAAATTCCCTATCTTAAATAGTTGATTGATTTTGGGACATCTTCTTTCTGGAGGCAAATTCTCTTTCTTCTCTCCATTTCTTTCCATTTCTTTCAAATTTCTATCTTCCATTCGCTTTCACCCCACTTCTTTTCTTCTAATTCAACCTTGGGGCATAATCTTTCTTGGTAAGTTACCTTAGTTATGTGATTCTTATATCTTTCATCTTATATCAAGAACCTTATCTTTAGTTCGATTTGATCAAATTTATCAATTTACTGTTTCTCCTCTATCTCATTTTGATTTCGATCACGAGGGGGCAGTACATACCAAACTTCAATGCTTGATTTAGCTTTATCAAATTTATCAATTGCTTCTCTTGGGGCAACCTTGCTTGAGATTCTTATCTCTTATTTGAGACTTGACAATTACCTATTCACAAGTGTTGGTCTTGTCTTTTTCAGTCTGCTTATCTATGTCCTGATGTGTTCCCATCCGTCGAACACACATCTGGGTTGTTTTGTGATCCCAAATCAATCTCACACTTCAATTCCATTCTTTGACTAGATGTGATCCTGAGTCGACCTCACATTAGTCAAAGAGGGGCAAATGTATGCACCCTAAAATGGTCACCTAGACTTTGGGCCCCATTTATTCAATTTGTCAAATATCAATTTTCTGAATCAATGCTTTACAATATATTCAAATCAATTTCCTTGATCAAATCATAACTATTTCAATCATTTCAATAATCTCCTAAGGTTTAATCATGTCATCAATAATTTTATTTAATTAAAAGAAATAAATCCCTTTTAAATAAATAAAATAATGTTATTTAATTGAAATTAATATTCCTTAAATGGAATAATGTTATTTAATTAAAATCCATTTTTAATTAAATGATTTTATTTTATTTAATTAATATTCATCTTTAAATTATATAATCTTATTTTATTTTATTACAAGAGATATTATTCTTTTAAAATAAATAAAATCCTCTCAAAAGATCTTTTGTGATGGAAAAGGAAATAAATCAAATAAAAATAAAATAAAAATCCTTTTCCTAATTCTTTCAATAAATTTTATTTAATTAAAAGAAATATTCTCTCTTAAATAAATAAAATAACCTTATTTAATTGAAAGAAATATCTTTTAAGTGAAATAAAATCTTTTTTAATTAAATGATTTTATCTTATTTAGAATAATATCTCTTTTTTAATTAAATAATGTTATCTTATTTAATTAATAGAGAATCATTCTTTTAAATAAATAAAAAATCCTCTTAAAGCTCTTTGTGATGAAAAAAGGGAAACAAATAATTAAAAATAAATAAAATTCATTTTCTCTCCACACTTTCTAAAAAATGAGCTTTCTTTCCTCTTTTTGGATTTATCCCACATTGATCTTGGAGATGCATTCTTGTCATCAGTTTCTTATATAAGGAGCCCTCTCCTTCTCAATTAGAGATCTAGAATTTTCATACCGTTGTTATGCTGCAGGTTTTCTTGGCGACATTGGAGCTTTGGAGATCATTGTTTTAGCTTGCATAGTTACACATAGATTAATATTCATAGCATTTTAGTTTAATTTATTTCATTGCTTTATCTTAATCTCCATTTCAATAAAGTAGTTTATTTTCTTGCATTGCAATCATATAGATTAATTTCATTTGCAAGCAAGAACTTGACGATTCAATGGAGATTAGCATTCTTGCATCTCATCCTTGAATATCTCATTTTGTGGTGTACTTGCATGGGTTCAACTCAGTCAATCTGAGGGCCTCATAACAATTCATGCACTCCATAGATAGAGAGTTGTGAATTGATATTCGAGAGCTCATTATTGAGTCTTCTTGAATGCAAGGATTCACAAAAGTGTGACACAAATCCATCACACAGAAACAGAGGCCCATATTTAGCTTACACAATAATTACGACGACCTTGCAACATAAATGTTGTACAAGTGACATATGTCTATTAGAGAGTTTCGACAGATAGCTGTCGTGTCCAGTGCTTTGCTGTTGGTTATTCTTTAATGGCCATCGTAATTGTGACGGTATGCTATTTTTATAAAAATATATATATCATACATGGAGTGAGAACCATGGAGGAATTGCATGGGTGTTGGTTCTAATTAAAAGAGAACCATGGTGTATCATTCTCCAAATTGCAGTTTTGTCTACTGAGGGAACCAATTGTAGTTTTGTCTATATTAATTTGGATTAGTGCTTGGTGGATTCCTCTCATGGGGAGAGGAGAATATTAGAAAGGGGGGCTTTTTTATCCCTTTGTCATTTTTATCAAAGGGGGAGAAAGTATAGAGTTGGATGCAAATATCTTTTCGATGCTTTGTTATTGATAAATGTTTTCATCAATGGCAAATGGGGAGATTGTTAGAATGTGAGGTTTATTCTATCCATACTATTATAATTAATGGTTTTCATTTATGTCAGCATATCCTCATTCCATCTTCTTGGTGTATCAATTTCTATGTAACCGATTGGTTTGGCATATTAGTTGGTGTGCACTGATAGTCTATGTGTTTTAGCTGAGGTATTCACTAACAAGTTTCAATGAGTATTATTTATTGTGTGCAACATGTGTTATTTTATGTAGTTTGGATCAAACCTATTTGGATGTGTATCCCTTATTTTTTCTATCTCAGTTGTGTGTGTGTAACATGTTGATTATATCTATTGGAGCCAAGTGCTTTAGATAAAGTATTGTGTGTTAGCTTGAGTGAGGAATGTTGTATTGTTTGAGGTGGTCCTCATTTCATTCTTTACCACCATGGGAATGTCTTGGTGTGACCCATTTTAAATGTGTAACACCCTCTCTAAGAGGCCCAGGAAAACCTCCATAAGCCAATAATTTTTTTTATATAAGAAATGATACTAAGATCATGAGTACATTATGTTTCCAGTGTTTAGCTTTCATGGAATGAAGAATAATATCATAAGAGAATCCATTTAATCTTAATAAGTCTTATTTTCTTTCCTAAGTTTCATTAGGCCTCCTAATGTCATTACTATGGTAACAACTCAAAACAAGAAAATAATATCAAGTTTTAATGTGTAACAAAGAGGTATACTTATTTCCATTATGATCACTAAGTTACATTTAGGACAATAATTCAATATAAATTTTGCCGATAATGAGTCGACATTACAAAATTCTTCTAATCATAAAGGCAATAAAAGTGTCAAAATATGTGCCAAGGTTACAATTGTACTCCTCTGAGCCTTCTGTACCTATTTTAGAGAAACACATACATAGCCACAATACACAACAAGGGCTAAAAAAAATCACTAATAAACCATAAGAAAGCATGGTACATAAGAGCAATAACAATGTAGATAATAAATAATTGAGCATGGTATAGGGAAAACAATAACATTTCAGCAATGAACATGTAATTCAATAATAACAATAAGAAGATATACCTCTTCCACTAAGCCACATAACTGCCAATCGAGACTAGATACTAGTACTCATAAGGGAAGAGTGTCATCACATAGTTCTATCCTTGGGTTACCCAGGCTTGGTCACTCAGGGCCCCTACCCCCAAGGAAGAAGTCATGTGAGACCAAGGATCCTCTTGTGAAGATGAAGATGCTCAATCATGCCTTCAACTGAAGGCATCATCTCTTGGTCCCTTCCTTAGCCTAAACAAGAACTCGAGGCAAGGGCAAGGCACATTTTATCTTAATTAGTGTTTTCCCTAGTTTATTTGTTAAATTTTCACTTGATTAGAAACTTGCCATAAGTCACCCTGGTCTAGCCACTTTTGGGCTCTAGCCCCTATGGAAAGCTACTCTCCCTTAGTGTCCCTAAATGTCCATCCTAAGTATAGATATAGATAATGAATCACAAGACCATAGTATTCTTCCAGTGACATAAAACTCCATGACCAACCATGCTTACACATGTTTCGGCAAATAAGGAACACCATAAGAATTCAAATCAAAATTTCACATAATGTTAATTTGATGAAAGTAAACATCTTTCTACAAACATGTAAATTGCATTTTCTCATCTCCTTTCTAATTGGAAGAAGGAAATAATGATAATCAAGTGCTATGTTAATATTTATTGAATTTAAGACAACTTTATTAGCCAAATATTGGAACACTAGTCAACAACAACTTTCATCCATCACATCATTTAACACAAAGAAGCATATAATTAAGCCCTTGTAGTTAAGGCACTATATGTTTTTCTATTAATACGAGAATCTAAGTTTATCTATGTCAAGTAATTTAAAACTACCGCACAAGTTAACTAACAAAGGAGAGCAAGATATTTTTTTTTATACAGATTAGTTATCACTCTATGTTCAATCTTGATCTAGGTTTTCTCTACGGACCAGTAGCACTCATGTCAAATGATATGAATGAGATAAAACATTTTTACATCATTTCTAACATTACCATGCACTCAAATATTTCAAATATTATTATTCCCATTAACTTTAAAAAGGTACAAATAAAGAGAAAATGATATGTTCATGAATCTATTATATCTCAACACATTATGAATCTTTTCTATCTATTCCATCCTCCTGCACCAAATACTACTTAGTTATCTTATAAACTTTCCATGAAAATATGTTACAATAGAAAGTAGTAATTCAAAAGTTTAATATGGGAGAAAGCATAATACAATGGAAAATGATAAAGAAAATGAAAGTATTATTTGATAGAACGTAAGTAATTATAGAAAGTATTATCTTTGGGAAAGTATGAAAGACAGAAAATGTATTAGAACAAAAAGTACACTATAATTAAAAGTATCTTACAACAAAAAGTATCATCGATTACATTGAGGATTCAATGAATTACAAAAATAATGAAAGAGGATTATCTTACCATGAACCCACATAGGTATTATCAAAGTTGCGGCTATCATGCAATATAGTAAGCTTTAAATTGAAAAGTTTTAGTTTGGTATAAAATGCATGGTTCCCATACTAGTTTGAACAAAATGAAGACACAAACTAAGAAAATAATCTTTCCTTGATAAGAGTATCAATCTAGCAAAGAACTTTCAGAAATACTACCCACATTTGATTAATTTGAAGCATCCAATGATGGAATTCAGATTCAGTTTCCAGACATTATTCATGCAACTATATTACAAGAGGACAATCATTTTACATTAGAGAAAATAGAAAACAAAACCCTACCTTTCTTCCAAGAGTGGTAACAAAAGTTTGATTCTGGTTGATAAATGTGCCAAAGTCCTCCAATGAGAAAGACCCTCTAGTCAAAGCTTGAATTTTTCAGGCAATTACACAGTCCCCATAAGAATTTTATTTCCCTTAGTCCATATTCCAGCTCTATAGTCACTACAATTTTGAAAGTTCCAAGAACACCCAAACTCCCAGCTACAATGCCATGCCTAGGATGTAGTTAGTGAATAACTACTTCTTAACCCATTCAAAGAAATTTGATTATGAGAGAAGAAAATGCAATGCGTAGTTAAGAAGCTTAGGAATATTTAAGGTTTCTATTTTCTGAAATAAATTTATTTACATTTTATTTTATTTATTCTATTATAATTACCAAACACAAACAATTAACAAGATATGTCATGAAAAATTAATTAGCACATCAATAAGTAAATAAATTGATACATTTATACATAAACACTACATTAAATTAATCAAGGACATCATTGAGTTAGTAGCCTACTACACCAACAATCATGAGTACAACTTAAAATTAATCAACACACCAGAGACCCTTACCATTATGTTCCATCATAAGACTGATCAAGTACAATCTCAAAGAAACCAAACATAAACATATATATACACACAAACATCTATATCTCAACAAAACCATGGCATAGCAACCATACACACAAAAATATAAATCTGCATCACATCCAACATGCAATTAAAACATGTCATAACATGAAGAGAGATGGAGGAGCATTACAAAGGTTGGCCGACCTGGTGGATCTCATCAAGATGTATAAGTAGAGCGAGGATTTGAGTTGTTCATGTTATCTTTAGTGTGATAAATGAGACTCATGCATGGTTATATGAAAAGTGATTGCAAATCTATTTTTAGGAGATTTGTGGTCATGTGTGGGAGTGTGTTGATAGTGAGCCTTATTGTATCGACGTGAGCCTTATTGTATTGGTAGTGAGTCTTATTTATAACAAACATCTTACAATGAATATGATTAAGTCACAAAATGAAAATAGTGGAAGGCTGACAAGTGTTGAGGAACTTACACTGTAACCACATGACCTCCAATAGTGTAAAGAATATTTGTGGCTCTAGTAAAGTAAAGAACCAATTTGGTTGGTGTAGAGTGTTTTACATCTTCAAAATATTTAATTGGAACATAGTTAGATATTCACAAATTCAAATGAGGTATAGTCAAAGCACTTGTCTAGAAAATCATTCATGTAATAACATAATGTGGCTATCTAATTATAGATGAAAGTAACTTTAGGAATGCAAAGATATGGAAAGAATACTTCACCACAAAAAAATTATACAATCACCCTATTCGGTTAGCCATACTCATGCATATGATCCATTAAGCAGGATACTACTAGGAGCTTGTTGTCCTCGTGAAGCATACATATAAATATGGTTGACTGGCTAAGATACTTGCACACATTCAAGGCCATTTCTATTTTGTTATGATGTTGTTCATGTTTTATGAAGCCATATGAAATTAATAAAGGAAAAACACTTCTTATTAAAAAAGTTTATAGATCTACAAAGTGACATTATTTTCCCATCTTTTGGTGCATGTTCTTTATGTCTTTGGCTTCTCTCCCTCGCATCCAAAATAAGATTCTACCACTCTGAATCGAGAATGCACATGCAACTGTGTATAATATGCATGGACAATAGGTAGAGCTAAAAAAATGCACCACGTTTACATTTTTTTAATAGGTCTATAAGTTTTTTAATTTATAGACCATTGTGAATGTTATAACTCTGACAGCTATGGGTGAGAGAGTGTCCTAAACAAGCCAGCAAATAAAAAGTCTTGATTTTCTTTTATGCTGAGCATTACTTTCACCTATAAGAGTCAAAATTACAATGTTCGTGATGGTCTATAACTTAAAATACCTAATTAAAGACCTCTATAAAAAATTTAAACCTAGTGCATTTTTTAGCTCCACCTAATGTCCTATGCATATGAATTGAGATTGCATATTGAACTAGGCACCTCCTTTTGCATTGCCTGAAACTAAGAGATTGTCATAGTTAACATCTAAAACTAGCACGTTATCTACTACTACATTCCTATTGAAATACAAGTAAAAAACAAACCTTCAATTTACCCTACTCCAAATATTTACCATTAAAAATGTAATGTTGTCAACTTATTTACTACTTCATGCCTATTGAAATCACACAAGCAAGACATGTGAACTATTTTATAGAATGCCTCAAATAAATGTGGTCTTTTGGCAAGCCATGAGTGTGGAATATGCACAAAAATGATTTGTTGAAAACACACACACAAGTATATGCACATGCTTACACATATATATACATTGGAGATGCACATGCATGCAAATATAGGTGGAGTTAGAAAGTTGTGATGCCCAAAACTAAGGTGTCAAGGTGTGAAAAAACAAGTATTTGGTTGCAAGGTTAGGTGTTTTAGACAAGAGGAGTCTCCTTGATGTATGACCTAAAATAGTTAGATTCCTAGGTGGAGTTATAAAGTTGTCATGCAATCATAGGTTAATGTTGAGCTTCAATTAGTTTCGAGAATAGTTTAATATTCTCTACTAATTAGGGACAACCACGTGAAGGTGGAAGCTCATTTCCCCCCGCCCCCCCTAACATCACTCTAAATTCCCTATTAACATCTAAAATTCATTCATTCATTCATCTATTAATAAAATGTAACATTCATGAATTATCACAATATTCATTAACACATAAGCTTCATTAGCATTTATTAACATGCATTCATTCGCATTCATAAGATTCATTAGCATTCATTAACACATCATAACATTCATTAACACATAAGATTAAAACATTGAGACATAAACATCAGTCATTATCAAATAAGTTGCATAAATGAGAATCATTTCTTTTTTTTTTGCTTCCCTAAATTGTTGCAGAGGCATATCCATCTTGTCATCGTCTTTTCTTCTCACTTGTGCATGTGATCTCACTGTCCTTTGCAAAGGTGGGTCCTCTGCAATAACAAATAAAAGGGTTAAATTAAAAATATTATCATAATTGGGGTTAATTTAAAAACATATCATAATTGTTACAAGCATTTTGGTACTTTAAAGAACATAAATGTGACACTCTTTACCTTGTCCAACCATATCATCTTGCCCGATGACTTGAACCTCAACACACTCATCAGGAACAACCTCTACATCCCTTGCAACTACAATACAAAATATTTTATTAATCTCAACACATTATAATTAAATTTTTATTACTACACAAAATTCAATTTAAAATGTTTACTTGTATTAATAATTCACTAATCAAAATTGGAATAGAAAATGTATACCTTGAGTACTACAATGCACATTCGAATCGATGCATCTGTCGTGCTCGGATGGTGTATCAGGATTGGCAGGCTACATTCCAATGTAAATAATTAGTGCATTTATCAATAATATATACATATAAATACAAGACAAATACTGAGAAATGTTAATCATTCAGTTTAATGCATATAAATATATTCACTTTAAATTTTTAAACAAATATATAATCATTGTTTCCTTACTTAAAAAAATATATATTTACTTTATGTTGGAACTTAACATCAAATACAGTAGTTGGTAAAGTATTCAATTTGAAATAAAAATCAATTAGTTTATTTACCTGATCGACAGATCCACCAGAAGAATCTTGCCCACTCATTTCTTAGAATCATTCAGCCACGACTGTATAGCCTTGTTTGTAGCCTATTTTCTTGTCCTCTTCTGAAATATTTTTTTTGAAATCCAAGGCCTACATTTTTGCTTGGTATCATGAATTTTTATTGTAGTGAATTTCATCAAAACTAAATTGATTTCAATTTACAAATATTTGCATACGGTTTTTCATTTACTAATACTTACAATTCGTGCAACAAGTTTTGAATATCCACCTGATCTGAACTTGTGTTGCTCATGTTTTTGTTTTCTTGCTTATGTTTCCTTTGATGTGTTAGGCAACCTATGTGATGTTTGAAACATGTTAGATCATATAAGTACAAAGAGTAAATAGTACATAATTTCATTATTAAGATTATCACGTACCTTCTTTCCTCACGTGGTAGTATTTCTCCACCATGTCTTGCACTTCTCTCAAGTGCATCCCTTTTAAGATTCTTCCACTCATTAATAGGAACATAGAGGGGGCCACTCGTAATAAGGGTTGCATTCTATTTGGGACCTGTAGTTGTCCCTAATATACTTCAAAGCTTGGCATGTTTTCTCAAAGAGCCTAAGTCTTTGAAAGACGTTGGGTTCAAAAAAATTTGTCATAGAGTCAATGAGTTTATCCTTTAACTCTTTATCTTGTAATTGCCACCTTTTAAGGGAAAAAAATTGTTAGATATATAAATTAAGTGAAGCTACCTTTTGATATATTTGAAGAAAGGGATCAAAGGAAATTTTATCTAGCAATGAAATCAAAATATGATACCATGTGCGTATGGTTGAGCCAAAAATGCACAAACATTCATCATTAAGTTTTTCATAAAATAGATTATTCCCTGCAAAATAATAATGGGATTATTAGTTATTGCAAGGGACTGCACATGGGGTTAGTGCATTACATTATGAGTATAAGATTGTATATCAAAACAAATGATTAATGTTTATTTAGTACCTGGAAGCTGAGCTACTCTCACAAGAAGTCCATCTTCAATGCTCATGAGCAATTGATCACAATTCTCTATTGTTCACATACATCTAACACAAGTACATCTAGGAATTTCCTCATTGCCTCCTACATAAAATGAATCCAATATTACAAAATGCCCCATAAGAAATAATAGTTCAAGACAAATAAACACATGATAAATGAGAGAGAAAAAGAGGAATCTACTTACCAATAGGCGTTGCCATCACATCTGTGGCCATGCTATGTGTTGCCAATATTGCAGGCGATAATACCTCTATGGTTATGTTCCTTGTAGCAAGTGGCGTACTCAACATAGGATCAATGGTAGGTGCTGAAAAATAAGATTGTTAGAGCATAAACAAATATGGACAACCATGGACAAGATTGTTAGAGCTATTAAAAAAAATATTGTTCAAACAAAACATAAGTGGAGGATAGAACATGCAATGTACTTGAACCACCTAAAGTATCTGCATCTAGGGCATGGCCCTTTAATTTATTTTTCATCCTCTGTAAAAATAACACATGTATTTTAGTTAATGACATAAATAAAAGAGTATACTGTAAAAACCATTATTGAGCTTTTGTTATAATTAAAAACTACATTAATATTTACTGTATAAGTTTGAACCAGGTGAATAAACTCATCCTCTCTCATCTATATTTGAGGAGTCTGAGGTCTAATTGATGCCAATTGAGTTAACTCTCTTGATAGTGCATGAAGGACCTTTTGCAGTGCAACCACATGATCAATGGCTGATGCAAAATCAACAATGAATGGATCCTACTCATCATGCGTCTCCTAATGGACTACTTGTTCCTTTCCCTTTTTCTAATCATCACTCATTTGTGAGAAGAATATTATTAGCACTTTATTAAAAAGTAATCCAAAATAGTAGTGAAGAATAAAACATAACAAAAAATATGCATTAACATTTTTCTTGTATGTGCATTTGTACAACAACAATGAGTTTTACCTATCGGAAAGAAGAAATCTCATGAGAACCATCATCGCAATGCATATCATGTGGTTGTTGATCCATACTGTAGCCCCCCCCCTCTATAGAATTGAGGGTGCCCTACTATTTATAAGGGGCCCCTACCCCCTACCCCCTACTATTGCCCTTTATATCATCGGCGGAAGGGCCTATGCATGCAGAGGTTATCGCTTACCTGAATGCCCTACTATCTATACATGTATTTTTAAAAAAATCATTGACACACATTAAAACACATACATTCTTATTCTAAGTTACGTTGAATAATACACAATTATCATAATGCTTCAATTAAAAGAAGAGATAGTTTTTAAATTTTTAAACAATTTTAGATCATGTACAAGTTCATTTTACTATTTAATTGGAGTTTATTTAAATGGTGCATAGTTCATACCACCTCATCCATGATAATGGTTTTTTTTTTGTGTCTATGTGATTTAAATTGTAATCGATAAGAAGCTCTTCGCCTCCATGTATTGATTTGATCACACATACAAATACATAATTTGATCGCACATACAAATACACAATTTTCCCTCGCACACCTTAAATATGCAATTGGGTTACTTCTTAGTTGACGTAGGTCATGTACTATTTATAAAACCTATAATATTCCTTGATGCTTTTAGCCTTCTGTCAATTTATATAGCTACTCTTTTACTTTGTTCACTTACTTTTTGTTGTATATAATTTTTCGCTAGTGCATACCTACACATACTTTTTTTATATCTAACAATCTGCATCCAACTACTGTAATCATAACAAGGTCTGACATACTCCATCAATTCGACAACTTTTTTGTAAGAGACCTTTATACCATCCATGGAAAATAAGCCCAAACCATCTAATGAGGACTGTTCTATGTGATATATCCTCTCTCTAACACAAAAATCAGTGTTTATTGGAGGAATTTCATCAGGGAACCATTTTTTCTATAGATGTTTGTACCTAAAGGGCACCTTAGAGTCTCCTTTTCTCTCATCATCATAAGAACATGACCCCCCTTGAGCAAGGAAAAATTCTATGTGTTTATTGAATTTCTTTATGATCTTTTGACTTTGAGTCGATCTCCTTGATTTAGACATACTAAATGTCTCTCTTTCTTCTTCCATTCCTACATTTTCCTCGCTCGAGGAAGACAAATATGAAAAATACCTATTCAATGCTACCTACACTCCATGAAATGAGAGAGATAGGTGGTAATGAGAGAGATATTTTACAAATGGTAAAAAACATTAATCTCTATGGGGTGTATTGACTTATACTTGACAATCTATGAGACTGTGTGGGATGCTCGTGAAAGGGGTTTGGGTTTCTACATATGTAAATCAATTGTCTTCTATCATTGATCTATCAAGAACTCAATACTAATCATTGATCTATAAAGAACTCAATATTGAATAGCATAGGCATTGAACACATAATTGTACATTTCATTCATGTCATTGATATTATTCTTCATCCATCTCATCATAAAGATCATCTTCATCAATGACATCATCACCACCACTATCATCATCATCAACATCATCAACATCATCATCATCATCATCATGATCAATAGCAACATCATCATCATCTTCTTCTTTGACTAACTCTCGATCGTGATCATCATCTACATCATCTTCCACTTCTTCCTCTTCCTTGGTATCTTCTTATTCCATCACATTATACTTTATCTGCCTTCCTCTTGGATAATGTCTAACAATAAATGACCAACCTAGTTTATGTGGATCCTTTGAGTAAAATACCTATTAACATTGGCTTGGAAGAACATAGGGCTCTTCCCCAATTGGCTCAAACAACCTTGTATTAATAATTGGAAATCCATTGTCATGTTCAATAACAGTTCTATGAGGATCATTTTGATTGGGTCATAGTCTGTACCATTTCATGATGAAGAGAACTAATTTGAAGGAATTAAAGTCATAGTCAAGTATATCAACCAAAATGTCATAGTATCGATTTTGAGACTCTTGAGGATGTAAATCATTTCTAGATGAAATATTAGTCACTTGGAAGACTGCACTTATCCCAAAATCACAAGTTATCTTCGTGTCATCCAACTTTTTGATGCAACATTTATAACCATTGCATAACATAGCCTTGTGGTATTTCACCTACAATAATGTCAAACATGTATACATTATTACATCATGAGTTAAAAAAAATATGGTTGATTAACAAATTTATAAGTACTTGGAGATCTCTTAAACCATACGATAAATCTATTTCCTTTTGTGTAACATTGGGATATTCATTATGATGAGCTTTTATAACCAATGAAGACATGGTTTCCTATTTTAATCTATGACCATAATGTTGACATTGTTCAATTCATACCATCATCCAATCTTGATTGTTTGCAATAAACAAATGTATTGCATCCCACTCTTTAGCAACTTTACAAAAATAAATAGATGACTTAAAACAGATTTATTTTGAAGATTAAGAATTAATTAACTACAATAACATCTCATAATTTATTACCTTTCACTTTCCTAAATCTATCGTTTCCCACCAAGTACTCCCCTTTAAATTTTTTAATGGATTTGAGATCCCAAATACAATATATATGGGTCTTTGTTGCAAGATTAGGAAGATATTGAGTAACGTACACCATCATGATCTGGTATACCATATATCCCTCAACCATAGAACCCTCAGGATTTTCTCTTTGTCAAACCAAACCCTTCAAAAATTTCAAGTGCCTCTCAACCATCCACATTGACCTAGCCTATATAGGTCCACACAATTCAATCTCCTCAACTTGGTGTATGAGGTAGTGTTCTTGTGCATTGAAAAAATTTGATGGTAAACACTTTTTCATTTCACACATTAGTCGACGAATTCTTTTATTCCAATAATTTATATTTTCTTTATGGATTTCTTTAGATGACAACCACCTACAAGGGATTCAAGACACAAAAATATATAAATACGAGGCTTTACAATATATTACTTGTTTGATATTATTATGTTATATATTGAACAAATATCAATTCTTACCTCATATATTTTCTAAGATCATATATCACTTGTTTGATATTATTGTTGAAGTTTTTGGGGTAGCACATATTGCAACAATTGTCAACTGATCATTTCATACAATGAAAATTGAATGCAGTTACACAAATATATTGTAAATACAAAAGATCGTGACTTACCTTGATGAAGGTATGCCAATTGTTTGTTTTCATCCTTGACCCAAAATCACTTTTCTTTGATATGAGATTGCTTATATTTGCAGAAAATCCTGTAGGAAATTGAATTTTTTATATCACTTCTTTTATGGCATTACTTTGTTGCTCTGTTAATAACCAAGGAAGGGCACTTGCATTAATCCAGTCTCCATTGCTATTTGATTCAATGATATTTTTCATTGCATGATTGGAATCATGAATGTCACTAAAAATTTTGCCAACTTTTTCTTTGTCACGCCTTCTATCCAATATTTCAACAGTGTCTTTGTTACATTCTCTCCAATATGCATAGTATCAAAAAAATGCACAATTTGTAGCTTCTCATAGTAGGGAAGCCTACTAAATTCTTTGAAATAATATTTTAGTCCCTTTGGAAGGTGGTCAGTGATGCCTTCACGACCTTCCCGATCATCAATTACATAATTAGCCAACAAAACACAATCGAAATATATAATTTTCAAACATAAACCATTAGGTGGACTGATACTACCTCAAATTTTATTATATTTCAACTACCATAGGTGAGGTGTCATTCTTTGGGGCTTTGATGTAGTCTCTTCTTTCTCATTAAAAATATGTTTTTCCACACTTTGATACTTATGATTTTTGTGGAGGAAGTGCCTATACTCATCAACACATGCTTTCTTAAACTTTTGGAATGACGAGATTTCATCTTTGGACCACACATTGGACATGCAAATTTTCCCTTTGTTTGAAGACCTACAAGATAACGATACAATTAGATTAAATATGTTAATTTTTAGAATTAGAATTATCGCGTACAACTAGAATTCACCATAACATACCACATAAATGTGTCAACCCTAAGGCATCATGAATTGTCCACACAAACATTGCATGGAATTGAAATTCTCTTTGTCCAATTGTTCTAGAGATGTCATACATAGTGAAACCATTCCATAACACCAACAACTCATCTTTAAGAGGTGCAATATATACATTCATATCTTTCACTTGGTACTTACCTAGTTGAATTAACAACACCATCAAATAATTATTGTGCCATTTCACTCCAAGACTTATAATTATATGTAGATAACTATAAAATAATAAAATACCTAGAACAATCATTGCCAACATAATGTTCTCCCTCTTTATTGAAATCCATGGAGGAAGGTTATTGTTGATAACAAAAATAGGCCACACCGAGTAAATAAATCTCATCTCTCCAAATGGATTGACACTGTCTGCTGCCAAAGAAAGCCTGAGATTTCAAGGTTCTTCTTTAAAGTGTGGCCACTTTTCCTCTATATCTATAAATGATGAACCATCCGTGGGCATTTGAATAATGTCATTTAAACTCCTATTGCATGCATGATAATCCATAAATTGTGCCAAGCTACTACACCTAAATAATCATTTCAGACGTGGAATAATGGGGATGTAATAAAGAACCTTGCGAGGCACCTTTTTTGTCATTTGATCATCTTGATATCTAATCATATGACATTCAGGGCATTATGTTACATATTCATGTTGTTTATGATAAATAACATGATCTTTGGGACAAGCATCTATTGCTTGATACTCCATTTCAATATGTTTCATAGTGGCACATAATTCTTGGTACGAGTGAGGGAGAACATTTGATGGTGGTAACAGAAACTCGCCTATCAATCTACAAAAAAATATATAAGTCGTTACTATAAACAATCTTAATGGTACATGTTTCACCTTTTATAGACTATAATGATGTATATGAAAAACCTTAGCATATGTGACATTACTATGTTGGATAAACTATTCATAACCTTAAAATTCACCAACAACAATATAGTAGAGAGAAGAGTATATTGTGAGCCTTCATAAAGGGTCATGTTCACCTTCTCAAGTAGAGGTATACCATGGATGACATCAATGTCATCCTCATCATAATCATCATCATTAGCATCAACAACAACAATAGTACCAAATGTGTCAATGATCAATGCATTCATACCATCATCTTCAAATGTGTTTTCTGGTGCATGATCATCATCTTCCATGGGATCATGATCTTCAGCTTCAATACTCACACCTCCATATTCCTCTATATTCACACCCCCATGTTCCTCTGAGATGTAGTGGTCCATATCATGTACTACACTGGGGAGATCAACCTATATAAAAATGATGATAATTTGATGCAGGAGCATCTCGAGTTCTTGGTAATCTTGTGTCACCAAAAACACGTGAGAGTTGATAGATGTGCTTGATAGCTAATTTTGGGCTCTCAGTGATGTATTCATGTTTCCACCAGTAGGGCTTGATTTCTACTCAGTTTCTTTGCTTACTGAGTTGGTTCGATTGGTTCATCAAGTTAATTTCCCATCGCTCGGTAATCTTGCTCACCAAGTGGTTTATTTTAGATTTATGTTTAGGCTAACTTGTGCATTGAATTTTGGTCACAGATTTAATGTTTACATCGATCATTGGGAAGTGTGTGGACCTAGATCTAGTCATTTCTTTCTCTAATGATGGATCTGAAGGCCGACTTGTTTCAGTAGCCTCTTGTATAAATAAAGTAGTATGTTGTAGTTGTAGGCATCAATTTAGAATATAAGATCAATTTTTAGTAGTTTTAATCAGGAAGTAAGAAGATAGAAGATAGGATCTGGAAGTTGAATCCTTGCATGAATGAGGACTATTGTAATTGAATTTTGATTGTATTGGCCGTAACCGGGAAGGCCTTACATCCCGACATGTATGAGGTTATTTGATGAATAATATGTGAAGTTTATTGCATTCTCTCTCTCTCTCTCTCTCTCTATTGTGTTATTGCTTCTGTGTTTTGTTTGAGCAAGGAGGTTAGTGATTAGGGTGTGCCCTTGGCTCCTCATCCTACCCTCTCTCTACTTCAGGTGGTATCAGAGCGAGGTTGAGATCTATATCTAAATTTATGAATTTAGATCAAGGGTTCCTTCTAGTAAAACCCTAGCTGATATTTTTTGTGGGGTGGCAGATTGTGCTCTGACCTACAATTGCAGAGGGTTTCAAGATGTTTCATGGGAGGCGATATGTAGATCTAGGATTGGCAATGTGCTAAGACAAATTGCTACTAGTTAGAAGCTATTGAGACAACCCAACACTGAGGAAGACATCTTGAATATGTTAGTGATGAAGAAGTTGAAGATGAACAAGGTGAAGCAAAACCTGCACCTGTGATGGATCAAGGTGAAGAAAGATCATTGAAGGCACTGAAAAAATTGAAGTCTACACTACATTTCAATCCTCCTGAATATAATAGAAAATTAGATTCAGATGAATTGGTGGATTGGATAACTGAGATTGAAAATTATTTTGAATATGAAAATGTCCCTGAGGAGAAAAAGGTGAAAATTGCAAGTACAAAGTTGAAGAGTCACACATCCTTGTGGTGGGAGCATCTACAATTGGATAGAAAGAGGAAAGGCAAGAAAAAAATCAAGGCATGGAATAAGACAGTGAATAAATTAAAAGGTGAGTTTTTACCATGTGATTATCAGATTAACCTAGTTAGAAGAATGCAAAGGTTGAGGCAGAAATATAGCTTGGTAAAAGACTATACTGAAGAATTCTATAGATTAGATATCAGATCTAAACATGTTGAAGATGAAGTGGACAGAATTTCTAGGTACCTATATGGGTGAAGAGTTTCTATTCAAGAGGAAATTAGTTTGGTTAAGTTGGAAAATATTGAAGAAGCTTATCAGTTTGCCTTGAAAGATGAGAAGAAATTGAACAAAAGACATGAACAAAGACAGGGAGGAAAAGGTGGTAGATTCCCCAGAGGAAGAGGTAGATCTTATGGTGAAACAATAGATCTAACCTAGACAAAACAAATCAGGATAAAGGCAAGACTAAGTGGAAAGGTGAAAGTTCTTCTAGAGGAAGAGGCAGTAACTACCGAGGTGGTTATAAAAAAGGTGGATTATGAGGAACTTGTTACAATTATGGAGAAGAATGACATAGGTCATTTTAGTGTACACATACAAGTAAGAATGTCGGTAACAATAGAAATGCTTTGGTGCAAGAAGACTCACCGAATGAACCAGAGAAAGAAAAGAACTTGATGATTAGACGATCACTTTAGACTGAAAGTAATACGGAAGATCTAGTAAGGAAAAGCTTGTTCAAGACCAGGTGCAGAGTTGATTATAAAGTGTGGAAGGTAATCATTGATAGTGGAAGCCCAAAGAATTTGGCATTTGAGGAAATGGTTGCAAATTTGTAGTTGGAAAGGTTGAAACACCAAAAGCCCTATCAAATTTCATGGATCAAGGATGAACATACACTATTGGTAAATGAACAATGTTATGTGAATTTGAAAATTGGAAAATACTATGATAAGGTGTTGTGTGATATCATGCGTATGGATTGTTCTCATATTTTGGTGGGTAGACCTTGGAAATATGATAGACATACTATATATGATGGAAGATTGCATAAATATACTATTTGGGCTGATGGGAGAAGACAAATATTGCTACCTTTGATTGAGGAATCTCTTAGTAATGTTTTCACATCTATGAAAGTTTTTTTGATGGAAGGAAGAAATTTTGTTAAAGATTTGAAGAAGAATGATGTATGTTTTGTTGTGATTCCTAACAAAATGAGTGAGAAAATAGTGGATAGCATCCTTGAAGAGATTGATAAGATACTCACCAAGTATAGAGAGATCATTTATGATAATGTACTTGATGGTTTACCACCAAATAGAAATATTGAACATTGTATGGATCTAATTCCTAGAGCTAGTTTATCGAATAAGGCACCACACCAGTTAACACCTACCGAGAATCAGGAACTTAACCAAAAAATCCAAGAATTGTTGCAAAAAGGTTTGATCTAAGAAAGTTTGATCCCTTGTGCAATACCAATAGTATTGGCACCTAATAAAAATGGAGAATGATGAATGTGTACTGATTCCAAAGCAATCAACAAGATAATAGTAAAATATTGGTTTCCTACACTAAGAATGGATGACATAATAGATAGTTTGACTGGAGCAAAGTATTTTACCAAAATAGATTTGAGAAGTGGATATCATCAAATCAAAATTAGAGAAGGTGACGAATGGAAAACTTCTTTTAAGATAAGAGAAGGTTTGTATGAGTGGTTGGTTATGCCCTTTGGTTTAACTAATGCACCGAGTAATTTTATGGGATTGATGAATGAGGTTTTGAAGAAGTTCTTAGGTAAATTTGTGATTGTATACCTAGATGCCATTTTGATATTCAGTAAGACCAGAGAAGAGAATTTGTTGCCTATTAAATAGGTATTATAGAGATTGAAAGAAGAAAAGTTGTTGATTAATTTGAAAAAGTGTTCCTTCATGAAAGAATAGATTGTGTACTTGGGATTTATGATTTTAGTTGATGGTTTGAAAATGGATCCTGAGAGGGTTGAAGCTATTTTGAATTGGTGTACACCTGAAAATGTTAGTGAGGTAAGATCATTTCATGGTTAGCAAGTTTTTACTGAAAGTTCATCAAAAATTTTAGTTCAATTTGTAATTATATGACTGAGACTATGAGAGGAGATAAAAGAGAATTCAAGTGGACACATGGATCTAATAAGAGTTTTGAGAATTTGAAGCATAAGGTTATTGAATTGCCCATGTTAGCTTTACTTAATTTCAATAAGGTATTTCAAGTTGAATGTGATACAAGTAGTAGTACAATAAGAGCTGTGTTGAGCCAAGAAGGTAAACTTGTTCCTTTCTTTATTGAGAAATTGAATGATGCAAAAAGGAAATATTTTGTGTATGATCAAGAATTATATGCTATTGTTCAAGCCCTAAATTAATGGAGACATTATTTGATACTAAGTGAATTTGTGTTGTATATTGATCATAAGGCTTTACAATACTTGGGTAGCCAGAATAAGTTGAATCATACACATATGAAATGGGTTGAATATTTGCAGAGTTATACATTTTTGATAAAACATAAGAGTGGAGTTACTAATCGAGTTGTTGATGCATTGAGTACAAGAAGATCTTTGATGACTGAAATGAGAATTGAAGTTCTTGGTTTTGATGACATGAAAGATTTGTATGAAACTGACCCTAATTTTTCTGAGTTGTGGAGAAAGTGTAGAGCATCAACCAAGTACTAAATGGGAAGACTATTTCATCCAAGAAGGTATTTTGTTTAAAAGTATTCAGTTGTGTATACTGAGAAGATCAATGAGAACTAATTTGATAAAGGAGAAATATAGTAGTGGTTTGGTCGGACATTTTGGCATTGACAAAACATTGAATTTTCTTAAGGAGAAGTACTTTTGTCCATAGTTGTATAAGGATGTTTAGAAATTTGTGAAAAGTTGTGGAGTTTGTCAAGTTACAAAGGTAGTAAGTCAAAATACTAGATTGTATACACTGATTTCTACTCTTGAGAAACCTTGGATTGATATCAATATGGATTTTTTTTTGGCTTACCGAAGACAATAAGAGGTAATGATTCTATATTTATTGTTGTGGATAGATTTTCTAAGATGGAACATTTTATACCCTATAGAAAAACATTAGATGCAGTGCATATAGAAGATCTTTTCTTTAAGGAAATTGTCAGATTGCATGGATTACCAAGGAGTATCATCTCTGACCGAGACATTAAATTTGTTGGATACTTTTGGAAGACTCTTTGGAAAAACCTAGGTACCAAGTTGAGGTATAGTTCTACATTTCACCCATAGACGGATGGACAAATATAGGTTGTAAATAGAAGTTTAGGTAATTTTTTAAGATTCTTAGTTGGTGATAAACCAATTAATTGGGTTTCTATGTTGGCACAAGCAGATTTTGTATACAATAATTTAGTGAATAAGAGTAATGGAAAAACACCTTTTGAGATTGTTAATGACATACAACCGGGAGGCATATCAGATTTGAAGGACATTGCTGGTGAAGAAAATAGAAGTGTTAAAGGAGAAGAATTCATTGAGTACATAAAGACATTGCATAAGGAAGTGAAGCATATGTTAGAACATAGTAATAAAAAATACAAGGACAGAGAAGATAGATCAAGAAGACATAAGACTTTTGCAGTTGGGGATGAAGTAATGGTTCATTTGAAGAAAGGTAGATTTCTTGTTGGAACCTATGGAAAACTAAAAATGAAAAAATTTTGTCCTTGCAAGATACTGAGAAAATTTGACAGTGGAAATGCTTATGAGATTGAGTTACCTGATGACATGGATATTTCACCTCTATTCAACATTGTAGACTTGTATGAATATTATGAACCTGATGAAGAAATGACAGTACTGAATGATTATCCTAAGAAGTAGATAGAAGAAGTTGAGCAGATTTTGGAACAAAGAGTTGGCAGAAGTACAAGAGGAAAAGAGTACATGGAATATCTAGTAAAGTGGAAGAACAAACCAATTGAAGATAGTTCATGGATTTCATAATTTGAGTTGGATTCAGCTCAGGTTGTACTTGCTGCATGATTCAGAGAATCATCTCAAAACAACCCTAGGTGTCTGATGCAGGAGCATCTCAGGTTCTTGGCAATCCTGCGTCACCAAAAACAAGTGAGAGTTGATAGATGTGCTCGGTAGTTGCTTTTGGGCTCTCGGTGATGTATTCTTGTTTCCAATGGCATGGCTTGGTTGCTACTCGGTTTCTTCTCTTATCGAGTTGGCTTGGTTGGTTCACCAAGTTAATTTCCTATCGCTTGGTAATCTTTCTCACCAAGTGGTTTATTTTAGATTTATGTTGAGGCTGACTTGTGCATTGAATTTTGGTCATAGAGGTAATGTTTACATTAATCATTGGGAAGCGTGTGGACCTAGATTTGGTCATTTCTTTCTCCAATGATGGATCCAAAGGCTGACTTGTTTTGGTAGCCTCTTGTATAAATAAAGTAGTATGTTTTAGTTTTAGGCATTAGTTTAAAATAGAAGATTAGTTTTCAGTAGTTTTAATCAGGAATTATAGGATTTGGAAGTTGAATCCTCGCATGAATGAGGACTGTTGTAATCAAATTCTGATTGTATTTTCTGTAACCGGGAAGGCCTTACAATCAGACATGTATGTGGTTATTTGATGAATAATATGTGAAGTTTACTACATTTTCTCTCTCCCTGTTGTGTTATTGCTTCTATGTGTTGTTTGAACAAGGAGGTTAGTGATTAGGGTGTTCCCTTGGCCCCTCATGCTACCCTCTCTCTGCATTATAATCAAACCTTCTTCAATGTGATAATAAAACCTCCTTCCATGGTTCATATGTATATTAATTGTGGAAACAATATAACAAAAAACTTACCAATGGATGATGTTGTGATGTCTGCTGCTATGACTATTGTCATAGTTAGGGCTCAGACCTTTGCGCCTGGGTTTGCAGGCATCACCCCTCCTACTGCGATCAGCACATTGCCCTCTTCTCCTACACCTGGGAATGCAGGATTCTCCCCTATTGTAGGTGTTGTGGTTCAGGCATCTTCTCCTCTTGATAGGATTGGGGTAGCTTCTGGTTGTGATGCGTCTAGGGTTCATCATCCTACTGTGTTTGTGACCTCTGCTATTGTCATTTCCCTGGCTAAAGAAGCTTCCTTGTCTACTGGGTCTTTTGTTGATGTTGTCTCCAAGATGGTTGGAGCTGAGATGGAACAAAGGGTTTCTGCTAATGGGGTTGCCTTGGTTCTTGTTTATGAGTCCTTATCTATCAAGCTATCCTCTGATGTTGATAGAGACTTGATGAACAGTAGTGAAATTTTTAAATCCCATGGACTGATTTTTCGATTCCAAGGTTATTGGCCCAGCCTACCCCAATTGCATGATTGGATTTCTTGCAGATGGAAACCAAAATTAACAGGTACTATTAACATCTTTCCAATGGAAAAAGGTTTTTTCATTGCTAAATTTGAAAATGTTGTGGATAGAACTACGATCCTATGTGATTATTTCTTTTGCTAGGAGGATGAGAAATTTTTGCTCCTGGTCAAGCCATGGCACCCTAGTTTTAATCCTTCCACTGAAATCTTTAGTTCTATCCCTATTTGGGTCAGGCTCCCCAATTTGCCCCTTCACCTGTGGTAGGACTCTATCCTTGAGGAAGTGGGTGGGGCTTTGGGGGATTTCTTGATGACTGATAATAATTATGATAATATGTATCAATCTACTATTGCTCGTATATTGTTAGACATTGATACCTCGAAGGGCCTCCCAGCTGAAATTAAAATTGAAACATCCTTGGGACCTTGGATCCAATAGCTTGATTTTGAAGGCATTCCTTTTAGATGTTGCAAATGTTTTAAGACTGGTCATATTTCTTCCCAATGTGGCTTCATTTCCAAGAAGAAGAAATCTTCTCCTTCTTGGTGGAAGGGTGCTTCTACCAAACATTATACTATCTTGAAAATCTCTTCCCACCTTGTGGTGGAGGCTACTCCTGATTCTGACTCTCCTCTATATGCTAGTGTAAAGGTTAGCTTAGCTCCTGACATTAATGCTCTTGAAGGATTTGCTGGGTCTGTTGGCTCTGTCCATGTTCCTGATGCTGGAATTGATGGGTCTGTTGGGGCTGCTGGCTTTGTCCTTGTCCTAGTTGTTGGGGCTATTGTGTAATACCTCTCCTATAGTGATACTATGATTTGATACTTTTTATTATGATGGTTAGAACTATGCACTCATGTTTATGTTTTCATGGAGGATTATACGTTCATCAGATGATATTTATATGCTCAGTTATGGTTACTTTGATTATATGTTTATGGGATCCTAGAAGAATGTATTAGTTTTACATGTTTTATCTCATGAATGGTATACTAACCCTTATCTCAATTGGTTTATGGATACATATGTGTTTTTCATGACTCAGGACGAAGTCGTAGTTACTTACTCGGTGAGGTCCACACGATGTATCGATCCTAGTCATCTGCTTGCATATATCTGATTTATATATATCTATATGTATATGTATCTCTTCTTGGTGATGCAGGATTTGCAGGTACCGGGTATCGTCTCCACCTGGCTCCACAGGTCTAAGCGATCCCTTAAATCCTCGATCATTGTTGTTGTCAGGGAGATATCACCAAGCTTCATAAAAGAAAAACTTTTATCCTTGATCATTCACCTTAGGTGGGAAGTGCCAGATCAGTTCCTGGTAGGGAGGATTATGTGGTTATCAGTTATTAGGGTTTGAATCTTGATCTTGCTGTTAGGGATACTCAACTTTGTCAGTAGGTTATCTATGTGAGTCCTTGTTGATCGATTTCTGTTTCAGTGACTTATCCCTGTTTAGATTTTCATGTTAGTATTAAGATCGAGTTGCTATTTGTACCTTGCATCTTCTGGTTATATAGTTATAAAATGTTAGTAAAATGAATAATGAGTTATTTATACTATATGTGTCATAAACATATGGGTGCACACATATGCTTATGAACACATATATGTATATTAAGGTATAAATATATATTCATAAATATAAATAAATATATATACTTAATTATATTAACAAATAGCACTAGCTTTATGGTTGTTGATAAAAATAAATTAAGAAATAAATAAAATAAGATAAAATAAAATAGCTTTTGGTAATAAAACTAACTAGCTAGGAGGGAGTTGAACTCGAGACCTCCTAGAAGTTGGGGCTAGTTAGTTACCAATTGTGCTATGTGAATTCCTTGTGAGGTAAGTAATTAAATTTATTATTAAACCTTATTTTAGAGAATATTTTAATTAAAAAAAATAATAATAAACAAAACTTTATTATGTTACGGGAGAGATTAGTTTCTCCTCCAACCGACTATGGAAGTTGGAGAAGTTTCTTCCCGTATAGAAACTTCTCCAACCAAATAGTTGGAGAGGAGATTATATCTATGATGATTGGTTCGGAAGAGGGGGCTGGAAACTATTTTGGGAATGGAGAAACTTTGGCTAATCAGGAGAAATTTGGGAGCGGAGGAACAGGGAGCAGCGGAAGAAATTTTGCAGGAACGGGCTTCGTCAACCAGGGAACTATTTACCAGGTTGGAGCTTTTCCCTGATAATCCCTAGGATATGAAATAATTATTTTATTGTAATGTTTGTTTGTGCATTATTGTTTATGTTAGATCGGCAAACTCAATAGTTTTAATATCATGGTTATATTAATATTTGCTGAAATAAAATGTAAATTCACAGAATATTAAACCCTAGAAAATGTATAAGAAGTTAGATAAACAAATAAAATACACAACATTGTATTTTATAATATTAATAGAGTTATATTTTCCTGTATATGTCCTTTGAAAAAAAAATATATATAAATATAAATTTATTAACCTACTATTGTTTTGATATTCTAAAATATTCATTAAATAATTATCTAGTCTTAATATTATTATTATGTAATAGATAATATAAATTCTATTAAATATGTTTTAAAAGTTAAAAAAAAAAAAAATAATATTAAAAATTGAATAAGGCCGCTGCCGCGGCGGGTCCCGCAGTACCGGACGACAGCGTCCGCTGCTGGCGGCACCTTCGGGTGCCGTGCGGCAGCGACGGCTGTCGGCGGTACCCGAGGGTACCGCACGGGAGCGGGCCCCCCTGTCAGTTTTCTAAAAACAAACAAATTTTGTTTTATTATTTATTATTAGCATTTAAAAAAATGATTTCGGTAATATATATATAATATATGGTTAATATATTATATATATAATATAATATGTGTTTAACATTAATTTGAGTTAGATATTATATTATATATATATAATATGGGTATTATTATATATATATAATATAATTTGTATTTTTTTATTAAAATTAAATTTGTATTATATTTTACATATAATATGATTTATAATTGGAACACATGTTTTCTTTCTTTGTTTATATATATATAATATGTATGATATTATATATATATAACTATAATACATGGAGACATTCATTTAAGACTTCTTAGAGGCATATTAATTTAAGGAATAAAACTATATTAAAATTTAATGAGGGTTATATATATATAATATATTGTATGTATATATATTATATATACAATATATTAGATATAATATAATCCATTACATGGGGAAAACATAGGAACTAGAGGCATATCTGTTCAATGTTTTAATTTTATAAATTTTATTTAAGTTGCAAATAAATAATTGATTTCTTGGTTTCATATCTGTATAGATGATAGGAGGGGACTAGAAAACTGAACCCTTTGTCTCCTAACTTGTCAGCAATCAAACCTGTCAAACTTTGTGATCTCCTAAGCATCCTAGGTAGGTCTGTTATAATGAAATTGTTGGACATGTTAGTGGTTTGCTAGGAAAACCTAACGGGAATAGGTTAGGGTTAGGAAACCTAGGAACCCCTAAGTGAGTGGCTCTCAGTGCGGGGCCGGGGCCCTAAAGTGGCTAGACCAGGATAACCGACTGATGAGTTAGTTAACCAAGTGATAACCTAATAAAATTTAAGGGATGGGTTCAAAACATTAAAAAGATTAAACTGTGCCTCGCCCATGCCATTAGCGCTAGGACAGGCTATGGATGGGAGTGGGAGAAGGTGCCTATGTGTAGGTACAAATCGAATGGCACTTGTCTGTATGAAAGGCATTTGATTTCCGCATGTGCCTACTTGGGGGCCGGGGCCCAGTGTGGCTAGTACCAGGACAACCCAAGGGGTGAGGGCTATGCGATGACACTCACTTAGGTTGTTGCTCAGGATTTCCTACCCAAACCTTAGAATCCCTTGTGAAATGTACTTTACTTGTGTGAAATGTTATCCAACCCTTTTGGTAAAACCTAGTAAGTTCCTTCTTGTGGGCTTGGTGTTTATCTCCTAGCACGGGGGGTGAAACCTTACCAGTTTCACATGGTTGGGTGGAAAATATTTCTATCGAGGTATCTTGTGCAGATGTAAACAATTGAAGATTCATATTTGTCTGAGCACCTGTTGAAGAATGAAGACTTGTACTTATTCATGTTGTTGTAAACTTATGTATTCTCCTACGAGGAGTTTAAATGTAATGTAATTTTCAAATGATGTAATAATGGGTAGACATAGGAAAAGGGTTATATGGGATGTTTATTTAATGGAAAGATGTAATCTTGTTATGTAAAATGTTGATGAATCATTTGTTGTACTATTGCAATATGTTTGTTTGAGGAAATGGGATTATAGTAATTGATCATTAAAAAGTTTTAGATGGAAATTAATTATGAATGTGTTTAAGTATTTTCCAATAAAGAACTTGAAATGGAATTTGTATGGTTAGTAAATGTTGTTAATAGTTTATCAGTTTTTAATTTACATTTAAGGGAACCTTGGAAAGAAGTTAGAATATGTTTTGTTTATTTGCAAACTTTAAAAGTTCAAAATTTTTCGTAAAACTCTACTTAGGTTTTCTTTTACAAAGTAAACCTTTGTGCAATTCCCTGGTTCCCTTGCGGGGCATGACATATTGGCTTTGTCCTTGTCCTAGTTGCTAGGGCTGCTAGCTCTGTCCCTGGTCCTGATGCTAGAAATGATGGGTTTGCTAGGGATGCCAGATCTATCCCTGTCCCAATTGCTGGAGTTGGGCCTACTGGGGCTGCTAGTTCTTTCCCTATCTCGATTGCTGATCATGAAATTTCTCTTTCTACATTGGGTGATACCAGATTTTTTATTATTTTGATGGGTGCTGGCTTTGCTGGTGACTCAACCCCTCTTTTGGGGGTTGTTTCTCCTTCTCTGGATTCATTGTCCTGGCAGAATAAGGCTGCCAGTGTTGAAGAAAGGCTAGATTATAGTTAAAGGCAAAAATTTTAAGAAATCCTCCCCGAATTTTGACATGACCCTTCGATCTCATTTGAAGGGGTCAAAAAGATAGTTAGTGTATCTCTTGCTGCAGAATTCCAATGTTTTATCTTTTGCAGTGATGTGGTTGTTTCCTTGGCCGAGATCTTTTGGGTCATCTCTTGAGGTTGGTGGCCTTTTGTTTTGGCTGCTCTGTTTTGTTTGGTGCACTCTTATTGCTATATCTTAAGTTTTTTCTTTTTAAAGGGTTTTGGGTCCCTTCAAAACCTATTTTTCCCATTAATCAGAACTTACCAATGGATGATAATCAAATTCCCCTTCAATGTGACCATTCTCCCTACAATGTCTCTTTATTGTTTTGATTTTGATTCTTATTGTCTTTAAGTCATTACAACTCTTGCATGGACAATAAAATTTGTCATCGCCTTCTCTTTGAAAGTTAAACAATCTAACGATTGACTCACTATTTTGATTGAATTCCCTTGTATTATCTGACATGATCCTTAATGTACATATCTGCAAAAAAATTGGACATGTTGTACTTAATTTTTATATCTGTACATATGGTTTTGATAGAAAATGGTCACTCTATTTTCTCATGGTGAGAACTCTTTAGTTTTGACAAAAAATGTCAAACAAAAAATGACATGTTACGGTAGGTTTTATAAATGATATGTTACTTTGTAAATTTAACTTTACCACATAATGATTATTTTACCCATGTCATTCACCTTTTCAATTACATCACACATTTCCAAGTACGCCTTCCCCTAAGTCACAAATTTAAATGATTACCATACCATCATTATTTCACTTCAGACTTTATTAATCATATTACTCATCTTTCAATAATCACTCCAAGTCACATCTGTAGACTTTGACAATATCAGGCTTGTATCAAATTTAGTTGTGAAGCTGTGCATTTTGATTGGTGAACAAGCCTTTACTTAGGTTCTCTTGGCATTATCTTACATGGAATATCTTCTTTAGGCATCTTCCTACTCCTTCCAAAGGCTAGGCCTTTACTTCAGTTCTCTTAGATTTATCTTATATGGCTTGAACTTTTTTTGTTAAGGCTGATTTATACATTTTCTTAAGCTTACCTCTAATAACCATCCCAATTTCTTGATATATTTCTAACCAAGATGGAATAAATGATTCTCTCTTTTTGATATCCATATTTGGAGCTGCTTAATCAAGTACATGCTTGTAATCATTAAAATGTGAATACAATCACTATTGAGAGGGACATGTTAATTCCCTGGCCTATCATTGCTTGATCAAACTTCTTGTCATACACGACCTTCTTACTATAAAACCCCAAATTGGATGGGATACTTTTGAGGATTATGGCTTAGAAATGCAGGAACCCCAACCTGCTAAAATTGAGACCCTTGAGGGGGAATCTGCTCAAAAGAGAAGCTTGAAAACTAGCCTTGCTAGTAAAACCCCCAAGACACTAAAAATGAGTCTTATTACTTCTCCCAGTGTGAAAAATAAACTAAATAAATCCTCTATTCATTGAAACTAAAGTACCATAGTTTGCATTATTAAGTGATCTTGTTTAAATTTGTGTTCATTTCATAAGATGAAGTACATGTAAAGAAAAGAAAGACATACATCTAAAAGATTACATGTATATATATGCTAAAAAGATTGTATGTACTATACATCTGGGCTCACACAGGCCATGAGCATAGCCAACTCCTAAAAAGATAAGGTTGAATACAAACATACATGAGTAAATGAGCATAAACAACAAGGTACCAAACATTTCTTGAAGAGATGATGGAAGGATGACCAGGGTGTGAATCCAGTGTGCTCCTACTTGATCTAGAACCTGCAAGAAGGAAATAAATGGGGTTAGATCTAAGGGATCTAAGAAATGCATGATATCCTATTACATATCCTCATCTACAGTCATGCATGTGCATAATCAAGCTATACATTTCTAGAAGGAAACCATGCTACAAAACATGTGCACTAAAAAATATGCTATAGGAGGAAGAAGATACCATCATGGAAAAAATCAAGTGGACACACATAAGTCACAATGGTGCAAGAGTGTGATCAGTACTGTAGATGCATCATCCAAATAATGAAACAACATCAAATTTTTCTATTTCATTTGATGTTGCTATGGCATCATTTCCAAATGAGGCATCCACAACAATAACTCATAACATGTCATAAGGTCATGGTGTTCCAATACAAGGTGATGCAATCATAATCAAACATACAGGTGGATAGCTAAGAAGAACTACAATGATGGGTCATCTACATCAAGTTAGATAGATTCACCATAGATTGAATACAAATGACATAAAGGCATCCATGGGATTCAAAAATCTCTAAGCATATATGATGATCAAGCATAAAGTTTTCAAAGACATGTGTCAAATCTACATTAAAGGTCACCAAGCATCCATTGTATATAGAAGGCCACCATGGAGCATCAATAATATTCCATAAAATATGCATTCTAGAAATAGGACAACAACAAATATGTATCCAAATGAAGATGAAGTAGTAATAAGTGTTGAAGCAACAACAAATGATACATCATGATGAGGCAATGAAGACTCAATAAAAATTGACTTGAAGCAGTGACACAAGAGACAACATCAAAATGATCATACAAAAGCATCATCATATATGTCCAAATTAAGAAATACCAATAGTGATGCAAGCACGGGCCTTGGAAGATCTTCAAGACAATGATCCAAGAAGGAATAGTCAAATAGTAAGCATGCCATCAAATGATCATGCAATAAGTAAATCCATAATATCTTAGCTTCATGACACATGAAGATCATAAGTACAAGGGCATTCAAATGGGCATAATGAAGCAATAGTGATAATGATACAACAAAAAATCAGAATGCTAAAGCTCATGGGTTGTCAACAACAAGCACCAACAATGATTCCAAGGATACAATAGAGATGGTGATACCTTAGCAATAGCTCATGAGATTTGAATCCATTTAAAATAGTGAGCATCAAATCAAATAACAACAAATATATGGATGCCCTATCTCAAGCTCATGGGCTCTAGAACCTTTCAAAAATAGTGAACGATAAAGAAAGCATCTTAATGCTATAAGTATTAGTGAGAATAATGAAGAAAATAGTGATGCCCTAAGGATCAACATGGGCTCAAAGAAATGAGCACCATGTATAGAAACAACAACATAGATTACCATGCCATGGCATCCAAATCAAATAGTAAATAAAAATGCAAGGATCCAACAATAATGCCCTAGTGTTAAACACGGGTCCTCAAAGATCTAAACAAGTAAAATATAGCAGTGAGAATTATAATGTTGTGTCGATAACTAAATCAAATCAAGCAATGATATATACAGAAGGAATAAACAGTCACATGCCTGTGGCCTTGAGAAATCAAGTACAGTAAATAATCATCAATGGAAGAAAATAATGATGCCCTAGCCCGATAGTCAATCATACGATGAATGGAAAATAAGTAATAGTTAATTATTGATGCTCTAGGTCATCACAACAAGAAGATAATGTTGACTGCATGTTGATTATGACTTCATCAGCTTGTATTGGAACACCATGACCTTATGGATGCCCTATCTCAAGCTCATAGGCTCTAGAACCTTTCAAAAATAGTGAGCGATAAAGAAAACATCTTAATGCTATAAGCATCAGTGAGAATAATGAAGAAAATAGTGATGCCCTAAGGATCAACACAGGCTCAAAGCAATGAGCACCATGTATAGACACAACAACATAGATTGCCATGCCATGGCATCAAATCAAATAGTAAATAAAAATGCAAGGATCCAACAATAATGCCCTAGTTTTAAATATGGGTCCTTAAAGATCCAAACAAGTAAAATACAATAGTGAGCATTAGAATGTTGTGTCAATAACCAAATCAAATCAAGCAATGATATATATGGAAGGAAGAAACAGTCATAGGCCCCTAGCCTTGAGCAATCAAGTATAGTAAATAATAATCAATGGAAAAAAATAATGATGTCCTAGCCCGATAGTCAATCATGTGATGAATTGAAAATAAGTAATGTGTGTGAGTTATTGACCTACAAATCTAAAACATAACACTTCAATAGGACATTATATCAATTGTTAGAGAGATCAATCAAACAAAGGAAATAAACAATTGAAGTCATCCTATTTCTCTCTAGTTAGCACAAGTATGAAAAGGATTAAAAATTTTCTCTCATATCTTACCCTAAATAGTGACAATGTAATGCTAATTGAGAGATTCAAGATTACTATGCAAGAATGAAGCTGAAACTAGAAAATGCATTACATTTGGCCATTAGATCATGAATTCTTTTACTATCAACCAAATTGAAATGTTTTCTAGTCATCTATGAGAATATGATATCAAAATGAAAGCATGAATACATGAATTAACTATCAAAATCAAAGAGTTATCTCCAAAATCAAAGAGTGAGAGAGAGAGAGAGAGCTTGAGGATTTGAGAATTCTCTTTTATAGAATTTTTTAGGTTTTGAACGGTTGGGATGCATCCACGAGGAGTGGTTGAGATGCTTCCAAGCTTGATCCATGTGAGTGATCCATGTGATTACCTCTCATTGGTTCAAAGTGTGTTTGTTGTGTTTCTTAATTTGAGAGGGATTTATTCATTTCTTTTAATTAATTACTCTAGCCATGAATTTAATGGGATTGATTTAATTAATTGGGCATAGAGGTAATTCAATTGATTTTGCTTAATACTTTGATGATAAATTATTGAATTGAGATTTTATTGATTTTATTAAATTTTATGAATTATGTTAATAATCAAGAATCAAATCAACATAATTAAGGTTTTATCTTGAATTAGGGAAAATAGGGCCTTAGGTTCTATTAGCTCAATTTTAGGTGATTACAAGTAATAGTTAATCATTGATGCACTAGGTCATCACAAAAAGTAGATAATGATGCTTCAAGATCACATGAAGCAAATGGAATGATCAAAGATCCAAATAAATACCTACCTATGCTTTTGTACACTTTCCATCATCAAAGATCCATCCACAAAGCTTGGTCCAGCAAAGGAAACATCCCAAATACAATAGCAGTGGTGGCATAACCAAAACCGATCCCTCTTTGAGACCAAAATAGCATGAAATAATAGAGTCCAAGCTTGTAGCTTTGAGCATGTTTAGGGGTATAGCATAAAATTTTAAATTCTAACCTTGCTTTAGCATAGGGATGAAAGGAAGGTGAAGCATTTTCCCTAATATTAATATATATGTTGAAAATATTGTATATATATGTGAAGCATATGTATATATATGTTGAAAATCTTGTATATACTGTACAAAGAAAGGAGTGAAAAATAAAACATCTAGGCTCACATAGGCCGTGAGCATAGCCAACTCCTAGAAAGATAAGGTTGAATACAAACATACATGAGTAAATGAGCATAAACAACATGGTACCAGACATTTCCTGAAGAGATGATGGAAGGATGACCAGGGTGTGAGTCTAGTGTGCTCCTAGTTAATCTAGAACCTACAAGGAGGAAATAAATGGGGTTAGATCCAAGGGATATAAGAAATACATGATATCCTATTACATATCCTCATCTACAGTCATGCATGTGCATAATCAAGCCATACATTTCTAGAAGGAAACCATGCTACAAGACATGTGCACTCAGAAAGATGCTACAAGAGGAAGAAGATACCATCATGGTAAAAATCAAGTGGACATATATAAGTCATAGTGGTGCAAGAGCATGGTCAGTATTGTGGATGTATCATCCAAACAATGCAACAACAATATCAAATTTTGATGTTTCATTTGATGTTTCTATGGCATCATTTCCAAATGAGGCACCAACGACAATAACTCAGAACATGTCATAAGGTCATGGTATTCCACTACAAGGTGATGTAGTCATAATCAAACATGCGGTCATCATTATCTACTTGTTGTGATGACCTAGGGAATCAATGATTAACTGTTACTTATTTTCAATTCATTGCATGATTGACTATCGGGCTAGGGCATCATTATTTTCTTCCATTGATGATTATGTACTATACTTGATTGCTCAAGGCCATGAGCTTGTGACTATTTCTTCCTTCTATATATATCATTGCTTGATTTGATTTGGTTATTGACACAACATTATAATGCTCACTAGTGTATTTTACTTGTTTGGATCTTTGAGGACCTATGTTTAACAACATGGCATTATTGTTGGATCCTTGCATTTTTATTTTCTATTGGATCTCATGAAGCTAGGGAATTATGGATTTACTAATTGCATGATCATTTGATGGCATGCTTACTATTTGACTATTCCTTCTTGGATCACTGTCTTGAAGATCTTCCAAGGCCCGTGCTAGCATCACTGTTGGTATTTCTTAATTTGGACATATGTGATGATGCTTTTGTATGATCATTTTGATGATGTCTCTTGATGGCCAGTGCTATAAATAAAGGAGTCAAAAATTTTTGAAATTGAACTTTTGAACATTTGGGAGTTAATTCCATGGGAACAAGATCCATCTTGCCTCCATGGGATTGACCTAAGATAAAGGGAATGATAAAATTAAGTTGGGGATTGATTGTTTGAACATGATGGATAATAGTAGATATAATAAATATTAAGATATATCAAGATCAATGAGAATATGTGTAAGATAAAGGTCAAAGGGGTGAAAATGTGTATCAAACAAATATCATTCCAACAGGGATTCATCAAATTCTTTCACTTTTTTTTTCTCTCCAAGCAGATCATTGCATACATTTAAGGATTCTATAACATAAAAATTATGAGGAATAAGAAGATTCTTGCATGAAATTCCTTTAATTTTTGGTCAACAAGTACCTTACTACATACATTGAAGGATTATATGAAATAAAAGTTATAAGGACTAAAAGGATTGCACATAGGAGAAGACAACTTTGAAGAAGAGAAAATAATTTCACATGTCTAGGGAAAGAGAGCATTTTTAGAAAATGTAAATATGAACTATTTTTCTTTAAGGTTAGAACCAAGCCAGACACCAGTATGGAAAATGAGAACCCTCTTGTGGGCACACTGAAAGGGTTTTACTTTTCTATACATTTTCCTTACATGTTCATGATTTTTGCCCCTGGGAGTAATTATGTCTATGTTGGGGAATAAATTTGTAAACTGAACTTTATCTATGCCTGTAGAATTGTGCAAAGACAACTATCTATCATTGTAGTATGGAAGTGTGTACCAAGTGCACATCTAAGATAGTATGATTAGATAAATATAGTGCTGATTATTCTTTGTAAGAGCTTTATATTTCCTAATTAATTAGAATTATAACCCAACTCCCCAAAAGATCATTTCAGAATTTTGGTGAGTTGTGGAATTTCCTTATCTCTATAGAAATAACAAGGAATAAAATTTGAGTAAAAGTGACTGAAAAATAGAGAAATGATAGACTAAGAATAGATGGGGCTTATAGGCTAGTTTGAACGTGTGCAGAATTTTTGAAGCAACAAGATAAACTTTTGAGAACCAGGCTCAAGCCTTGCTTGTGCCTATTCTGGCCAACATAAAAAATTAGAACTGTAATATTTTTTCTTTTCCCTGTGTAAAGATGACCTTATTTCTTTGTATTTATGCTAGAAATGAGGCCTCTGAGAAACTTGATTGACTTGGTGATAGGGGAGTTAGTCCAATTGAGTTGTAAAGGGCATTCTCAAGATCACTATCACCTAGTCTTTTCTGGAAGCTTGAAACACAATTGTATTTTCCTTCCTCTTTAATAAAAATGAGCCATGGCTTGCTTATGGAAGCACCACTTTTGACATATCTAAAAACTACACCTTCTGTCTTGTTGAAGAACCTATGGATTGCTAAAGCAGTGAATGAATAAACAGTCTCAAAGGATGATAAAAACCTATTTATATCCTTTTCTTCTTCCTCTTCTGGAGACCAATTAGGGTTGAAGAGAACCATAGGACATGGGGTAGCCTCCTTAGATAAAGACTCAATGGAAGAGCATTAGGAAATCCCTAAATCCACAAAGAACACAACATTTGAACTCTTAATAAATGCCATTCCTTTGTATGGATATGAAAGATCTAAGCTTTTCATGTATTCAAGTTTTTTTTAAGGCCTAGCTTCCCAGCTTTGCCATGGAAGAATTTGACCAAAATATTACAACTCTTGGTGGTTGTCATTTCCTTTTGAATGAAAACCCACCAAGAATATTGAAAATGAGAGAGGTGAGAGCAGAAGGGGAATCATCTATAATGGGTATTTCTACTCTAAGTTTGACCTACCAAAATTTCCTCTACTTCAAAGAGGAAGGCCCCAAATTCTTCAAGGGCTTCTCCAAAAGAGTGTAAAGACATTCCTTTACTTTTTAAACTGACTCTTCTTTGCTAGAAGGTGGTGTATTCAACACTACTATCATTGTTTTTAATTCATCACATGATTGACTATTAGGCTAGGGAATCACTATTTTCTTTCATTGATGATTATTTACTGTACTTGATTGATCAAGGTCGTGAGCCTATGATTGTTTCTTCCTTTTGTATATATCATTTCTTGATTTGATTTGGTTATTGACACAACATTATAATGCTCACTGCTGGTTATGATCATGCAATTAGTAAATCCATAATGCCCTAGCTTCATGAGATATGAAGATCATAAGCACAGGTGCATTCAAATGGGCATAATGAAGCAAAAATGATAATGATACAACAAAAAATCATAATGCCCAAGCTCACAGGTTGTCAACATGGTATATTTAAAATGTAAAATAATTGCTTACTTTGTTGTAAATATATTGGACAAGTGATGATTTTATAAATCATTTGTCCAAAATATCATTTATAAAGCATGATTGGGGGGTAGGCTAGGACAGATTTCAAATCTCCAATCTCTCTACTACCAACATCAGATCATGTTTCATTGATAATAAGAGAATTGAAGCTACTTGTAATCAGAATAGTCATAAAGGCATACATTTTCTACTATTGTTGTTCTTGAAGATTCAATATAATTCGCAATAGGTTAAGTTACATATTCAATTAGCCCTTATCCTTGAAAGATCCTTAGATATGACTAAAAGGAAAAAAATAGAGGGGAAACTTTAGAATCTAAATGTAGCTGGTCTCAGTTATAAAATTTCTGATCAGTTCAGATTTCATAATATTGCTGATAGTAATGATGCATATATAATCATAAATAATAAAAAAACCACAAAAGATGATTAATTATTCATAGATGGATGCTTATTGATAGAATGTTTTTTTATGTCAAAAATAAATTGACGCAAAGGCCTGTGTTTTCCAGTTCAACAAAGATCCCAATAAGGTTATTGAAGAAAACAAATTGAGAGTGCTTTATGTACCTCCACCTCAACTCCCTTCCACTATCCTTGAATCATCAGAAGAGGAACAATCACAAAAGGAGGCTTTTACCATATTACTATGTTCATTTCAATTGGTAACCTAATTACTAAGATGAGTGACTACAGTACCCTAGTTTGCATTATTAAGTGATCTTGTTTAAATTTGTGTTCATTTCATAAGATGAAGAACATGTAAAGAAAAGAAAGATGTACATCTCAAAGATTACATGTATATATATGTTGAAAAGTGAATATGTACTGTACAAAGAAAGGAGTGAAAAATAAAACATTTGGGCTCACATAGGCCATGAGCATAGCCAACTCCTAGAAAGATAAGGTTGAATATAGACATACATGAGTAAATGAGCATAAGCAATAGGGTACCCTACATTGCTTGAAGAGATGATGGAAGGATGACCAAGGTGTGAATCCAGTGTGCTCCTACTTGATCCAGAACCTGTAAGAAGGAAATAAATGCGGTTAGATCCAAGGGATATAAGCAATGGATGATATCCTATTACATATCCTCATCTACTATCATGCATGTGCATAATCAAGCCATACATTTCTAGAAGGAAACCATGCTACAAGACATGTGCACTAAGAAAGATGCTACAAGAGGAAGAAGACACCATCATGGAAAACATCAAGTGGGCATACATAAGTCATAGTGGTGCAAGAGCATGGTCAATACTATGGATGCATCATCCAAATAATGCAACAAAAACATCAAATGTTGATGTTTCATTTGATGTTGCTATGGCATCATTTTCAAATGAGGCATCCACATTAATAACTCAGAACATGTCATAAGGTCATGGTATTCCAATAAAAGGTGATGCAATCATAATCAAACATATAGGTGGACAACCAAGAAGAACTACAATGATGAGTCATCTACATCAAGTAAGATAGCTTCACCATAGATTGAATGCAAAAGACATAAAGGCATCCATGTGATTAAAAAATCTCTAAGCATATATGATGATCAAGCATAAAGTTTTCAAAGACATGTGTCAAATCTACATTAGAGGTCATCAAGAATCCACTGTATATAGAATGCCACCATGGAGCAACAATAATATTCCATGAAATATGCAGTCTAGAAATAGGACAACAAAAAATGTGTATCCAAATGAAGATGAAGAAGCAATGTGTTGATGCAACAATAAATGGTACATCATGATGAGGCAATGAAGACTCAATACACATTATCTTGAAGAAGTGTCACAAGAGACATAATCAAAATAATCATACAAAAGCATCATCACATATGTTCAAATTAAGAAATACCAACAATGATGCAAGCACGGGCCTTGGAAGATCTTCAAGATAGTGATCCAAGAAGGAATAGTCAAACAATAAGCATGCCATCAAATGATCATGCAATTAGTAAATCCGTAATGCCCTAGCTTCATTAGATCCAACAGTAAATGAAAATGCAAGGATCCAACAATAATGCCCTAGTGTTAAACACGGGTCCTCAAAGATCCAAATAAGTAAAATACATGAGTGAGAACTATAATGTTGTGTCAATAACCAAATCAAATCAGGCAATGCTATATACAGAAGGAAGAAATAGTCATAGGCTTGTGGCCTTGAGAAATCAAGTATAGTAAATAATCATCAATGGAAGCAAAGAATGATGCCCTAGCCTAATAGTTAATCATGCGATGAATTGAAAACAAGTAATAGTTAATCATTGATGCCCTAGGTCATTGCAACAAATAGTAAATAAAAATGCAAGGATCCAACAATAATTCCCTAGTGTTAAACACAGGTCCTCAAAGATCCAAACAAGTAAAATACATTAGTGAGCTTTATAATATTGTGTCAATAACCAAATCAAATCAAGAAATGATATATATAGAAGGAAGAAACAATCCCATGCCCGCGGCCTTGAGAAATCAAGTACAATAAATAATCATCAATGAAAGAAAATAATGATGCCCTAGCTTGATAGTCAATCATGCAATGAATTGAAAACAAGTAATAGTTAATCATCGATGCCCTAGGTCATCACAACAAATAGTAAATAAAAATGCAAGGATCTAGCAATAATGCCCTAGTGTTAAACACGGGTCCTCAAAGATCCAAACAAGTAAAATACATCAGTGAACATTATAATGTTGTGTCAATAACCAAATCAAATCAAGAAATGATATATACATAAGGAAGATACAGTCACAGTCCCGTGACCTTAAGAAATCAAGTATAATAAATAATCATCAATAGAATCAAATAATGATTACCTAGCTTGATAGTCAATCATATGATGCATTAAAAACAAGTAATAGTTAATCATTGATGCCCTAGGCCATCACAACAAATAGTAAATAAAAATGCAAGGATCCAACAATAATGCCCTAGTGTTAAACACGGGTCCTCAAAGATCCAAACAAGTAAAATACAACAATGAGCATTGTAATGTTGTGTCAATAACCAAATCAAATCAAGCAATGATTTATACAGAAGGAAGAAACAGTCACAGGCCCACGGCCTAGAGCAATCAAGTACAGTAAATAATCATCAATGGAAGGAAATAATGATTCCCTATCTTGATAGTCAATCATGCAATGAATTGTTAATAATTGATGCCCTAGGTCATCACAACAAGTAGTAAATAAAAATGCAAGGATCCAATAATAATGCCTTAGTGTTAAACACGGGTCCTCAAAGATCCAAACAAGTAAAATACAACAGTGATCATTATAATGTTGTGTCAATAACTAAATCAAATCAATCAATGATATATATAGAAGGAAGAAACAATCATAGGCTCACGACCTTGAGCAATCAAGTATAGTAAATAATCATCAACAAAAGAAAATAATGATGCCCTAGCCCGATAGTCAATCATGCAATGAATTAAAAATAAGTAATAGTTAGTCATTGATACCCTAGGTCATCACAACAAGCAAATAATGATGCTTCGATCTCACATGAAGCAAATGGAATAATCAAAGAGCTAAATAAACAACTACCTCTACTTGCCTATCTCGAATTAGCCCTCACAATGTAGCCTCCACCTCTTGGCACATGCAGCTGGGATTTGGGGAAAATTAGAAATGAGCCTTTATTTTTCTTTTTCTTTTGGTTTATAATCATGCGGGTGTCGAAATAATGATGGCACTGTCGCTATTATGACGGCGTCGAGGGAACTTGAAAAAAAACACAAAAATCACACACAAATAGTAGTGTCGTCACTACCCACCGTTAGAATTTGACCCCAAATGTTGTAGCGAGTAATGTCAATCATCATAATTAGAGAGGGGTATCTTTTCTCATGAAAGTGAGAGCTCCAAGAAGGAGGGAACTCTCCTTTCACCAACATTTAATTCTAGCAATATCTAACCCAATGAAGGTAAGATGGTAAACAACATTACCCTCTTTGTAGATGTGTTGTAGGTTGAAATCATCAAAATGATTGAGAAGCCCATGAATATTATTTATAATACCTTGAATGGACTATCTAGGGGAGGAATTACCTTTGGTAGCATCAATAATTAATTGAGAATCCTCCTCAATCACAAAAGTGTGAATGCCAATAGAGAGGGAAAACTTGATACCCTAGATCAGAGCCATACCTTCAACCTGGTTGTTGGTAGTCATGTAAGTGACTTGTATATGTAGCAATGAGTAAACCACTATGATTTATAATAGTACCACCCCCAACACCCAGACCATTCATGGAAATACTTTCAAAATTGAGCTTACACCAAGGGATGATAGGGGGTTTTCAAAAATAATTAGCACATAATTTTTGTGGAATTGTCAAACTTCTTGAAATCCTCTAGGAGCTTGTAGGATGAAGCCAACAAGAAGTACCACTATGAAGGAGGCATAGAGGGAATTTTCCATTTACTAACAAAGAGATTTTCCTAAAGGAATTTGTAAAGGACAAACAACACTTCATCAGTAGATTGATCCTTATCACGAAACACCACGTTGTTCCTTTCTTTCCATAGACACCAGCAAACATGAGGAGGCAATTGGAGCCATAGATGTTTGATAAAGGGGTGGTGGGAAGAGATTTTCCAATCCATAATAAATTGTTGGATGTCACTTTGAAAGAACCAAATAATGTTGTCTTTGGAGGATGTGATGCTAGACATAAGAAGAGAACTTACAGTGAATGAACAAATGAGAAATAGTTTCAGTATGTTGCTTGCAGAGATAGCAGAGGTTTAGGAATTGGAAGCCATGCTCCTGAAGGTTATTTAGGGTAAGAATTTTACCATGTATGGAGGCCCATAAGAAAAAAATAATTCTTGGGATGATTTATGCATTCCAGACTATTTTCCAGTAGTTGGGGTAACCATTGAACTTAAGCAACGAAAGGTAAGTTGATTTAATAAAGAAGGATATTGAGGGCTACTACCACTAATTTGTAAAGGACTTTTTTGAGTTGGATCATCCTATCACTTCTCTTTAGAGGAAAGGGAAGAATTTTTTTTTCTCCATGTAGAGTGAGTTAGCATTTAAGGCTATTAAGGAGAATTTGACCAATGCACCTATCTTGATAGTGCTAGATCCTGTAAGTGAGTTTGTGGTGTGCACTAATGCATCATCAAAGGGTGTGGGTCTAGTTCTTATGCATGAGGGATAAGTGATAGTGTCAGTCACATAAGCTCAAGGATCATGAGCTAAACTATCCCACCCACAATTTTGAGTTAGTAGGAGTTGTGCATGTGCTAGTGTATTAGAGACATTTTCTTTTGGGTCATAAGTTTGAGTTGCATAGAAATCATCATAACTTGCAATATATATTTTCTCATCCAAACCTGAATGCACAAATTTTTTTTTGGATGGAGTTCCTCTATGAGTATGATTTTGATGTTCATTACAATAAGGGGAAAGAGAACACTATTACAGATGCCTTGAGTAGGAGAAGGCATGAGATCTTTGTTTTTTTACTTGGGTTGGATTTGCATAGGTGTATCCTTAAGGTTTTCCCTAGTGGCACTTGGTGTTAGGAGGTTAGAGTAGAGATTGAGTCTCGACATACCCTTATAGGGAAAATTTTAGGTTACTCATTGGAGTTAGATGGACTTTTGCAACACCTTTGAGGAATTTATGTGAAAATATTAGGTGATATTTATTCATTGGTTTTATCTAAGGCATAACATGCACCATATTGTACACATCTATGCATTAAGAAGATACATACCAACCTTATACTATTGTACTTTTGGTCAAGGATGACATGTGATGTTGCCTATTTTGTGGCTATATGTCTTGAGTGTTAGAGAGTGAAGGAAAATAAATTGCATCCAACAGGTCTTTTGCAACCATATTCCATTCTTGAGTGGAAGTGGGATACTATATCTATCAATTTCATTATCAGGTTACCTATGTCATTGCATAATCATTATGCTATTATGGTTAATATGGACAAGGTGGCTCACTTTTTACCCATGATAGCTTCTCATAATGCTTCTTTGGTAGCACATGTGTTCATGGAGGATATAGTTTGGTTACATGGGACACCTTGCAAGATAATTTTGGATAGAGGTCTAGTTTTTAATTCTGCACTATGGATATCTCTCCAGCATGGTTTGGGTGTGTGACTCAATTACAGTTCAATATAGTGCCTAGACCAATGGTTAGATAGAGTAGATGAATCAGGTTATTGAGGAAATTATTTGAATGTATGTGATGGATCAACAGTCAAGGTGGGAGGAATATTTTTACTTCATTGTGTTTTCATATGATAATGAGTACCATAGTTCTCTTGGCATGTCTCCTTTTTAAGCATTGTATGGTAGACCATGGTGTACACCTTTAAGCTAGGATTATTTGGAGGACTCTGTATTTTTATGTCCTTAGATGCTCTAGGATAAGGAGCAACAAGTGGTTTGTATTAAAGAGCATTTGGTTACTACTTAGGATGGACAAAAGAAGAATGTTGATTCCCATAGGCTTGATCATCACTTCTCAGCTGGTGACCATGTTTTTTTGTGAGTTCAGCCATGGAAGATCCCCATTCATTATGGGAAAGGATCTAAGTTAGCATCATGTTTTTTTGGGCCTTTTGAGATCCTTGAGAGGATTGGTCCTATTGCCTATCACTTGGTGTTTCCACCTAGCTATTCGTGCATCTATGATGTTTTTCATGTTTTTACGTTGATATAGTATATTCTTGATGTCACCCATGTTCTTGATTGGGGCACCTTATAGGTAGAGGATAGGTATATTTTTTTGGATCCCATCTACATTCTTCAACATCAGAGATTGAACCTTAGGTGCAAAGACATTGAGTAGGTAAGGGTCCAATGGGACCCAAGTGATGAGACTTCTACTACCTAGGAGGATATTTTTATTTGATACTATTGATTATGTTATCATGGTGATTTTATTGGATTCCTTGTTATATTGTTCCTTATAAGCTACTGGGCATTTCAGTTGTTGATTTTCACTAATATATGCTCATATTGATGTAAATATCTATTTTAATGCTTTATATCTAACTAAAATGTTTAAATTAAATATAATGTTTATTTTAAATTATATGTACATTGAGGAGTAGAAAATGGAATGACTAGTGTCACAATATTCTATATGTTTGATCACATCACTAGAGCATCAATGTTCCATTAGAAAATTTATTATTATTATATGTGCTTCAAATATTTATATTATGAGCAGTTACACTTGATGTTTGCGTGTTTCAATGAATAGGTACCAAACACCATTCTACCTGAGCTATAGAATTTGAGTGTGTCTTTATCCCCAATAGTAGCACAGGAAATAGTTTCACCAAACTTTCATGTTTGAGCCAATATCATCCCAGTATGGATGATGTATCCATAATTTTTATATTACCCCTTCATTACATGTTGGTAAATCCATATTTCATATGCATATTGTGTTAGACCTGTGAGTGTGTCTGTGCATTTAGCATTTCATAGTTGTTGTAGACAAGTTAGAATTAAATGTTGATTTTATCATTTTAACATTTATATTATTTGACAAATAATTTGTCGCAGTTGAATTAATTGGAATTAATTTATTTATTCCTATGGGATTTTAAGGAAGTCTTTAGTTTTTTTTAAAAAATTTGTAATTGATTTTATGAAGTCTCTTTTTAGCCAAAGTGAATTTATATTGAGGAAAAAGGGGTTATTTCCTCATTCTTTCTTTTGTGGAGATTAGGATTTTACTCCAATTCTCATTAGAGAAAATTGATTTCTTTTTGTTAGGTTTTATCTGACCATTGTATCTTCGTGGGTTGCGGCTCATTGGATTTGTGTCATGATTCCTCAACTTCCTATGTAGTCATTTGTGTTTTCATGACAAGTTTTTTTTCTTTTCTTATTTTTGGGTTTTCTCCAATTTGTGTGAGGTAAGATATCTCACCATTTTTTATATACTCCATCTTTTTGTGTGAAATCAATTTCTATAGTTTAGTAGGATGAGAATTAGTTTTCCCCCATGATTTTGTTTATTTCCATTGCTAGGTTGAGTTTATATGAGTAATTGCATGTTTTCATTTTGTTGATTTGGGGCTCTAGAAGTGTTATGCTACTTGATTTTCCTTGATTTACTAGATCAAGTATTTGATTACATAAATGTAATGTTGGGTGTGTTGGTACTCTCCAATTTTGGAGAGTACCATGTTGAAAATTTTCCAAGGCATGAAAAATTACCCCTAAAAGCCCATTTCGGAAAGCCCACTTTAACATTGAATATCTGAGTGCCCAGTGGGACTTTAAAAAAAATTCCTTTGGAGATGTGTCATTTTTCAGCCCAGTAGTAGAGTGAAACTCAAAATAGAGATTCAAATTTTTGGGTTGAAGCATGGCAATGTGTCAAGATTAGTTTAAGGCAGTTTGAAAGAGGATGACAAAGGAGATTAGATTGTGAAGGAGAGGGACATGTATCTTCAGAAGGTCAAATTAGGATGTTTCTTAAATCTTCCTTCATCTATATCTTCTTCTTCTTTCTTAGTAAGAGGGGTTCCAAATTTTCTAACTCCTGCAGGCGCAGGCATAATTTTTGTATAAATTGCAAAGTGTTCTGAATGTCAGGATAAAGTTTCATTTAGGTGAATATATGTACATGTCTCAGTGCTTATTTTTCAAGTTATTTTCATGGTGATGATATCTTCTTGATTATCTCTAAATTGTATGTTCTCTATTTCATACAAGAATGAAATAGCAAGGTATTTCATGATTGTCATTTGCAAAAGTATGTTGCACTTATATGTTCTGTATTTGAGTTTTCTCTCAGAGAGATTTTAAAATTTAAAACACTGGATATAGTGAGATAAAATTTTAAATTTATATTTGTCGAGTATGATTGAGTAATTATTTTGGGAGTGTTATATTTGTTAGACATTTATATTTATATCAAAATGGTTTGAAGGATCTCTGATGCACGATATTCATGTATTATTATGAGTGACTTTGTTACCCTTGTTAAGGCACTAGTCTTTTTTGTGAGTTCTGTGTTAAGTTTGGTTCCATCATTCAAAATAAATTATCATTTTAATTTCATGTTATTAGAAGTAGTAGTATATTTTTGGTTCTTAGTGAGATGTAAAGTGTATATGGGATTGTACATGAAGGTGGTAATATGTTGAACACACATGATTTTCAAGTCTGAGAACTATCCACATGTGCTGGTCTGTAACTTATGTCAATTATTATTTGTTTATTTTCTATATAAACCTATAGGTAGGTACACCCACTTGGGTTATGTGGAGCTCTAAGAGAAGAAGGCTTATATGCCTTGTTAATTTTGGGTTTTCTTGTCCTCAATTTGAAGATGATGAATTTGCAAGTTAGATGAAGATCTCCAAGTCTAAGTCCCATATTCTCTTTTAGGATTGAGGGTAGAAAGAAAAAGAACCAACATAAATAATGACTCTACTGGGGAAGTTATTGCTAAATATACTGAGGAAAGAGTTATAAATGTGTGGAGTCTGATTTTTTTTTCAGATTCATGAGTTTTCAGCCCAGAATATTGTTTTGTATCCAACTTAAAGATTGTTTATGACTGTTTTGTTGAAGAACCTAGAATAATAAAGTGCTTCAAATAGCTTCACATTATTTTAAATTATTTCTCTATAAAGGAGATGGAGAATTTATAATCAAAGAAAGCTGAGATTCAAAGAAATGCTTCAGATTTCTAATCGAGAATAAAGTGAACGACAACTTCATATTTTTTCTAGGTATTCCTCATTTATCTATGAGAAAACTTATGGTCCTTATTAAGTAAAGGATGTCACTAATCACAGAACTGTTGGTATTATTTTACATACTTCATTATTGAAATTTTAGTTATGAGTTCTTTGAGAAGTATGTTATGTATTATGAAGTATTGAGAAGTTTGTAACTACATAGTTGTAGATCGTGAAATTTCAAGTGAAATGTGTAATGAGAATAGTGGTTCTTGTATGGATTCCAAAACATGTGCAAATGCATTGTCAAGTATAAGAGGTATGGAGGGTGAATCAATAGTCTCATTGTTTATGAGGTTTTTGATTGCATTAGCAAATATTCCTATTTGTTTCATACCTCAAGAATCTACATGTATTGACTTGATTCTGAATGTGCATGAGCCTGGTTCAATTAGTTGGCTTGCATCTTTGAAGCCATTGAATATTAATCAACTTATAGATTAGATAAATATGGTTGAGAGTCTCAAATTTGAATTTGCACATAATGTTGAGCCTACTAATATTTGTAGTGAGGAAACTATGCCCAAAAAATGGTAAGAACATCTCAAGTACCAATCATGTTTCCTATTTTGTTGAAAGTAATGTATGTGATCAACAAGTAGGCAGTGATGATGTAAGTATGATCTACTTTTTACAACTAGCACTTGTCATTGTAGCAAAAGATTGACCTATTAATGCCTGATATAACAACTAGACTTACAGAAGACACATGAGGTTTTTAAACCAAGTCAAGAACTATTGTTGCACTGAAGACCAAGGGTGCAATCAATCTTTCTCACCATTGTAACAATATCTCCCCAGTGCAAGCGTAGGGTTCAAACCTATGACCAAGCACTAATACCACTTGTTACAACTAGTGGTTACTGTTGTACTAAAAGATCAACCTATTAATGCTTGATACAACCACTAGACTTATAGAGGACATAGGAGGCTATTAAACCATGTCACAAACCACCATTGTGCTAGAAAAACCAAGGATACCAAGGGCACAATTAGTCTTTCTCACCATTGTAACACTATTGTTATGATAGTCTAGATGTGCATGAAAGTGTGAACATAGAGAGTTTCATACCTACATCAGATTATGCATCTAGCCATGAATTTATTGAGTTTATAGATTGATTCATAACAGTGATAGTGCAATGAAATTTTATTTGCAAATAGACAATACTTGTAGCCTTAATGAGGGTCAAAATGAAGGACTACAAGGTGTGAATGAGGATAATGGTTCTCTATGTTTTGAATAGATTTTAGATTTGTTGATCAAGGAATATCATAGGTATGCACATTTGTGCATAGCTCACTTGAAGAGTGACAATGGTTGTTTTCTTGGTAGTCCCATATATGATACCTATGTCTTTGATCCTTCTTCCACTCTCAAGAATCTTGGTTTAGAAAGTTTCAATGCATGTGAAAATGAAAATGAACAATCTAATGGTGCCATATATGATGAATATGAAGATACATATGCTGATGTGAATTCAGTTGCTTATGAAGTATGGATAGTAGATGATATGAAAGTTTAGTTTGATAATACAATGACCTCAAGTGCTGATATGAAAAGTGATGAAGAGAATATGAGGTATGTAGATGAATACACTTGCTAGCATATGGGTTTATAATTACTAGAGATGAATATGTATGAACCTTTTTCTTTACATACATTAGAGGATAGTTTGCATGATGTGGACATCTTATTTGAATGTTCTCTTGAGAGTTTTATGTTGATGTGAAAACTACCAATCAAACTAAGATTAATAATACCAGCTATAGGGTAGAATATGAGTATTTTTCATTTCAACTAGGTTGTGATTTTATAGAATGTGACATTGAATGTAATACTAGTGAATGCAATATGAGTATGTCACATGATTACCCATATTTTCAGTTTGTGTCTGATTTGCAAATAAGTTTTGGTAATGAATGTGCTGACAATATTTTGTATGATGAGCTAATGAGAAGTGGCAACATATTTGATTAGGTGGATGATAGTGATAATTTCAGATTAATTGCAATAAAATATGATGAAATTTTTGTATATGATAGAGGTAAGATGAGACTAAATTTTTTTGATGGCCTTGGGCCATCAAATATGGTTTAATGTTTTCAAGCCAAAGCAAGAAGTGGGTAGAGATAAGTTGACTCTATTGCCCAATAAATAAATAAGATATGTGTGGTTTTCTCTCCAGAGATCTGAAATCTCATCATGTCCATAAGGGGTGTGCATCCCCAACAAGAGCCATTGTTGGTAATCTCCAATTTTGGAGAGTACCATGTTGAAATGTTTTGAAGGCATGAAAAATTACCCCTAAAAGCCCATTTGGGAAAGCCCACTTTAACATTGAATATTAGAGTACCCAATGGGAGTTTTGAGAAAATACCTTAGGAGTGTATTCACTACTTATCATTTATCCCAATAATCCATTTGCAATTGTGACATGTTTTTAATGCACTTATTTTAAGGGGTTTGCATAAAATTGAACTGTGGACATTTTTTTTTGAAGTAATTAAGTGACCTACTTTAGAGACCTTTATCTTGTTCCCTATTAGTCATCATAATGAAATTAGTATTTTCCTATGTTCCAATCATGAGAAAGAACACCCATGTTCATTTTTGGATCCTAGTCAATCCATTTGATTAGTTTGTCATATATATTCCCACTAGTACATTTGACCTTATTTTTCTACCAAAATTTTCAACCATCAAATAAAAAGGTTTAGGTTGGTCGGATTATAGTAGGAAAACTTTCATTTTTTTTTAATCCATGCCCGTGTTGGTCAAAATTTTGACCAATACCATGTAGGTCAAAATTTCAACCAACACGAGCATAACTTAAAAAAAAAAGATTTCATATCTCATTTCATTATTAGATCAAGCTTGCAACACGCGAAGGAGGACTGCCTGTGAGGGTTACCACTATTATTTGGTGTAAAAGGAGGACCACTTGTGAGGGTTGCCACTGTTATTTGGTGTAAAAGGAGGACCACCTCCGAGGGTTACCATTGTTATTTTGGTGTAAAAGGAGGACCGCCTACGAGGGTTGCCACTGTTATTTTGGTGTAAAAGGAGGACCGCCTACGAGGGTTGCCACTATTATTTGGTGTAAAAGGAGGACCACCTGTAAGGATTTCCTTACCTTAACCTATGGCATGATCAATTTTTTTAAACATATATGTTTGATTGAATGTGATCTTGGCTAGGTTAGAACTAGTATTATGGTTGTGAGTTGCAGGAGAAGGTGATTTCTACAAAGCCCTAGGCTATAGATGTTTTATCTAAGAATGTGTAGTATTTATCATTCATTTTATTTTATATAAGTAATATTTATTATATAAAAATTATTTCAAAAACACATTAACAAAGAGAGAATCAGTGTATTATTCAACAATCAACATACAAGACTATTTCAATCATAAAAACACTATGCCCTTCAACTCAAATGCTTGATCATGCTATACTTGTGCCACAAAATTCCATGGAACACTCCTTGTCACAACCAGTGATCACTCTTTTCCTTCAAATTTTTGCAACTTCCAAGTTAGATCAATATTGTACATGGTTAATAATCTTCATTCCATAGATTCTAGGCCTTTGAGTCCATGGAATGGTTATTAGTTACAAGTAAAATTCAAAATAAAGAAATAAATCTAAATAAACCAGTCTATGTCATTGTAAGTGAGGGTACAGTCATACTATGTGACTATCAAACTAATCCAAACAAATAATATTGTTTCCAAATACTTTGTTGGTTCCTACTAAACATGAACCAAATAAGATTTACATTTGAATCCACACCCTAAGTGCCCAAAATGAAAAGGTTTAAATACTTCAAGGAATCACAGTGACTGGTTAATGCATGGGATAGTCAAGATAAAAGCCTCCAAGGCATTCAATGGGTGAATATGAATGTTTGAAAACTGACGCAGGGGCATGGTAGATACAAGCAGAATCAAGCAGAATTGAGTCCACTTGAATCCACAACAATCCCTTGCTCAAAGTTACAAAACAAAAGCAATATAAATATCACATGAACACAATGGATATGAGACAATCAACTAGCAGCAACAATAGAGAATTATATTATTTCTTTCAACATGCCCGACTGTGAGGCCTTCCGGGTTTCGGCCTTATACAATGAGAATTATGAATTCAGAATTACAACTTGCATCCTATCTTTTTCTCCAATGATGTATCTTGATAATCCTTCCTATATATCACCCATGATGATCCTCTAATACATCAATCTAAACCCCTTATATAGCCACCTAAGCCACAGGTCGGCCAGTCAGGCATTTAATTACAATATAGGTCCAGTCTCAAGATTTAAACCAAAACTAATGCTAGAATGAATATAAATTGATGCACCTTTTTAATTAGGTCCTAAATTGACCCAAGAACATTCCTTTAAGTGTGAAAGGTCCCATATGAGCACACAGAACATCGCAAGAAGAAACACCACACGTTTCACCCAAAAACTGGCAGGAAATAGGTCCTGAGGCAAAATAGGCATAACTTTTTACTCATAATGAATTGGAGTTTTTTCTCTTGGGAAATGATAGTAATTTAGGTCCAATTTAATTCCTTAAGTATGAAAAATAAAATTCCTTATAGATCAAGGTCGCCAACATGAACAATCAGCACCAAAACTGCAGGAACCGCTTGGACGTGAAACTAACAGAAAATAGATCCTGTGCCAAAAAGGCCATAACTTTTGACTCATAATTAATTGGAAGCTGTGATCTTGGAAAATGGTATTAATTTAGGTCCCCTTGAAGCCCTTAAGTGAAAAAAATAATATTCCTTATGGATCAAGAGAACCAACATGAACAATCAGCACCAAAACTATAGGAAAACACTGTTCCGACGGCAAGGAAAATAACTGTAACTTTGAAATAGTCCATCCAAACTTGATGTGCTCATAGTAGAAGGTTCCAAAATAGGTCCTCAACATAATGTAATCTTTTCACACCATGAAACCATCAAATACAAAGAAATAAAGAAAACAACAGCAAACAGGTATAGAAATCAGAAAATGTTTTTGGTTGATGCAAGATTGCCAAAGACCCAAGATGCTCCTGCATCAGACACCTGGGGTAAATAAAGAACTGATGTCCACATTAGGCACTACTCATATTCTAACCTGAATCATAAAGATCCAACTCAACTTGTGTAATCCATGAACTGTCCTCAACTGGCTTATCTTTCCACTGAACTAGATATTCCATGTAGTCTTTTCCTCTTGTACTCTTGCCAACTCTGCTATTCAAGATCTTCTCAATGCTATCCTTATTTTTCTTAGGATAATTTGGATCATCTTCTATCTCTTCATTTGATTCAAAGTACTCAAATATATCAGCAATGTTAAATATAGGTGATATATCCATGTCCTCTAGCAATTCTACTTCATAAGCATTTCCACTGTCAAACTTCTTCAGAATCTTACAAGGTCCAAACTTCTTCATTTTCAACTTATTGTAGGTACCAACTGGAAATCTATTCTTCTTCAAATGAATCATCACCTCATCTCCAACTTCAAAATATTTATGTCTCCTTCTCTTGTCTACTCTTTGTTTATATTTTAGATTACTGTCCTCCAAATTCTTTTTAACTTCATCATGTAAAGTTCTCATGTATTCTACAAAATGATCAGCTTCAACACTTCTTTTGGTCTCAGTAGGTAAATCTCTCAGCTCTGTGGTTCCCTTAGGATGAAATCCATTAACAATCTCAAATGGTGTCTTCTTAGTGCTTCTATTCACTAAATTATTATATGCAAACTCTTCTTGTGCCAAAATCAAATCCCAATTAGTAGGTTTCTCTCCAACTAAACATCTCAACAAGTTTCCCAAACTTCCGTTCACAACTTCAGTCTATCCATCTACCTGAGGGTGAAATGTAGAACTAAACTTCAAATCAATATTCATCTTCTTCCAAAGTATCCTCCAAAAATAACCAGTAAACTTAGTATCTCTGTTTGAAACAATAGATTTAGGCAAACCATGCAATCTTGCCACTTCCTTGAAGAATAATTCAGCTACATGCAATGCATCAGATGTCTTCTTACAAGGTATGAAATGAGCCATCTTAGAAAATCTATCAACCACTACCAAAATAGAATCATTACCTCTCTGAGTTCTAGGCAATCCAAGAACAAAGTCCATACTCACATCTTCCCAAGGTCTATCAGGTACAAGCAAAGGTGTATACAATCCTAAATTCTGACTAGTTCCTTTTGCTACTTGACAAATTCTGCAACCTCTAACGATTCTCTGTACATCTTTGTAAATCTATGGCCAAAAGTATCATTTTGAAATCAAATTCACTATCTTATCAATCCCAAAATGTCCAGCAAGTCCACCACTATGTTTCTCCTTCATTATGTTATCTCTTATAGATCCTCTAGGTATGCACAACTGAACTCCTTTAAACAACATGTCTTCTTGAATGAAATAATCAGACCACTTATCACTCACTGTGTGTGCTTTACAAGCTTTCCAAGGCTCTAAAAAATCAATGTCAGCCTCAAACAAATACTTCAAATCATCAAAACCAAGTACCTCAACTCTCATCTTTGTCAGCAAACTTCTTCTTCTGTTCAAGGCATCAGCAACCTTATTTGACTGTCCACTTTTATGCTTCAATGAAAAGAAAAAATTCTACAAGAACTCAACCCACTTCATATGTCTCTGATTTAACTTATTCCAACTTCCCAAATACTGCAAAGCTTTATGGTTAGTATACAACACAAAATATTTAGGCATCAAATAATGTCTCCACTTCTTCAAAGCTTGAACAAGAGCATAGAATTCTTGGTCATAAACTGAATATTTTCTCTTAGCATCATTCAACTTTTCACTAAAGAAAGCTATAGGTTTTCCTTCTTGACTCAAAATAGCTCCAATTGCACTACCACTAGCATCACATTCAACTTGAAAAACTTTATTAAAATTAGGTAAAGCAAGTGTAGGCAACTCTGCAATTCTTTGTTTCAATGTTTCAAAACTCCTTTGTGCTCCATGTGTCCATTTGAAATCCTTTTTATCTCCTCTCATAGTTTCAGTCATTGCATTACAAATAGAACTGAAATTTTTGATGAACTTCCTATAAAAACTTGCCAATCCATGAAATGATCTTACCTCTCCAACATTCTCTAGTGTAGGCCAATCAAGTATAGCTCTCACTTTCTCAGGATCCATCTTTAATCCATCAACTGAAATTACAAAACCAAGGTACACAATATCTTCTTTCATAAATGAACATTTCTTCAAATTAATCAGCAACTTTTCTTCCTTCAATCTTTGCAATACTTGTCTGATATGTTCAAGATGTTCCTCCTTACTTTTACTGAATATCAAAATGTCATCAAGATATACAATCACAAACTTACCCAAGAATCTTTTTAGAACTTCATTCATCAGCCTCATAAAAGTACTAGGTGCATTAGTCAAACCAAAAGGCATAACCAACCATTCATACAAACCTTGAGTAGTCTTAAAAGCAGTTTTCCATTCATCCCCTTCTCTAATCCTAATCTGATGATATCCACTTTTCAAATCAATCTTTGTGAAATAATTTGCTCCACTCAAACTATCAATTATGTCATCCATCCTAGGCAAAGGAAATCTGTACTTTACTGTTATCCTATTTATAGCTCTAGAATCAGTGCACATTCTCCATTCTCCATTCTTTTTAGGTGCTAATATAGTAGGTACTGCACAAGGACTCAGACTTTCCCTAATCAAACCTCTTTCAAGTAATTCTTGCACTTGTCTATTCAATTCAGTCTTCTCATCAGGTGTCAACCTATGTGGTGCTTTATTAGGCAAACTAGCTCCTGGTATCAAATCCATACAATGGCTTATACTTCTCATAGGTGGTAAACCATCAGGTACATTATTATAAATGATGTCATGAAATTCATTCAGCAAAGGCTTAACCTCAGGTGCGTGTTCTAACTCATCTTGTTTCTCAGTCTTTCTTGGAATCAAAGCAAAGCAAACATTCTGTTCTTTCATTTCTCTTGCAAACTTTTTACCATCAACCAAACATACTCTGACTGTGGTACAGTGACTTTCATCAAACTTCTCTATCAAAGGTAATAATATTTGTTTCTTTCCATCCATCCAAATAGTATATTGATTCAATCTACCATCATGCAAAGCTTTCCTATCATACTGCCAAGGTCTACCCAAAAGAATATGACAAAAATCCATAGGCATAATATCACACAAGACTTCATCATGATAATTCCCAATTTTGAATTTAACAAGGCATTGTTCACTTACAAGTAGTTTATGCTCCTTCTGGATCCAAGCAATATGGTAAGGCTTATGATGTTTCAATCTCTACAACTGTAACTTGTTAACCAGCTCTTCAGATGCCAAATTATCAAAACTTCCACTATCAATGATTACCTTGCAACATTTATCAGCGATCTTACATCTGGTTTTGAACAAACTTTTCCTCAAAATAGGTTCCTCATCAGCTTCTTCATTCCACAAGATCCTTCTTAGCATCAAGTTCTCACCATGTTTAGGTTCATTAGACATTTCCTCAACTTCTTCACAAGCCAAATTATATCTACCATTACCTCCAGTCTTCTTTCCAGAGTTAGTACATTCAAAAGCTCTATGTCCTTCTTCACCACATTTGTAACAAGTACCTTTAAACTAAGATTTCTCTTCACTTCTACCATTATTGTTATTCCTAGAGTAACCAGTATAGCTACCTCTAGAGTAATTACCTCTTTTAGTAGGCTCATCTTTCCATCCTTTATCTTGTACTAAATTTTTAGATCTGCTACTTTCTCCATTAGATCTGCCTCTACTTCTCTGAAATTTACCACCTCTTCCTCTCTATCTTTGATCATGTTTCTTTGTCAATCTTTCTTCAGCCTTCAAAGCAAATTGGTATGCTTCTTCCACACTATCAATCTTCACATAACTAATCTCATCTTGAATAGATGTCCTTAGGCCATTTAGATATCTAGCCACCTTCTCAACTTCATCATCCACATGTCCAGATCTGATATCCAATTTGTAAAATTCCTCAGTATATTCTTTCACACTCATGTCCTTTTGTCTCAAATTTTGCATCTTTCTCATCAGACTAACTTGGTAGTCAGCTGGAAGAAACTTCTTCTTCATCTTTCCAAGCATCTTCATCCATGTTTTGATCTTTTCTTTTCCTCTCTTATGTCTCTCCGTTTGCAAATGATCCCACCAAAGAGATGCATGCCCTTTCAAATTTGTGGCTGCTATCTTAACCTTCTAATTATCAGGAGTACCTTCATACTCAAAGTATTTATCCATCTCAGAGATCCAATCCAAAAGTGTATCTGTCTCAAGTCTTCCATCATAGCAAGCAACTTCAACTGCAGGTTTGGAGTTAGCCTTAGACAAAACTCTCAAAAGTCTTTCCTCATCTTGTTTAACTTTAGGTTCAGCATTAGGTGCTGCTTCTTCCTCTTCATCACTAACATCTTCAAGATGTGCTCCTCTTCTCTGGGCTGTCTCTATAGCTTCAAGCCTAGTTGCAATTTTCCTCAACATATCCATGATAGCATTATCATTTCCTCTACCACGAACCATCTTGATAATCAGGTTCTAGCAAGATCATAACCTTCTGCAAGTTATAGGTCAGATCTTAGATCTACCACCCTACAACCAAATCCAATAAGGTTCTCCACGATCCAATCCACAAGAAAGAACTCGCTCTGATACCAGTTGACGCAGGGGCAGGGTAGATACAAGCAGAATCAAGCAGAATTGAGTCCACTTGAATCCACAACAAGCCCTTGCTCAAAGTTACACAATGGAAGAAATATAAATATCACATGAACACAATGGATATGAGACAATCAACTTGCAGCAACAACAAAGAATTATATTATTTCTTTCAACATGCCTGGCTGTGAGGCCTTCCGAGTTTCGGCCTTATACAATGAGAATTATGAATTCAGAATTACAACTTGCATCCTATATTTTTCTCCAATGATGTATCTTGATAATCCTTCCTATATCTCACCCATGATGATCCTCTACTACATCAATCTAGACCCCTTATATAGCTAGCTAAGCCACAGGTCGGCCAATCAGGCATTTAATTACAATATAGGTCCAGTCTCAAGATTTAAACCAAAACTAATGCTAGAATGAATATAAATTGATGTGCCTTTGGAATTAGATCCTAACTTGATCCAAGATCATTTCTTTAAGTGTGCAAGGTCCCATATGATCAAACGGAACATCGCAAGAAGAAACACCACATGTTTCACCCAAAAACTGGCAGGAAATAGGTCCTGAGGCAAAATAGGCATAACTTTTTACTCATAATGAATAGGAGTTTTCACTCTTGGAAAATGATAGTAATTTAGGTCCACTTTAAATCCTTAAGTGTGAAAAAGAAATTTTTTTATATATCAAGGTCTCCAACATGAACAATCAGCACCAAAACTGCAGGAACTGCTCAGATGTGAAACTGGTAGAAAATAGATCCTGTGCCCAAAAGGCCATAAATTTTGACTCATAATGAATTGGAAGCTGCACTCTTGGAAAATGGTAGTACTTTAGGTCCCCTTGAAGCCCTTAAGTGAGAAAAATAAGATTCCTTATGGATCGAGAGAGCCAACATGAACAATCAGCACCAAAACTACAGGAAAACACTGTTCCGATGGCAAGGAAAATAGCTGTAACTTTGAAACAGTCCATCCAAACTTGATGTGCTCATAGGAGAAGGTTACCAAATAGGTCCTCAACATAATGTAATCTTTGCACATAATGAAACCATCAAATGAAAAGAAATAAAGAAAACAATAGAAAAAAAGTACAGAAATCAGAAAATGTTTTTGGTTGATGCAAGATTGCCAAAGACCCAAGATGCTCCTGCATCAAAAACTATTCCTTATTCCATAATGAAAATGAAAAATTAAAACAAGACTTTGACACCTTTAAGATCACTGATTTCAATTAGAATAACTTTCCTTTTATTTGATTTCCTATTTTATCCATACACTAGGCTTCTCTGCCATACCATGGCTTCCAAAAGATACATATAAACCTTCATCTTAACTTCCCCAACTACTCCTAACCAGTTACAGGGATTAGTTGGATGTTTAGATATTAAAATGTGACCTGATCACTAAAACTTCTAAGGTATTTTAAATAATTAGAAGACTTATTTAATACCCAACAATAATCCTAGAATCTCCTATATTGACATTCTATTGACATGTAGCGTTATTGTATTCCATGAGAAGACATTGATTTGAGACATTTCAACAAGCATTGGGTGCATTGTATTTGATTCCACTTTTCACATGCATCTTTATATGATCTGCAACCATATATTTGAGAAAATTTCTCCTGAATGGGGTTTGATGGATGTCCACAAGATGTGATAAATTTCTACTTCCAACCATGCTCTGATGGATGTCTATATTATGTTTTGAAGCTCCCATTTGGCATGGACAAGGAGGATGGTGGTAAAGGATCTGACATTGTGCTGCTCATTGCAATCTTTTTAATAGATTATAAAACCTTTTTAGTAAATCTATAATATGTATGTCTTATAACTATAGTATCAATGCGACCGCATTGTTTTGATCCATTTCAAATGACCCTTCACCTACGCTAGGAGATTTCTAGCATAGGTTGTAGAATTTATAATTACACCCACCAATTCCATTAGCTCAAGATTTCTAAAGCTGATTGTACAAATCCTTGGAATTAATTCATTTCAATCCTTGAATCAACATCTCTTTTGAAGTACTTTATCCAATAATCTAAGTATACAATAATTGCATTGTATAAGAAAACATGTATTTGTGATATTTTGTCAAATAATTATGGTGACTTTTCTATACTTCCCTAGTTTGCGTGCATGTCTAATAGGATAGTTGCAACTATGAAACCTAATAGAATTCATGTACCCTTTATGCTTATATTGGGTGATCATTTCATTATGTTCCTTGAGATGGAATTTGCATGAGGCAATTTGTCAAACAATTTGTGTGTATTCTCTCTAATCTATATTTGTTTGAAAGTTTGAAAGCCTCTTTAACAAATCAATTTTGTGTAGAGCTAGTAATCATTTGTTTGAAAAGCCAGAAACCTCTCCACAGCTAACATGGAACCATTGTTGCAGAGTACCCCTAGTGGTCTCCTGATCATTCAATATGTGTTGCATCTCCTCTCTCCTCCTTTCTTGGGTTTCTGGATCATATTTGAAATCATGAATCTGAAATCCTTTTTTGTGTGCACTAATTTTGAAACTATCAGCTACTTTCCTGAGCTTCGCATATCCTTAGCTTTCACTATGTTGGAAATATCACATACTGCCACACTTCCAGATTTCTTCCTATGTATAGCATTAAGTTAGCTCCATAGCTTCCTTGTACATCATCTTGAATGTTTCCAATTTGCATCCAAAACTTAATTATAACATTGGATGGTTAATGAATCCATCATAAACACATAATTTTTTAGGGATTGCTTAACCTGTCCAAGATAAAAAAATCTTTTCAATTTACCTTTTTGAAACACTCTCATTAACCTCTTTTTTTATTTATATTTATATTTTAATTTTGAAATTAAAAGAGGTTAATGAATCAATGAGAAATATATGTTTTTGGATGATTCATTAAACTCTTTAACTTTTTGGGTTATTTAATCAATTAAAAATACGTATTTTTGGGGCTTCAATTAACCTTTTATAACTTTTTACTCAGACATCTAATTTCAAAAATTTGAAGTGCAAGATGGAGTTGGAAGACAAATGGAGACCTTGAAAACTTAAAACTAGCTAAACTATGTCAATTGATTGGTCATTTTTAAGATGAAAGCTTGACATTTTATTGCTTTCTTGTAACTAAAAATGATAAGATTTTGGAAGTTTGATACATGAAGACCCTAGAAAATATAAATAATTACATAGGGAACACGATTCTACAAACAACCTTTTTTTGACATAATGAATTTTTTTAAAATTTGGCTACATTTAAAACCATGGTAACATGGCCTTGTTAGAAAATCAAAATACTTTTCTAGGATCTCGATTGCTCAATGTAGTTAGCCACCCAAACACCAAAGAAACATTTGGAAACTTCATAGAGATCTTGGTAGACTATTTGAGAGGATAAGGGTGAATTGTCCATCTAGGTATCATCCCAAGAATGAATGATCATTTAGCCATCTCTAGCTCCCCATTTCAAGCCTTTCTATAATGTGATTCTACCATCAAGGATGCTATTCCATATACTAGACCCGCTAGGGAGCCCCTACTTACTAAGGTAGTGGTAGAACCTTTCCATATTCAAGTATTTTGTAGACATGATGTCACACCAAGTGGCTTCATGATTACACTAGTTATCTTCATGCCTTGTTTGTTGATCCTAGGTGCCCTCACACCACCTTACTAGCCTAGTTTTGCCAATGGGTGATCCATGTATTCACTCATTGCCTCAACAACCTCTGAGATCTTCTCCTCTATCCCTGTCATCATAAATCCTTGTGCTCTTTCTCCTCTAGGAACACTCATCTCTATCTACATCACTATCCTATCATCTTCACATTCTAATTGCTCTTTGTTTATCTTCACATACATCTCTACTTGCTATCTTGGTTCTTCACATAAACCATTCACATCTTTTGCTTGCTCCTCTAGGATCCTCACCTAATCCACATCTCTTTGTGCCCCTTCATAGGCTGACTTCTCCACAATACATTCTTCTACCTTGTTGTCCACCTTGTCTTCTTCTTGTTCCCTTTGTCCTCTTCTTCCCAAAAGAATCTTCCTGCTTTGATAGGCAAACCTTCTACACTATCATGGAAAACTTCTACACTGTCATGCAAACCAATCAATAAGTGAACAGAGCATGAAGAACATATGGTGAAAATTTTGCAAAATCTGTTATGTTTTCTTTTTTTTGAAATTTGGTCAATGATACATTTTCTATTTAAGAGTCCCTGAGTGATTTGAATATTTCGTGGTCTAGTGAGCATGATTTGTGTGTGTATTTGTAAATCTTGTATAATCTTGTAATATTTTATTATTTTTTATTATATACAAGATACTACTAATTCTTGTATGTTTACATTTTGTATATTTATAGCCCGAATAATTGGCTGTGAAGAAAGTCCACACCTGGAAATATGAACCCAGAACAAAATAATGAGACAATTACTAGATTATGGTCTCAGTTTCAAAGAAAAGTTGATAAATGTAATTGTCGTTGCAAAAAGTGTAAGGGCTTAAAGAATCAAAGAATTCTAATCACAATAGCCCAAAGTCATTGTAGGCAACATGGTCACATTGAAGGGGGGCATGATTTTTATCGATTGGTGAATGTGGATTTCCAACTGGAGGAACATGGAGGTGTGAATATCCAAGCTGAGGATAATGCTCCCATGGAAGAAGATGAGCCTATGGCAGAGAACACAATTGAAGATGATGGTATTGGTGTAGCTGATAATGTGCCAGAGGACATGATTAAAGAAGATGGTATTGGCATAGCTGATCAAGATGATCATGATGATGGTACTAGCGCATCTAATAATGATGATGAAGATGGTCTTGATATACCTATACTTGAGAAGGCATACGAGCCCCTGTACAAAGGCTCCCAAACAACTCTTCTCTCTGCTATAGTGTTGTTGGTGAACTTGAAGGTTATGAATGGTTTATCCAATGTAGCAATGTCACGTATGCTAAGGTATGCCATTTTTGTCATCTTCAATGTCAGCATACCATTACTATTCATTATATTAACAATTCATATTTGTTGTTTTAGGTTGATAGGTGAGTTTTTGTTACCACCATCAAACATTCTACCTCATTCATACCAAGAATTATCTACCATTATGAATCAAATTGGAATGAAGTATCACACAATACATGCATGTCCCAATGATCCCATTCTATATCATAAGCAACATGAATTTGCAATAGAATGCCTTGATTTTCATATTGGTAGATATTGGTCAAATCAAATAACAAAAAAGGTGCCTCACAAGGTTCTTCAGTACATTCCCATTATTCCACATCTTCAATGATTATTCAGGTGCACTAGCTTGGCATAATTTATGGATTACTATGCATGCAATAGAAGTCAAGATGAGATTAAGTGAATGCTTGCGGATGGTTACGCATTTAAAGACATAGAAACAACATGGACACACTTTAAAGAAGAACCTTGTAATCTCAAGATTTCATTGGCAGTGGATGGTGTCAATCCATTTGAAGATATGAGATCTATTTACTCAGTGTGGCCTATTTTTGTTATTAACAATAACATTCCTCCTTGGATGTCCATAAAGAGGGAGCATATAATGTTGTCAATGATTGTACTAGGTATTTTTTCATTTAATAGTTATATAAATTAATTTAGAAACACTGCATCAAGATGGTCATAATAATTATGTAATGTTTTTGTTCATTCAAATAGGTAAGTACCAAGTTAAAGATAAGAATGTGTATATTGAGCCCCTTATTGATGAGTTGTTGAAGTTATGGAATGGGGTCACTATGTATGACATCTCTAGACCAATAGGACAAAGACAATTTCAATTCCATGTAATGCTTGTATAGAAAATACATGATGCCCCTGAGCTAACTCATTTTTGCGGTGTGTTATATATTGTTAAGGTCACGTATTTTTGGTATGTTATAGTGCTTACACATTATTGCTATATGTTTAAGTTGCACATGATAATTGTACATGACCTAATTGTACGGTATCTTTTAGGTCTCCAGATAAAGGGTAAATTCACATGTCTAGTTTGTGGTCCAAAGATGAAATCTCATCATTTAGGAAGTTTAGGAAAGCAGGTGTTTGATGAGTTTAGGCACTTTCTCCACAATAATCATAAGTATCGAATTATCAAAAAACATCTTTTTAATGGCAAAGAAGAGACAACATCAAGGCCTCAAAGAATGACACCTCATCTATGGAAGTTAGAATACAATAGACTGAATCACTGAGGTAATGTCATTCCATCTGATGATTTTTGTTTGAAATTTATATTTTGATATTGTCTTTTATTTACTAATGATGTTATTGATGCTCGTGAAGGTCGTCAAGATATCAATGACCAACTTCCTAGAGGAATAAAAACTTATGCTAGTCAATTTAGTAGGTTTTCGTACTACAAGGATCTCCCAATCATGCATTTGTTTGATGCTATGCATATTGGAAAGAATGTAACATCTCGAGACACTATGGAAAATGTTGGATGGAAGGCGTGACAAAGAAAAAATTGCCAAAATTTGTAATGACATTCATGAATCCAATCATGCACTGAAAAATTTCATTGAATCAAATAGCAATGGAGACCGCATAAATACGAGTGCCCTTCCTTGGTTATTATTTGAGCAGTAAAGTGATGCATTAAAAGAAGTCATAAAAAAACAAAATTTCCAACAGGATTTGCTGCAAATATAAGCAGTCTTGTATCAAAGAAAGGTGATTTTGGGCCAGGGTTGAAAACAAATGATTGGCATACCTTCATCAAGGTAAGTCATGTTCTCTATTTATAGTATATTTTTAAAATTGCATGTACTTTTTATTGTATTATATTACAATATATTGAAAAGATCATTTTTTAATTATTGCAATATGTCCTACCTCTATCCTGCCCACACCGGTTTGACAATAGTGTTAAACAAGTTATATACGATCTTGGAGAATACATGAGGTTAGAAGTGTTATTTCTTAGACTTGTATAGATATTATATTTATGACTTGCTTTACTTTTTACGTAATTTATTATATATATTTTTTCTAAAATCTTGTTTATATGTTCTTGTGAGTTGAATCTCTTTTAGGTGGTTATCATCTAAAGAAATTGATAAAAAAGATATAAAATATTGGAAGAGAAAAATTCCCCAGCTTATGTGTGAAATGCAAAAGTGTCTACCTCCAAATTTTTTCAATTCTCAAGTACACTACCTCATACATCAAGTTGAGGAGATCGAATTGTGTGGACCTGTACAAACTAGGTCAATGTGGATGGTTGAGAGGCACTTAAAATTTATGAAGGGGTTGGTTTGACAAAGAGCACGTCCTGAGGGTTCTATGGTGGAGGGATATATAGTATACCAGACCATGGTGTACATTAGTGAATATCTTCCCAAGTTTGCAACACATATCCATGTAGATTGCATTTGGGATCCCAACTCTATTAAAAAATTCAAAGGGGAGTACTTGATGGGGAAAGGTAGATTGAGGAAAGTGAGAGGTAATTATACGATGTTATTGTAGTTTGTTAATTATTATAGATCTTCAATATAAGTTATTTCTAAGTGGTCTATTTGTTTTCTTTACAGTTGGTCGTGAGTGGGATGCACTACATTTGTATATTGAAAACAATATTGATTGGATGACAATATGGATTCAATAATCTCAAGAAAATTGTCACTCATTAACATGGGATGGTGTTGCATCATTGGTTAAAGAAGCTCATCGTAATAGAGATCCCAATGTTACACCAATAGTACTTGATCTAGCATATGGTTTAAGAGGTAGAAAGGTACATATAAGTTTACTAACCATGACCCATAAGTTTAATATCAATTCATGGATCGATGCAAATAATCTTGACATGTTTGAATAATTGTAGATCAAACACCACAAAGCTATGTACTACCATGGCCGTAAATTTCACATAAAAAAGTTAGATGACACGAAGAAAACTTGTGATTCTGAGATAAGTGCAGTCTTCAAGGTCACTAATATTTCATCTAGAAATGACATACATCCTCAACAATCTGAAAATTGATACTATGGCATTTTGGATGATATACTTGAGTGCGATTTTAATTCATTCAAATTAGTTCTATTTGTTGTCAAATGGTACTATTTCATGATAACAATGTACATGAAATTTCACTACAACATTCAAATCCTATCACAGAACCTGAGCATGATGAAGGCCATGATGTGCAGCATAGTGGTGGAGGTATTAATTTTCTATTGGAAATAAATTACATAATTATTAATAGAATTTAACATCTTTAATTGGAATTGGCTGTGTAATCTTTTTTTGAATATTTTAGAGCATGTTGAGCATGTTGAGGTGGCGACAGATCAAAATGTTATTGTACATTATGTGGCATTGTTAGGTAAAGAAAAATGCATGTTATGTTCTACTGGTTAATGAAATACATTTAACAATAAAAAAAAGTATGTGAATTTAACCCATTTACTTGTTATTGCAGCAGACCCCCCTTTAGTGCAGTAGCCTCGTGCTCCTCAAGACATGAGGAAGCATCATAATTTGAGATTAAAACCACAAGAGGAGGAAGATATTGATGCTCCTCTCAGCCTTTACCTTAAGAAATCTAAGAAAAACCCAAAAAAGAAATGATTTCTTAAAAATGCTCTTTGATAAAACTTGTTTGATTAACTTTGTTGGATAATGAAAGAATGTTGTTTTAAGTAATTATCTATGAATTTTGCATATTAATATTGAATTATCTTTTATGTTAATGAATATTGTTATGTGTTAATGAATTCTTGATTAGTGTTGCATATTAATGAATGTTATGTGATTGTATTCATTGAATGTTATAGTTCATAAATGGATGAATGAAGTGTGTAATTAGATGTTAATGGGGAATTTAGATTGATGTTAGGGGGAGGGGGGTGAGGCCATATGAGCTTCCACCTTCACGTGGTTGGCCTTATTAAGTAGAGAATACTAAAGTATTCTCGAAACTAAGTAAAGCTCAAACTAACATACCTTCATTATTTAATCAATTTCATTTGTTCTAGGTCTTTTCTCATAAGTGCATTTTGAATGTGTCATTGTTAGGCAACTATCAAATAAAAAATTAGAAGGGCCAATAGTCAACTTGTCTGGCATGTTTTAGCTTCATTTTGTGTAAGTATTCTCTTATTGAATGCGTCAACCTCTCTTGGCCTAATCTGGATTATTTCATTGGTTTGTGTTTTTGAGTAGGTGAAGTGTTAAATTAGTTCCTATCTTCTATTCTTCATTCATAACTATCATCTTTAGGCAAGAAAATCATTATATCATCGATGTTATGTACCTTTAGCCAATGTAGATAAACTCACTGTGACAAGCATGGCATAACATGTGTTCTTGACTTGGACTAGTAAAGGCATGTTATCACTATCATTTGGAACTATAATGTGTCACATCACTTTCCAAATGGATCCTTCAAAGAATAAAAGATGTCATGTTTTATCATATACTGTCATTGTGCTCACCATCCTCTAATTACTTGTCTCTAAGTTTGTCTTTCATATTCCTTCACCTTTCATAGTTTAAAAATCTCCACAAAGTACTATCTCATTTGTCAAATGGTTAGTGTTCTTGGTTGATGCGAGCCATCATGAAGACTCTCCATTTAATACTTGCAATTGTTATTTAGTGTAAAAGATTGTCATTTTCTACCTTTTTCATCTTGTCTCAATGACTGTAAAAACTCCTAATTATGCAATGTCCTATCCAACAATACAGCCTCCAATAGGATTGTCACACATTTTAGAGTTTTTATCCTTTTAGATACCATATATTTGTCCTTATGTTCTCTGTTTACCACATCTACCCTTGTCTTCAATGTTAGTGATGGAATCTCAATGTAGTGACATGCCATAACATGATGGCAGTTATGTACCTTTGACCAATATAGATAAACGTGCTATGTCAAGCATGGTCTAACATGTCTTATTGACTTGCATGAGTAAAGGCACCTTACCACTGTCATTTGGAACTATAACATGTCACAACTCTTACCAACTGGAATCTACAAGGCAGAAAAGATGTCATGTTTTATCATGTACTGTCATTGTGCTCATCATCATCCATTTACTTGCCTTTGACCTTGTTTTTCATATACCTTCACTTCATGTTCTACTCATGCATTTCTTGTTGTTTTAGTTCACTATCTTGTTACCGTCTTTGGAACTGTTTTATAGAAAATTCTTCTACTTTCATACATATAAGCTCTTAGCTGGTTATAATTGGCATTCTTTGTGCAAACCTACAGCCTGTACCATTTCACTCCCTTTGACATTTAGTCAAATAGTCAATAAATCTCCACAAAGTGCTATCTAATGTGTCAAATGGTTGGTGTGCTTGGTTGATGCCAGCCATCATGAAGGCTATCCCTTTTCATGATTGTTTGTTATCTCTAATCATTGGAAATTTTCATCCAAAAAATTGTCATCCAGCTCCCCTGGCTGCCTGCTTCTGCTGACTGAAAGACCTCTTCGGATATTGTCTAGTGAAATGAATGACGTGTCTTTGCAAGCCAGCTATCTCCCTCTAGTTTACACTGCAAGGATGCGATGTTGCTGGTCCTTTTCTTACCATTGTGAAAACAAACCACCTTAGGGATATAAATGCAGGACTGTCCGCCAACACATTCTTGCAAAGAGTTTTCAGAGCTACGAATATTCAGGTACATGATTTTTTTTGGTTTGCATTACTTTAGAAATAACTGCTGTGATAGGTTTCATAATTTTTTGGTGTAGAATCTTGCTGCAAGTTTTTCCCTAATTTTGCTTATTGTATTGAATAGATTGAAACACCAGTTGTAATGAGATTGGTTTTGGCTTGTCTCATACAAAAAAAAAAATGCTACAATTTTTACAGACCCTTGAGGTAAGTCACTTCTCATGGTTTCAATGATTTTTTTTTTAAATTTTTTTTACGTTGTTCTCTTCTATCTTTGAGATTTTTAGATCTTAATTGAATGTTCTTTTAGAGTTTTAAAATTACAAGGATTGAGATCGTATGGTTTGAGATGCTATTGTTTGAAATTCTATGATCTAATTTTTATAATTTTTAAATGCTTTGGGTGTTCAAAACTTGGGCACATCCAAAGGACAAAGTCCCAATAATTCTTAAACATACTTTATCTAATATGATGCATTGATCTTAAACAATTAAAGTTGGAGTAGATATAGTTAATAAAGTATTAAACTAGATTAAACATACTTTATCTGAAGTAACTAAACTTACTTTATATGCTTTAAGAGTAGACTATTTAATTAGACAATTGGGTATTAATTATAAATTCTATTCTTTATCTGAACATGTTAGAAGAAATAAATGAATGAAAATAAGATACAAAAATAATCCAAGAAGTGAAGTGCAAGAAGAGTTTTACCATAAACCAAATGAGAGAGAGATGTAAGATCAACCACCAAAACCAAGATAGTACTCCAAGAATCCAACAAGAGCCAAGATATTTTTGTAAGGGGAAAAGAAGAGAAAAACCCCTTTGTGTATTATGAATGAGGCATGAAAAGCCTAAAGAGAGAGAGAGAGAGAGAGAGAGAGAGAGAAGAATATGAGCAAGAAGCTCAATACAATATGAAAGAACTACTATGCAAGAGGAGAGAAATTGTGTGAAAGAATTGTGAGAAAATTAGTGTCAATTGTGTGGAGAAATATCTCTTTAAGTAGAGATGATTGAAGGAGTTTGCATGTAACTCCCTATGTGTATGAGTGCCACATCCATACTTAGTGTGTGCCAAGTGTGAGCATCCTCATAAGGAGGAATAACCTATTTTCCTTATTAAAGAAATTATAAAATATGAGTTGTCCTCCCACTTGGACTAGAGGACAAAATTACATGTAGAGATTCCTGTAAGAATATCCAAAAATAAATAAAGGAGGATACCTTGGTTTATCCTCAAATTAAATAAAATAGCCAAGGAAAGATTACTAATTCTAACACCCCTCTTTAATCTTTACTGGGGGTAATTACATCAATGGGTGTCAAACCCAAATATTTGCAATGAAACTCAAATTTTTCTCTAGAAAGAGGCTTTGTCAAAATATCTACAACTTGATCTTCACCCTTGCAATAGATGAGGGACACTTGATTTTCTTCAATTTTTTCTCTAATGAAGTGGTCGTGGAGAGAAATGTGCTTTGACTTTGCATGGTAAACCAGATTCTTTTCCAAGGCTATTGCACTTTGATTGTCACAAAATAAAGGTGTAGGTTCTTGTTGAGGTAGATCCGAATCTTCAAGTATTCTTCTAAGCCATAAAGCTTCTTTAGAGGCATGAGTACAACTTTTGTATTTAGCTTCGGTAGAACATAGAGAAATAGATTAATCTTTTTTACTTTTCCAAGATATAGTACCTGAACCAAGAGAAAAAAATACCCAAAAGTAGATTTCCCATCATTGGGGTGTCCACCTAAATCTGAATCAGTAAAACCTTTTAAAGAAAAATTAGAATTTTCATCATAAAATAATCCTAAGTTAATAGTACCTTTAATGTATCGTAATATTATTTTAGCAATTTTGAAGTGTGTTTGTTGAGGTTTGGACATGAATCTTGAAACTAAACCAACACTAAAAGATAGATCAGGTCTAGTGAGAGTTAGATAATTTAAACTACCTACAAGTTCTCTATAAGGAGTAGCATCTATGAATGGAGATTCCATATCTATCATTAACTTAGTTCCTAATTCACATGGAATTGAAACATGATTAGAATCATTCATACGAAATCTATCTAGAAGATCTTTAGCATATTTACTTTGAGAAATAAAAATACCCTTAGGGGTTTACCAAATTTCCATTCCTAGGAAATAATGTAAAAGTCCTAAATCAGTCATTTGAAATTTGTAGTTAAATTGGAACTTAATATCAAAAATTAAATGGTTAGAACTAGAAGTAAGAATCAAATCATCAACATAAAGAATGATAATAATAATATCATCTTCACTATCTTTGATATACAAGTTAGGATCATTTTTACTTCTTTCAAAACCTTGAGAAATAAAGAAAGCATTAATTTTGGAATACCACTCTCTAGGAGATTGCTTTAAACCATAAATAGATTTACTTAGTTTGCATACTAGATGTTCATGACCTTCTTTAATAAAATCAGGAGGTTGGGACATATAAATTTCTTCATGTGAATCACCATTTAAAAAGGCACTTTTAACATCCATTTGGTGAATAGGCCAATTCATTTTAGAAGCCAAAGCAAGAACTACTTTAATGGTAGGCATTTTTGCAATAGGGGCAAAGGTTTCATTATAGTCTAATCCTTCAATTTGAGAGAATCCTCTTGCTACTAACCTAGCTTTAAACTTACTAATTTCATTATTAGCATTCAAATTAGTTTTATATAACCATTTGTATGAAACTAGGTTTTTACCATGAGGTAAAGGGACTAAATCCCAAGTATTATTAGAAATTAAGGTGTCATATTCTTCTTGCATAGCATTTTGCCAATGAGGTTGATTTTTAGCTTGAGAAAAGGTTTGAGGATCATTACAGTTCATAATAGAAGACATTAAAGCATAATTACAATAATTAGCTCTCCTAGGTCTAAGACCACCCATTCTAGAAATATAATCATCACCTTCATTAAGTAAATCTTTAAACTATTTAGGATTTCTCTTAGAATTAATAGAAATATCACTATGAGGAGTATCATTATCATCATGATCAACATTAGTACTATGAGGAGTAGATATATTATTACCATCATCATCATCATCGTCATCATCATAATCATCATCATCATCATCATCATCATTAGTATTACTAATAGGAATAGAAATAGATGCATTAGGAGTAGGGTTTAGAATAGGAGCTTGGTCCTTCACTATCTCAATAGTGCCTCCTTTAAATTCGTCATCATTGACCTTGGAGCAATCATGGACTTCATTTTCTACAATGCAAACATCTCTTGCAATGTGCACCTTTTTAGTAGTACTTAGGATCATAAACTCTATAATCTTTTGTAAATTCATCATACCTAACAAAAATAAATGGAGAAGATTTAGAATAGTTTTTTCCTTTTTTTTTGGGTGTGTGAACGTAAGCAATAGATCTAAAGATTCTCAAATGTTGTAAATTTAGTTTTCTACTGGACCACGCTTCCTCAGGAGTTATATCTTGCAAAGCTTTAGTAGGAGTTCTATTAAGAATATAAGTGGCACAAGCCATTGCTTCAGCCCATAACTTGTAAGGAATATGTTTTGCATGCAACATACATCTAGCCATTTCTACAATAGTTCTATGCTTCCTTTCTGCCACACCATTTTGTTGTGGTGTATAAGGAACAACAAGCTCATGTTTTATACCAAAAGATCTCAAATAAGAACAAAATGCATTGTTAACATATTTAGTACCATTATCTGTTCTAAGAATTTGAAGCTTAGAACCTGATTGCCTTTCCAAAAACATATGAAATTCAAAAAATATATCAAGAACTTGAGCTTTACTTTGCAAGAAATAGATCCAAATTCTTCTAGTAAAGTCATCAATAAAGGCAAGAGCATACTTTGAACCTTGAATGGAGATGTTCTCCATTGGTCCCAAAAGGTCACTATGAATCAAATGCAACTTATGAGATTCCCTACATGAAGTACCATGAGGAAAGGATTGCCTTTTTATTTTCCCACTCATGCACCTTGTGCATGTTATTTTAGATGGAACAATATGTGGTAATCCTTCAACCATGTTAGATTTGAGCAATCTAGAAATATAATCGGAATTCAAATGGCCAAGCCTTTCATGCCATACATTGAAATCAATATTAACTTTCAAAGAGTACCTTGATGAGGCAAACTCATAAAACTTAAACAAATTATCATGATCCAACTTAGCATTAGCAATAACATGATCATTCTTAGGATCAATAATGTAACACATGTCCTTATGAAATTCAAATTTGTAATCTTGACATAATTGAGCAACTGAAAGAAGATTAGATTTAAACTCAGGAACATAAAGAACATTGTGTAATTTTCCATTTGGAACATTAACATCACCAAATCCATCAACCTTTCAACTATGATTATTAGCTAATTGAATAGGAATGTTAGTTTTATCAGGTTGCAAAGAATCAAACACTTCTCTATGAGATGTAACATGGTGAGAAGCCCACTATCAATAATCCATTCCAAGGCATGAGAAGCTTTAAAACAAGTAGTAAAAGCACGACGAGATTGATTACCTTGAGGTTTGAAGTTATTTTTATTAGTGATATTCATAGGCTTCTTATCATTTTGCTTTTTAAAACAAACATTAGCTAGGTGACCATCTTTTCCACAATAAGTACAATGAGGTTTCTTATTTTGTTTATTATTATAATTATTGTTATTGTATAACAATATTGTTATATGAGGGCCTAGAGTTAAATATATTGTTATTATGATTATTATTATTGTTACGAAGATTATTATTGTTATGATGATTATAATTATGAGAAGAATTATGATTATGAGATCTATTATTTTGATTTTGATGCTTAGACACAAAAGCATGTTCAAAAGATCTAAGAGTACCAAATTGCAACAACTTAGCTTCCTCTTGACATAAAAGATTTTGAAATATGTCATAAGTTAACTGAGGAGCTAAAGTAGGAATAGCAAGTTGCGAATGAATGTTAGTAATAAATTGTTGAAACTCTTTAGGAAGACACTTCTTGAGAATAATAGTAATTAATCTAATATCACTTAAAGTAACATTCACACCATTTAATTTAGTCTTAATAACATCAAATTTAAGAAAAAAATCATCCATGTTTTTAAAGTCAATATACCCGAGGTCTTCCAAGTTGTCTTGGAGATGAATCTTGCATGATTTGGTAGAGCTATCATAGGTTTGTTGCAAAATTGTCCATGATTGATGGGCTTTGGTACAATGTCCAATCAATACATATAGGTCAGGAATAATTGAAAGACCAATTAGACCAAGAACTTCTTTATTTTGAACTTTCCACACATCTTTGACAGTTTGAGCAATGGTGGCAGCTAGTTCAGTAGTGGCATCTATAGCAACTTGAAGTAAATGTTTAAAATGAAATATAAATGAGATGTGTGTTTTCCATTGATGATAGTTAGAGCTATTTAACTTGATTTCCAAAATTAGGGTAGACATGATTAAATGATTAAATAAATTTGAACAAAGTGAGATACAATTAATATCTAATGATAAAGAACAAGAAAAAAGATTTACTCAAGGTGAGAAATGTTATTGAGTAAAAAAAATTGAAAAAAATTAATATTTTATTAAATATTTTAAAATAAAGGAGATAAATTGATTTAAAATTTGAATTAAGAGTGTAATCATGAATAAACAAGTATTAGAGGTAATGTGTTGATGTTAATTAAGATTTGTTTATACAAATTGATAGAAACAATTTTTTTATAACTCAAATGCTACTGTTAAAAAGAATGGATTTGAAAAATTGAATTGAAAGTTAACAATATGAATTTAAATTAGTATCAATATAATAAACTAATTTAAAATCAAGATAGCATTTAAATATAAAATTAATTTAATTTTCAGATTTGAACAAATTAATTTAAAAAAATGAACAAATAAACTGAAAATAGCAAAGAGAATGGATTCCTTGCAAAAAATGTTATATAATGAATAATGATTAAAAACTCAGGAATCTAATGATAAAATAAAAAAACAATATTAGATTTGCAATGATGAAATAAAGTAATGATGAAAACTGATATAAACTAGAATAATGTTATGATGAAAAATCTGCAACAACAATTATGTTAGAAAGAAAAAGAAAATGCAGGTCGGAATAAACTGTCATGGAAAATACAGTCTCAGTACGGGGGGGCATATCTCTCAAATGAACCATTGGATCAAGCTAATTTTTAGATATATTTGCGATCACCTAATTTTATAGAATTTGACGAAAGCGATCTTCCTAATGTGTCTTCTTTCAAAAGATATGGGTGTCAAAGTGAGGTACTGTCAAAATAGAGATTAATTTATAATAGAGAGTAATATATTAGAGATTAATTTATAATAAAAAAAGATATATTAGAGATAAATAGAGAAGATGAAATAACAGAGATTAGATTTAAGAGAAGATTTAAAGGTTAGAATAGATATTATTAACAATAATCAAAGTAATCAATAATGAAAATTAGATTAGAAGCATAGAAAATAGATGTAAAACGAGAAATCAACAAATTAGAGAGTTATATACTGTCAAGATATAGAAAAGATTTATTTTAACAATCAATTTGTTATTTGATGAAAATGAGAAATGCCTGCAAAAAGAGTAAAATATCTGCATGCAAGGGATTAAAAATCTTAAAAAAAAGAGTGAGGCCTGCAACAAGTGAAAAAACTTGCATGCACAAGATTTTAGAAAACTGAATATGAAAGGTTAGATAAAACCAAATGAAATGAAGATTGGGTTTGGCGATGAACTGACCAAACCCAAAAAAAACTAAAAAAAAAAATAAGATACTTTTTGGCGGGAAGCCTTCCAAAGAGGGTTAGAGAAAACAAACTTAATAAATAAACAAGTTAGAGATGCAAAAAGAGTTAGATCTATAAGATAAAACTTGAAAAATCTTTCTCCTTTGAATTTCGCCTTCCTACAAAACACTTAAACAAGGATTAGTAGCTAGCTCTGATACCATGTTAGAAGAAAAAAAATGAATGAAAATAAGATCAAAAAATAATCCAAGAAGTGAAGTGCAAGAGTTTTACCATAAACCAAATGAGAGAGAGATGCAAGATCAACCACCAAAACCAAGATAGTACTCCAAGAATCCAACAAGAGCTAAGAGATTTTTGTAAGGGGAAAAGAAAAGAAAAACCCCTTTGTGTATTATGAATGAGGCATGAAAAGCCTAGAGAGAGAGAGAGAGAGAGAGAGAGAGAGAGAAGAATATGAGCAAGAAGCTCAATACAATATGATAAAACTACTATTCAAGAGGAGAGAAATTGTGGGAAAGAATTGTGAGAAAATTAGTGTCAAGTGTGTGGAGAAATATATCTTTAAGTAGAGATGAGTGAAAGAGTTTTCATTTAACTCCCTATGTGTATGAGTGCCACATTCATACTTAGTGTGTGCCAAGTGTGAGCATCCTCATAAGGAGGAATAACCTATTTTCCTTATTAAAGGAATTACAAAATATGAGTTGTCCTCCCATTTGGACTAGAGGACAAAATTACATGTAGAGATTCCTTTAGGAATATCCTAAAATAAATAAAGGAGGATACCTTGGTTTATCCTCAAATTAAATAAAACAACCAAGGAAAGATTACTAATTCTAACATAACATACTTTATCTTAAAACTGAACCTACTTTGTTTGTCAGCCAATATGCTATAATTCTAATCTATAAGAATTGTTTAAATAGATTAAGAATTTTCAGCATATTATTAGAAGATACTAAAGAATACCTACTATTTATCGGAAAAATCTTCATTGTCCCCCACAATGAAGACAATGAAGATTGACCTATTACTATGCTTAATGCTTAAGAATTGATGATTTTATAAGATTAAATGCATGATAATATTTTGTAGACTATTAGCACGAAGGAAGATTTGACCTAGTAGTCTACAAAATTAGACAAAGCTACATAAAAAGGTCCAAGGGGTGGTCCAAAATACTAGGGATGTATCAATAACCTGATACCTCAAGTACTTATAATCAGTATGCCTGACAAATAGAGACTTATTAGTAAAAGCATAAGATTGCACATCCACATCCGCCCTAATAATCTTATTAATAAAATAACTCTTGCCAACATTAGGGTACCCACATATCAAAATAGTCCTAGTATTTGGGTCAATAGACGATAACCTTGCCATATGCTGCATCACCTGTTCAAGGTAAGCCAAACTCGGTCCAACTATCTTAACAATAGTACACATCCGTCCAAGTGCAACAACCTCCAAAGATGGATCTTATTACAAACTACAATAAGAGGCTTATTGGAAAACAAAGGTTTTATGCTGTGAAAAAGAGCTGCTTGTTGCACAATATTATAACCACTAGACCATGAAACATCAAGGAAAAAAAAAACACCCGCCTTCAAATGAGCCAAGGCAGTAATATTGAGCATCTCGATGGTGTTCTTGTCCTCCAAGGGGTGGCCCAAAATACCAGGGATGTATCAATAATCTGATACCTCAAGTACTTATAATCAGTATGCCCGAAAAACAAAGAACAAGACATTATATTTCTTACACCTTAATTTATTTAGTTATTTATATTTTACTATTATTTATTATTAAATTTTTATTTCAAGAACAGGACATCACACAAAATACACAGTCATATATATTAATGCAAAGTAACACTTGAAGATAAATCTCTAGACTAATCATCGACCAGGATGCCGTTGGTGATTACTCTGGATATTTATCTTCATTTTTTTTTTTTAACATTCTATATTTGGTCAAAATTTCAACTAATCGTAGTCGAAACTCTGACCAAGTTTGATCTAAATATCGACCATTCCATGTCAAAATGTGGCTTTGTGGGTTTGGCATCCTCATCAGATGGGCCAAATATTTCAACCAACATTTGTCAAAATTTCTACTAATTTTGGTCAGAATCTACCGTCGTGGTTTTGGCATCCTGGTCGGATGGGCCAAATATTTCGACCAACATTGGTCTAAATTGCGATGCATTTTGGTTGAAATTTATCATCGTGGTTTTAGCATCCTGGTCGGTTAGGCCAAACATTTCGACCAATGGTGGTCGAATGTTCGACGAATATAACCGCCAATTGCTAATGTCAGTTTTGACCAAGATTGGCGTAGAACATTCTACGGTAACATCGATATGTCAAAAATTCAACTAGGAAAATAGCGACAAGACCATTTGTCGATCATTCGACCAAGCTTGGTAGAAAATTCAACCAATTGATCATCGAAAATAGGTGCCAATTGTACTAGTGTCCAAATTTGATTTATTCATATTTCTTGCATGTTCAGAATTGCATTTCTCAAATAGCCTTTTTCAGAGGGTTGTTACTTGGGACTCATTAATGTCAAGATGAAACTACTTATTGTTCCATTGTGTCGATATCTCAAAGTACCTAAGTGCAAGATTTTAGGATCCTAGGAGCTTATTTGATTTTTTTACTAACCCCATATGAAATGTAGTTTATGTAGTCTTCAGCTTGCATGTTCAGAACAATTTAGAATGGTCAAATTTGATCATTGCTAATTTTAAAACTTGAAGGGTTGGGGTGAATCCATATGGCACACATGTTCTATGTATTTTAATGAAAAAATCATTTGAGTAATTGCTTCATAAAGTTTTAGTTGCTATTTTGTCAGGTGGTGTGTTATAGGGGCTCAAGTTAGTGTTGGTATGTTTAGTTGCATAGAAAATGAAATGGACAACTTTGACAGTAAAATTCTTTCACCTCGTGCATTTTAAAAGGGAATCATTGTACAGTGTAAATATGTGTAGATCATTTTGTATATCCACCAATTTATTGGGCCCAATTATGTGTTTTGGTTAGTTTTTAAGGGTATTTATGGAGACTATTTATTCAATATCGCCACTTTGTAAAATGGTTGAAAATCAAGTTTTAAGTAATCACAAGTTTCACTGTTTTGATCCAGATGCATGAAGAAGTCATTGAAATAACTTTCAATGGGCCAGTTGATTGAAAACATTTTTTTAAAAAGTTGGGTCCACATGGGACCCAACTTGCCTCATCAAGATTGCAGCAATTTATAAATAATATTGATTTATTATTTAATAATTTATTTTTTAAAGACAAAAGTGGACTAGCCACTATATATATATATGTTATTTATAAACTGGTTCAAAGACTCAACCGAGAAAGAACCAGAAAAGAAAACTTAGAATCCTTGTCAGATACATATGTAATTACAAGGCAAATCTGCCTAAAGAAAGGTTACATCTGAGTACAAAGGTGTATAACATATACATCGTATTAACATTAAGACCCAATACCATTGAACCAACAGCCAAAAAATTCACTGCCCAAAGAGTGAATCAAAAGGAGAAACATGAACCTAACCACAAGAAGCCCCGAGATTAACCAAAATTTCAAAATTTCAAAACCCAACTTTTAGCAAATCCTTCCTCCATGTCTACTGAATTGGCATGTTGAAGGTCTACATGATGTTGGGATGATGCCAAAGAATCCCCCCAACCAATTGGAGGAGCATTAGGCATATCTATAACCCAGCTATTAATATCAATATACCAGGGATATGTAGTGTGAATTGACAAATCTACTTGCAGGCTGAGGCTTTCAACTAGAGGAGTGCCCACAGATGAAGGAAAATTCAAATCCAGAATAGTCGACAGAATCTGAGGTGCAACTAGATTGCTATCAGGAGCCGACACCTGGGGAAGTGTCCGTAGGGAAATATTTGCAGTGCCCCAAAGGTCAAGCATAGCATTGACAATCCTTTTGATGTTAGCCTCAAGTTCTGCACCCAGAGGCTTCACCACCACTTGTAGAGTAGTTTTGACAATCCGATAACTATGCCTCTCTAATGCCCACTTAATGTCATGTAAATCATCATATTTTCATGTTTAGCCAGAAGTAAATGGCGAGAAAAAAGACCACCCACAAAGGCACACCCCATCCATAGGTCATACATATGAATAGCCACAATTAACTTGTTAACCATGATGAATTATGGGTGAACTACCTTATTTGCAATTAACACTAGTAAATCCACAGATTGCAACAAATCCATTGAATTGGATAGAAAAATTGAAAACCATCCACGATGGGAAGAGAACTTTCTTTGACCATGGAGAAAGCACATGTTCCCCAATTACCTTGTGAATGGCTCTGTGAATCATGTAAGAATGGAAAATGAAAATGAAGTCAAGCAGAGAATCATCTACCCACGTAGGAAGTGGCATCTATGATTCCCCTAGAATTAGAAGAATTCTATAGTTGCATGGAAATAATTTATTGTGAAGTAAACCACAAGAATCACAATGCAGACACATGACTGGGTTGAGCACCATACTACAAACTCACATAGCACACTGAATTGAATCTAAGATAGTAGCATGTTTATATCCTTCCCACATAATGATGCAATCAAAACATGGCATGCCAAGAGTCCCATCTAATCTCCAAATTTGATTAAGACCGTATCCGATATCAAGGCACAATCTATTTCACACATTTTCAAATTTAAATCCAGGGCTCTGTATATTTAATTCAGTAACAAGCACAAAGATAGTTGTTTCGCATGGCATCAAATCTCATGACAATATAAATGGTAGCTGCATACATATGATTTATTGCCAAGTTGAGGTGCCAACATAGGATGTGAATTGTACTGGATGCAAGTTAAACTTAATTACACATGTACATTTCTACCAGGTGTCATCACATGGAGTGAGCTGGGCAAGTGGTATTTTAAAGCTAAATTAACTCATACACATCAGAGGGAAGTGACGATGACATAGATGGGTACTTGACTCAATTCACACACATCATGGTGACTATAGTGCCATATACTTCAATGTTGTGCCACTCACCTACCACAAAGAATGTCAACCCCCAATGTATTCAACAACATGAACTTATGCTTCCCCCCTTCATAAATGTTTATCAATATCGACCAATATTTGCATCTCATTATCCTTAATAATATAATTAGTTGGGTTTAGAGAAACAAGGTCCAAACCAACACATCCCAAATTTGCTAGATAATCTGCTAGAGCATTACCTTCATGCAGAGTGTGAGATATATAGACCTATTCAAAAGAGTCTAAGAGATTCCAAATTTGCTGAAGAATATAAGCTAATTTCCAATTGTGTGTATCTCTTTTTATATAGGTATTTATAATAACCATATAATCACCTTCCACCTGAATGATCTAAAAATCACCATGTTTAACCAGTATAAATCCAACAAATAGGGCATGGGCTCCTACTATATTGTTTGTTCCTTGAGGCATGTGTGACACTTTAATAGAAATCACTTCACCTTGATGATCTCTTATACATACTCCTACACCTAACCTTTCGAGATTACCCCGAGATGAACCATCAAAATTGACTTTAACCAGCCTAAAGATAGGGGGATGCTAATGAATTGAATCTCTACTTTGTGAGGTTTTTGATTGGGCTTGGTGACACCATCCAATTGGCACATGTATGCCTTTCCATTCACAAATGATAGCACTGTCCCAATTAGACATAACTTGATTACATACTACTATTGAATGGCTAGCATTAATCACTTCAGATATTGATCTTTCAATACCTGTGAGAACAATTTCAATTGAAGGACTATGACAGGATATTCTTTTATTGCGTTCCCACCATAATGCCCACACCACTAAAGACATGATACATTTCCAAAAACTAGAAAATAGGGAATTAGCATACAATTATGGAAGATACTGAAAAAGATCCCATAGTCTATTAGGAAGAGGAGTGGAGTATTGTAATTTACCAAGAACAAACAACCAACATTGTTGTGCAAAGGGGTAGCTCAAGAATAAATGGTCCACATCTTCAAGTTCTTGGTCACAATGCAGATAGTTGAATGATTGGAAAATGTGATCTCTACTAAGTCTATCAGTTGTTAAGGCCCTTTTTTTTAATGCCATCCAAGAAAAACATACTGCCTTAGGAAGAGTTACATGATTCCAACAGAATGAGAATGCACAACAAGGAACCTTAATTGACTCCTGCTACTGAATGATCATGTAGCCTTCTTTAATAGAATATGTACCATCTTTCCCAGGAGCCCAAAATAGCTTATCCCCCTTACCTGAAAAGTAAACCACTTGATCTAAAAATATTTTGGATAATCTAACTCTATCCTAAGCTGAAATAGGTAACTCATCTAGATCCTTCCAAATCACTCTTCTGGAAAACATACATAATGCTGAAACATAATCTACCAAGTAGAAACCCCAAATTTTTTTTGCTGATGCTACCATGTCATCCATTAGCACCAAGTTAATTAGAGGAGGAGTACCATTCCAAGAGTCTCTCCAAAAATTAACTTTCTCACCATTGTTCAATTCCTAGGAAATATACTTAACCACAATATCTTGAGATGCCATCATAAAATCCCAAATAATTGATCCTTTCGGGGGGTCTAAAATAGAAAATAATCTTGAAGGGAAATCATTATCAAGATACTTCAATTGCAAAATTTGGCACCATTTATTGTATAGCTTGGAATACATTTTCCATACCAGCTTACCTCAAAAGGTTTTATTACGTTTTTCCAAATCATGCACACCTGCTCCTCCCAGGGATTTGACCTGTGCCATGTCTTGCAATGAAACAAGTGGAATTTTCTTTTCACCATTTATATACCCAGACTATAAGAAATCCCTAAGTGATTTTTAATTGTCTAAATCACTGAAGAAGGAGATTTTAACACTGAAAGATAATAATTAGGAATAGCTGACAACACTATTTTAATAAGAAGAATCTTACCAACAAGTGAAAGCCATCTAGCTTTCCAAGCCACTATCCTAACTTTGATTCTATCAATAATAGGAAACCAATATTTTATTTTGTTAGCCCCCATGAAAAAATGAATGCCAAGGTACACAAAGGGAAGGAAATCGACTGAAAAAACCCAAGATATTGACAATTCTATAGGAAATAATCTGATTAGTATTGAACAAATATTTTTTTGATTTGTGGGCATTGATTTTTTATCCTGAGGCTGAAGTATACAAGTCCAAAGTGTGTTTAATTTGTTTGGATTCCTTAACATTGGCAACCCTAAATAGAAAAGGGTCATCAACAAATAAGGAGTGTGTAACTGAAATATCTGTACCACCAATTTTTGTACCTTGCCAATCACCAAGAGCATGCTTATTTTGAATGTAGCTACTCAATGCTTTAGCCATTAATATAAGTAGAATTGGGGATAAAGGGTCACCTTACTGAATCCCTTGTATTGAGGAAAAAAACCTCACTAGCACCCCATTAATTAATACTAAAAACCATGCACCCGAGATACAAGCTCTAATCCATTTGTACCACCCTTTCAAAAACCCAAATTTTTGTAATACTTTGAAGAGGAAATCCCAATAAACTCTATCATAAGCCTTCATCATGTCAAGTTTAATAATGAAATTGGAAGAATTGCTACTATTAATTGAATGTAGGACCTCGTGGGCAACTAAGTCCCCTTCCATAGTTTCCCTACCAAGCACAAAGCCTCCTTGCTCTTGTGATACAAGATTTGGCATCAAATATTGCATTCTTAAGTAAATTACCTTCATTATAATTTTATATATTGTGTTGCATAACGAAATCAGTCTGAAATCTAAGAATTTTTTAGGAGACTTGACCTTAGGGATGATGGCTATGTTAGTTGTATTTTAATATTTTAACATAGCTTTGCTTTTCCTAGATTCTTCAATAACACCCAGAAAGTCCCACCCAATGAAATCCCAGCAAGCTTGAAAGAATAGAGCTGTGAACCCATCTAGACTAGGTGATTTATAGAGGGCAAAGAATATACCACTCTCCTAAGTTCATGAATTGTGAAAGGATCCATTAATGGTACATTATCAAAATTTATCACAATTGAAGGAATAACGTTCAGAAGCTCTTGCAAATGGAGTCCAACTGGAGCTGATAAGTTTGATGGAGCAAGGAGCTTTTTGAAAAACCTTACCCCTTCCTCTTGAATGCCATGGGTAGCAGTTATTAGGATGTTAGAGTCTGCATTATTGATAGAAAAAATACGATTAGTAGCTCTCTTCTATTTTGCAGATGCATGAAATAATTTTGTGTTCTTGTCACCCTCTCTTAACCAAAGTTCCCAATATTTTTGGCACCAATATACCTCCTCTCTATTACTCAATTCTTCCCATTCCATCTAAAGAGTTTTCTATCTATCATAATTATCATTATCCATGCCCTAATTAATGGTCTTATAAAAAATTTCCTCCAACTACCATTTAACATTCTCTTTTTCTTTAAAAATATTTTTGAATACCAGCTCATTCCATTTTTAAATATGCTTCTTAATATACTTCATTTTAGATGCAAATTGATGCATTTTAGATCCAACACAGTTCGGGTCACTTAACCACCATTTATTGATAAGAGGCAAAAAATGAGGATGACAAAGCCACATCCTTTCAAATTTAAAAGACGGTTGGTGTTGGATCCCCTGGCTAGCTAATAGAAGATCTACTTGTAGGGAAATGGGAAAATTATCTGAGCTTGGCCAAGACAAAATTTCTGAGTGGAATTTGATATTTGAAAGTTTTCACTCCTATGAAATAAGAAACCTATCCAATTTGAATGCAATCTAGGAAAAGTTAGCCCTCTTATTAGTCCATGTATAAGTACCATTATTAGGCTCAACATCCATCAGATTATTATCCTCTACAAAGTGTGAAAAATATTGAATAGTTTTCAGCAGAGGGCAGATACCCCCATTCTTTTCTGATAAATTAAGAATAGTGTTAAAATCTCCACCCATTATTAGATGCTGGTCAGTTTGAATTTGGATGATGCGGGTTAGATTCTGCCACAATCTTTGTTTGTCATGTGTTGTCATGGGGCCATACACATTAATCAAAGTGAAGGATAGATAAAAAATATTGATTTTCAATAATTGCCAATTATCATTCTGGTCTAGGATCTTCCCTTGCACTAATTTGGGGTCCCATAAAATAGCTATACCACCTGACGCTCCATTCCCTTGTTTGTGGACCGATTTCCAATTTTTCCATTTTCCTATTGTTTTGTCAAAAGTTTCTTGTGACATCTTAGTTTCTTAAAACAAGATGATATCATCCCTCAAAGAATCTATCTCTCGCTTGATTCTACATCTTTTGTCAGAGGCATTGAGGCCTCAGACATTCCACGAGGCTATCCTCATTATTGACAAGGATAACCCTTAGTTATCCTTGTCACTCTTTTAGACAATGTGAACTTACCATCCAGTGTTGTCTAAATGCTTGCTGCAATTTCTACCTTAATCTTCAATCCTGTAGGCTTTCTCCACCTCTTCTTAGGCATCAAATTGTCCAGTGTCTTTTGGTTAGGATTTTTGTCAATGGATAAAACTAAATTGTGATCATAACAATATTAGCTCTAAATTATATGAATCCTTGTCAACATATTGATCAACTTCATCATGATCACTGGAAACCTCTTTTTCCATTTCAATTTGGGAAAAATTCTTACTCTTTTCTATCTTCCCAGATTTCATAGGACCTTCCCCAAATGGATTTGCTACAATATCTACCACACCTTGATAATTTTGATCCATGTAATTTTCATAATTGAGATTGTGAGGAATCAACCAACCCACTTGAACTTCTTGATTAATATTTATGTCTTCCTAAGACATCCTTGTAGAGCTTGAATAGAAGACATATTTTTGGTCACATCTACCTCAACATCATTTTGCAACTCTGAGGGAGTATCTTTGATACTATACTATCTCTTGAAGAGAGGATTATTGTTGACTCTAAAAACATTCTAGAGATCTAAACCAGTGTGAGGATGATGGGCCCTAACATTCTGAAGGGAGTCATTATCGATGAGATGCATACCACTAAGGGGTATTTGAAATTCTACAAAAAGAAATCCCTTGTCTGCTACAATTTCGTAGATCATTTTAGTGGCTAACTCTATTAACATCTGATCAGAAAGCTTCCATGCTTTTAATTCAACTACAACACATTTACTGAACACTTCATACATACTTATCATATTAATCAGATAGTCATGGAACATTAGATGTTGTACAATGCTATTTAACTCATGGCTGGAAGACTCTAAATTTTCCCACTCTATAGTTCTTGCAAATTTAGGGCTGACCTGAGAGTTTTTATTCTTAAAATGCATGAGCATGAACATGATTCTTAATGTGTAAAAGAAATAGTTGAACACTTTAAAGAAATGATAAATGATCTCAGTTTCTGCAAGGAATCTGCATGAAGAAAGAACTAACAAATCTTGAATGAAGCCCTCATTGTTACTTTGGAAAAACCCCCAAATTGAATAAATTGCAGGATCTTTACAATGATATTCACATACCAACATCTCTGCCCGAGCCATCTTCTTGCATTGCGAATTAAAATGACCTAGTTTATGTTGGTACTTATGAGTAATATCTTCATTCTACTGAACAATGCTCTCTACCCATACACACCATTTTGATTTAATTTTAATTTGACTTGGCAAAACCTTTGATGAGTTAATAAGTACATAAACCCTGATATCTCGATGTGGAAACTCAAAAGGGATGAGATCATGTTTAATAAAAATACCAATTTTGTTAGCAATGATTTCCAAAATATTTGGATCTTTATATTCCAAAGGGAACAAAGGAAATGCAATCCTATGGGGGAAACAAATACACACCTTCTTGTCTGATTTGAAATTTGGAGTCCATACCATGGTAAATAAACCTAAACCTTTACAAAACCACCCTTTATGCTTATGAACAACATCCCTCTTATCTACTAACCCAAATATTACAACAAAAAACCCTGAATCAGGGTCCAAGTGAAAAATATCCCTCAACCCATCCAAGGATTGAAAATCCCAGAGCCTCATGTCTAAAAATAATAATGCATTACTTGAAAACTTACCAATAAGCATTGCTCGCCGAAGAAATCCAATATGATCATGTAGCATGTGCTCTAAAAGTGTAATATTCACAAAGCTTTGAGAATCATGATGAGTCTAAGATGCATCCATTATTTTCTTGCAATGATGTGGAGGAACTTGTGTTTGCTTAGCTTGCCAGACTAGTTTGACTTTTTTTGGATTGAAGGGCATTCTAGTCTATACAATTTGATGGATCTCGACTCTAGGATCTCCATTTAGGTTGTGATTTACCTTACTAGACTCATGCTTATCCAATAAAGAATCGGAAGGGTTCCTAATATACATTGGAGAGCCAGGAAGGATTCATTCACAAATATCAAAGATTGGTTATTTCTTCCTTATCCTAGGATCTCCATACCTATCGATCCTAGTAGGATGTCCTGATTTTATAATGGGGGGTCGATTAAAATTTAAAAAAATTTCCCACCCAGGCATATTTTTGAAATGGTCTATGTTTGATCTAGGTTGTGCTTGCTTATAAGAAGCCCTAGGCTTCATGGTTGCTTGTCTCATAGATTCTCCATGCTCATAACTAGAATAACCTTGGAATCTTGGTGGGTCTGTCATGGTTTTTGAGGAATCCCCATGCTACTGTAATGGCAAATTAATCTTCCACATATTTTTTGGATGCATGGATGTCTTGATATGGAACCTAGGGTTGATGAAAAATGGCTTCGCTAGCTGAACTATAGCTTTACCTTTGAAAATATTCAAAGCATGATTGTTACCTTCCTGTTTCAATGAATCTTGTACAGTGTGATGTCCATTTTTCTACACAAAAGGACAAGTCCAAAAAACCCTTAGTATTATGTCTTTGTTCACGTTGTCTAGCTAGCTACACAATCAGAGGTCCTCAAAAGATTTTGTATAGGTCTAAGTCAAAATGCAGGCCACATTTATGTTGATGATTGTTAGAATATCTTGCATGATACCATTGACCCTTCCCTTGGTGAACCTAGATTACATGTTGATGACGCTCTTGGTTGAATCCCTAAGCTTGAAACTTCCCCTGTTGCCCTCAATCTGCCCTTCCTCACATGCTTGCCATCTCTCCTTCCACTTTTATTATTGAATAATTATTAATGATTCAATTAAATCATTAAAATATGTGAGAAAGAGAGTCTCAAGGAATAATCTCCAAGATTGAAATGAATAATGCATGTGATTTAAAGAGTTAGGCATCAAATGGGAAGCATAACTTAGACATGGGACTCTTCAATACTATGTAGCCTGCTTGAACATACAAGTTTATTTTGGAAAAAATGTTTGTAAAATCTATGAAGAACAGGGCACATGAATTATTATTTAGAATCTCTTTATGGTCTCATGGCATTTCTATTTCATTGAGTGCAATGTTTAACATAGATAAATGTGAGTAAAAAGTTGAAATTATGGTTAGTAAAATACTTTTATTCAAGCCACACATTTTAAATAGTCGTGTGCCTCACATAAATGTCATTCCAAGGAATATGAAACATCGTGAATGCAAGAATTGGAAAGAGCACGATGTGTTAGAGTAATAAAGCATTTACTTATTAATTAAATCATATTGATTTAATTATTAAGTCACTTATTATCTCTTTATACTTAAGCTAAACTTTAGGCATATGATAATTAATTATTTTATTAATTATTATCTTGCAACCTAGGTTTTACCCTTTTAGGGTTTAAAATCTCCTTTTGTAAGGATTGATCTCCTCTTTTTTTGACAACAAATAATAACAGATTGTAACATTCATTTTTATTGAATTGCAACTTTTTTTTTTGCACATCAAGAATGTCTCCTCTTTCATGGATCCATACGTTCAGACCTCTCTAGCTTCTTGATTTTCTCTCTTTCTATGATAGGTGTTTGCATATAGGTTTTCTTGGGAGTTGTGGGTTATTTTCACATCAACTCCAATATGATGGATATTCCTAGACCAATTTGAAAATGGGTTTAAAAAGTATTTTAAGTTGATAGAGTTTGCAACATTTGCTACTATTTTGGTAGGCATGTCTGTCAAATGGGAAAGTAGTCGACAAGGGCATAGGCACCTATTGAAGCATAGTCAACACCATATATTGAAAGTTATCCATAAACTAAATTTGAATTAAAGTCATTCAAGAAGGATACAAAATAAATGAGTTCAATAAAGAGGTCATTGAAATTTTCAAAAATTGGTAGGGCACATGAGATGTTAGATTAAAATACTCTTAAAGATGTGGTCTTATGTCATGGAGTGGACTTCGAATAAATAGTGAATGTAAAATTTTGGGTAGACTTTTCAAAATGAATAATCTGATGAATCCACATGTGAAAGCATGAGGAAAGTGAAGATGGAACAATTATAATAACTAAGAGGGGGGTGAATCATTTAGATCAATTATCCTATAGTCCCAAATACAAAGATGTACCTTATAAAACAATTCCAACAAATTATGCAGCTTGATAACATACAATATCAATCTGTTTGTTCACTTTACCGATTACCAGTAAGTAACTAACTATTATTACCAACCAAATCAACTATGTAGTATGTAAAGTATGATAGCAAAACAATCATCACAAATTACACATAACACAATGATTTAACGTGGAAACCCTGCGAAGGGAAAAACCAACTGGATCCGGTAACCCAAAATAATTCACTCTTCTAAAGTGAGGTCGGTGAAGAGCCAACCCTGTTAAAGGTTACAAACACATTGTTAGGTGTGACCTGGTTAGGTGATTTATCACTAACAATTAACTTTTGATAAGCATTCACTATGGGGTCAACAAGATAACAATGTACATTCTCTAAATGACATAGGGCAGAATATAAGACTGTTAAGTCCACTCGGTTAAGAGATTTTCTGAATCAATGGTTAAACTGATATAGTATGATCTGATTCAAATACAACTCAATTGTAGATATTCAGATCTATGCTAAGCCCATATAAATCCTCTGATCATTAATCAAATTCATTTCCTCAATATTCTTGAACTTACTTTCACTCGGTAAATGGTTCTCTGACGCCCGGTTAACTCTGCAGCTTAGTTCTTTCAATAACCAGTCTAATTAGACATGCATGAATAAAGTCTTCACGTGAAATCTCTACAGTCTTCTTCTTCCGACATGTTTCAACAATGAAACTCATATATATTATATAGACAAGTAAACCATTTTCATACCAGTCATTATATTTTGTCACTTAATCTCCTTCGTCCATTTTACCTCTTAAATATTCCTCGACAAATGTGTCATTAATATGTTTCAATCTCATCCTTTAGATCTTCTCCAAATTTTGTCAACCGTGGATCTCATAAAAAACTTCATCCTTAATCTCAAAATCATAACAATTCCATCTCATCAATTTCAGTTGGTTATTATTAGCATTTAATGTTTTCATCCATTCTCAGTTAATATAGAAATGCGTCGGTGATAACTAGTTAAACTAGATCGGTTAATACTGTTAGTCGGTATACACTGCACTGGCTCGATGTATATAGAAATCTTCAATTACCGTCCACATTGACTTGTTCAATTTCAGATCTCTTCTTTATATTAGATTAATGTAACATGCTCAAGTCAACAATATAAAGCCATAGACTCATCAATAAGCTACCCAATGTTTACCTTATCCTTATCTGTCATATCCATGTTTTTCAAATGTAGATATCTGAGTTCTTCATCTTTTCTTCCTTCAAAAGATGTTCAAATGTTTGTAACTAACATGATAAATACTGTCAAGATTAGTTGACATCAATGACAACATATTGACTAATTTAATCATCTTACATATCATTTCAGTACTCGATGATCTCTAATCACCGTTTCTTCAATTCATTCAGATATTCAATTAGTTATAGTTCATCAATCTCTCCCTTTGGCATTGACGGCAACACAAGCAATATGAAAATATGCCAAACACATACCAAACATGTATTCTAAAAATATGCAAGTAAATGTTGTAGCTTGGTAAGCATTTTATATGTTTAATCACTATAAAACATAACATCATTACAAGTGAAGACTCTCCCTACAAATTTGATCTTTTCATCTCTCAAATTCACTTTGTTCTCAGCAACAAATATTCAATTCTCTTCCTTTCTTTAATCTCTCTTTTTGTGTTCTTAGTAATTGATTTTCCATATTCATTCTCTCTCCCTTTGAAAACAATGCCAAAGAAAATATACAAACAGCTCTGCAGTAGCCAAGTATTTCTTTGTTGTTCGGTTCATATCATGTACCTTCAGTGTATAGATAAAAACATTTATGTTCCAGCTTCTACAATCTTTCACAACCTTAGAAAAATTCCAAAGTGTGAGCTATGTGCATCAACATGAATGATCTTTTGATAAGTGTAGGTTGATGCAACCTCCATATCACCTCAATGACCGGTAGATAGGGGACATACCCCAAGTCTAGTTCTCAAATATTCAAATGTGTCCTTTGGTAATGGTTTAGTAAAGATGTCAGCAAGTTATTCCTTAGATGTTACAAATTCTAGTTGTACTTGCTTCTCTTGAACTTGTTCCCTTAAGTAGTGATACTTAATAGATATATGCTTTGTCTTTGAATGCATCACATCATTCTTAGAAACATTTATAGGATTGGTGTTGTCACAATATATAATCACCGGTTCAATAATTACCTCATTCATTCCTTCCAACACTGGTTTGATCCAAGCTATATTTGAACAATTTACAGTAGCAGAAACATACTCTGCTTCAATAGTGGACTGAGAAATGCATGGTTGTTTCTTGCTAATCCAAGTCACAAGTCTTTCCCCTAAAAAGAATTTTCCACCGGTTGTGCTCTTTCGATCATCTATGTTTGCAGCCCAATCTACATTAGTGTAAACTTTAAGTTCAAATTTTCCTTCCAATGTGTACCATAATCCATAATCTCTATTTTCTTCAAGTATCTCAAGATTCTCTTTACATCAACCATATGTGAATCTTAAGGATTGGCAAAAAATCTGGCCACAATCCCCACTGCATGTGCAATATCAGGCATACTATGTACGAGATACATCAGTTTACCAATCATAGATCGCTACAAAGTCTAATTTGCCTCAGTAGATTCATCATCCTTTGTCAATTTACAACTAGTTGCCATTGGTGTTCCCATAGGTTTAGCATCTTCCATGCCAAATTTTTTCAATATTTCTTTGATGTATTTTTATTGAGTGATGAAAATACCATCTTTTTGTTGTATAGTCTGCAAACCTAGAAATAATTTAATCTCTCCAAACATAGACATCTCAAATTCCTTTCTCATTTCATCAGCAAAAGATTTGCAAATCTGGTCTTGTCCACCAAAGATTATATCATTAACAAATATTGCAACAATCAAAATGTTATCATCAAAATCTCCTTTCATGTACATGTTACTATTTTCACTAGTTCTTACAAAGCCAATACTGATAAGATAAGCATGAAATATTTCATACCATGCCATCAGTGCTTTCTTTAGTCCATATAAAGCTTTATGCAGTCTACATACCATGTCTTTTTGATTTGGATCAACAAACCCTTCAGGTTGTTCTATGTAGACCTCCTCAAGATTTCCATTCATAAATGCTGATTTCACATCCATTTGATATACCTTAAATCCCTTATGTGGAACATAAGCAAGTAATATTCAAACTCCTTCTAGTCTAGCAAATGGTGCAAAGGTTTCACCATAATCAATTCCTTCTTCTTGTGCATATCCTTTGCAAACAAGTCTTTCCTTATTCCTTGTAACTTCTCCATTCTCATTCAGCTTATTCCTAAAAATCCACTTAGTACCAATAACATTTTTATCTTTCGGTCTAGGCACTAAGGTCCATGTCTTATTATTTTCAATTTGTTCAATTTCCTCATTCATAGCATTGATCCATTCCTCATTTGAAAGAGCATTCCTAACATTCTTCAGTTCAAACTCACAAACTAAGCATGTATTTTGTCTTAACTTACTTCGGGTCAGCATGTTAGCTTTCTTATCTTGAATGATTTGGTTCTCAGGATGGTGTCTTCTAACAAATCTTGCTAGCACTTGATCTCTTCTTTGTTCTTCATTCTGTTTAGGTACAATTTCCTGCTCGGTAGCTTCTTCTTGATTCTTGGTTTCCATTTGCTAATTCTTAGTAGCATTTTACCGATGCTTAGTAGACTCAGCCTGTGGCTTTGGTAGATACTTTGGATCTTCAACATAAGTGATCCTACCATAATCTTCTAGCTCCTTCATGCTTTCTACATCATTCTTATTAGAAAACTCATCAACTTTTACATTAGTACTTTCTATCATCTTATTGGTAACTTTGTTTAGACATTTATAAGCTTTACTCTTAGTAGAATATCCTAAGTATATTCCTTCATCACCTTTAGAGTCAAATTTTCCATTCCTATCATCTTTCAAAATATAACACTCGCTACCAAAAATTCTGAAATAACTTACACTCGGTGTGTATCCAAACCATAACTCGTAAGGTGTCTTGTTTGTGTCTTTCTTTAGTTGAACTTAGTTCAAGACATATACTGCTGTGCTAATTGCCTCTCTCCAGTACATTTGTGCAAATTTTTTCTCAATCATCAATGTTCTAGCACAATCAACAATAGATCTATTTCTCCTTTCAGCAAATTCCATTCTATTGTGGTGTTCTAGGTGCAGAAACCTACCTTTTTATACCATGCTCATTACATAAGTTAGTGAATTCATCAGAAAAAAAAACTCACCTCCTCTATCAAACCTTAAGCATTTCAATTCTTTTTCAGTTTCTTTTTCTACTTTAGCCTTATACCATTTAAACAGTTTGAATGCCTCAAATTTTTCTTTCAAGAACATAACTGTCATCAATTTAGTATAGTCATCAACAAACAAAATAAAGTATCTATCTCCATAGTAGCTTTGAGTTCTCATGGGACCACATAAGTCATAGTGAACCAACTCTAAAATACCTTTAGATGAGTAGTCCTTACTTTTAAAACTAGATTTTGTCATCTTCCCCTTTTGACATTGATGGCACATAACATGATCAGGTTTGGTTAGACTAGGCAATCCTCTAACTTTTCTCTTTTTACTAATCTTAATCATGTTATCAAAATTTACATGACATAACCTCTTATGCCATAACCATGCATCTTCATTTTTCACCAGTAAACAAGAATTCTCAGCATTGTCAAGATAAAATAAATTACCTTTTGATTGTCCTCCTGTTCCGACAAGCTTTCCATTTTCATCATAGATCTCTACCTTCTTTCTTTCAAATTTCACTCGGTGACCTGAGTTATTAAGTTGTGCCACACTCAAAAAATTGTAATTCAGTCCTTTTACCCAGTATGCATTATCACATCTAATTCTATCGTTCAACAAAATAGATCCTTTTCCTTTAACCATGCAAGGTGTGTCATTTCCCATTTTTATTGATCCTCCATTATAATTCTCAAGATGATCAAACTTATCTTCTTCACCAGCCATGTGATGTGTACAACCACTATCAATGATCCAAGTATCATTTTTACTAACTTAAGAAATAAGTATTGTTTCTACATACCTTTCCTCCTCTTCAGAATCATCTTTCATTGCAACAAACAGTACCTCAATATCATCATTAGTGTCAGTGTTAGTGTCATATTCTTCAACAAGATAACATGCCTTTTTTCCCTTATCTTTGTGATCTTGGTTGTCTCTTTTGTAGTGTTAGTAACCTCTATTGTTCCTTCTTCCATAGCTTCCATCACTACATCAGTCTATGTCTTTATCTTCCTCTTTCCTATTGGGATATCTAGCAACAATATGACCAACTTCTTTACAATTAAAACAAGCTAAAGGTAACTTTCCCTTATATCTACCTTTACCTTTTTGCAGTCTTTGGGCCATAAGAGCTTCAAGTTCATCAAGCTCATCATTAGTATTACTATCACTTTCATTCCTTATATTATGCTTACTGCTAGATTTACCAATCTTCAGAGAAGACATAAAAGAAGACTCAACACTTGGTACCACACTATTATCAAAATTGTTCAGCTGAAAAGTTGTTAACTTTCCAATCAGACTATCAAGAGTAAGAGTGCTACCAGGTGCAGAACTCATTTCATTAATAGAAGATATTCTGATTGCATAAGCAGGCAACAAGGTTCTTAGTATCTTACTTACCATTGTATCTTCAGAAATGATACCACCAACTCCTTGGATAGCATTGACTACCTCTTTGATTTGGTTTGTGTACTGTGTAATTTTCTCTCCTTCCTTCATTTTCATGTCATCAAATCTGCCTCTCAAGCTTTTAGCTCTGGCTCTCATCACATTTGCATCACCACCATAAACTAGAGCAATTTAATCCCACATTTTCTTCACTGTAGTGTGATCCTTGACATCCTCAAATTCAACATTAGATAAAGAAGCATCAATCTCTATCACAGTAATATTATGTTCATGTCAGTCTCTCAACTGATCAAGAGTCAAGGGTCCAACATTTGGTTGTATGTAGCCATTGTCCAGTAAGTGTATAACAGATTCTCAAATTCTAGATATGTGAAGTCTCATCCAACTTTGTCATGTAGTAAAGTTATCTTTGTTTAGCTTCGACACTTCCCTCTTATACATCTTGTAATCTTTCTACTAAAGTCCTTAAAACTTTGTTCCAAGCAACCAATACTGCTCTTATACCTATTGTTAGAATAAATAAGAGGGGGGTGAATCAGTTAGATCAATTATCCTACAGTCCCAAATACAAAGATGTACCTTATAAAACAATTCCAACAACTTATGTAGCTCGATAACATACAATATCAATCTGTCTATTCACTTTACCGATTACCAGTAAATAACTAGCTGTGATTACCGACCAAATCAACTATGTAGTATGTAGAGTATGTTAGCAAAACAATCATCACAAATAACACATAACATAATGATTTAACATGGAAACCCTGCTAAGGGAAAAACCACCTTGGACCAGTAACCCAAAATAATTCACTCTTCTGAAGTGAGCTCGGTGAAGAGCCAACCCTGTTAAAGGTTACAAACACACTTTTAGGTGTGACCTGGTTAGCGAAATTATCACTAACAGTTAACTTTTGACCAGCATTCACTATGGGGTTAACAAGATAACAATGTACATTCTTTGAATGACATAGGGAAGAATATAAGACTGTTAAGAGACTTTCTAAATCAATGGTTAAACTGATACAATATGATCTAATTAAAATACAACTCAATTGCAGATATTTAGATCTATGCTAAGCCCATACAAATCCTCTGATCATTAATCAAATTCACTTCCTCAATATTCTTCAACTTACTTTCACTTAGTAAATGGTTCTCTGATGCCCAGTTAACTCTACAACTCAGTTCTTTCAATAACCAGTCTAATAAAGTCTTCATGCAAAATCTCCACAATCTTCTTCTTCTAGAATGTTTCAACAATGAAACTCATATCTCTTATATAGACAAGTAAACCATTTTCATATTAGCCGTTAGATTTTCCCGCTTAATCTCCTTCATCCATTTTGCCTCTTAAACCTTCCTTGGAAGATGTGTCATTAATACGTTTCAATCTCATCCTTTAGATCTTCTCTGAATTTTGTCAGCTATGGATCTCATAACAAACTTCATCCTTAATCTTGAAATCATAACAATTCCAACTCATCAAATTCAGTCGGCTGTTATTAGAATTTAATATTTTCATCCATTCTTGGTTAATATAGAAATGTGTCGGTGATAGCTAGTTAAACTAGCTCAGTTAATATTGTCAGTCGGTATACACTGCATTGGCTCGATGTATACAAAAATCTTCAATTACCGACCACATTGACTTGTTCAATTTCAGATCTCTTCATCATAATAGATTAATGTAACATGCTCAAGTCAACAATATAAAGCCATAGACTCATCAATAAGCTACCCAATGTTTACCTTATCCTTATCTGTCATATCCATGTTTTTCAAATGTAGATATCTGAGTTCTTCATCTTTTCTTCCTTCAACAAATGTTCATATGTTTGTAACTAACATGATAAGTACTGCCAAGACTAGTTGAAATCAATGACAACATATTGACTGATTTAATCATCTTACATATCATTTCAATACTCGGTGATCTCTAATCATTGTTTCTTCAATTCATTCAGATATTTAATTAGTTGTAGTTCATCAATCTCCCTTTGGCATTGATGGCAATACAAGAAATATGAAAATATGCCAAACATATACCAAACATGTATTCTACAAATATGTAAGTAAATACTGTAGCTTGGTAAGCATTTAATATGTTTAATCACTACAAAACATAATAGCATTACAAGTGCAAACTCTCCTTGTGGATTTGATCTTTTCAGCTCTCAAATTCCCTTTGTTCTCAACAAAAAATATTAAAGTCTCTCCCTTTCTTCAATCTCTCTATTTGTGTTCTTGGTAACTAATTTGACATATTCATTCTCTCTCCCTTTGATAACAATGCCAAAGAAAATATACAAATAGCTCTGCATCAACCAAGTATTTCTCTATTGTTCAGTTCATATCATGTACCTTTAGTGTACAGATAAACAAATTTTTGTTCCCACTTCTACAATCTTTCACAACCTTAGACAAAATCCAAAGTGTGAGCTATGTGCATCAACATGAATGATCTTATGATAAGTGTAGGTTGATGCAACCTCCAGATCACCTTAGTGACCGGTAGACAGGGGATAGATCCCTAGTCTAGTTCCAAATATTCAAATATGTCCTTTGGTAATGGTTTAGTAAAGATGTCAACAAGTTGTTCCTTAGATGTTACAAATTCTAGTTGTACTTGCTTCTCTTGAACTTTTTCCCTTAAGTAGTGATACTTAATAGATATATGCTTTGTCTTCGAATGCATCACAAGATTCTTAGAAATATTTATAGCATTGGTGTTGTCACAATATATAATCACCGGGTCATTGATTACCTCATTCATTCCTTCCAACACTTGTTTGATCCAAGCTATATTTGAACAATTTGTAGTAGGAGCAACATACTCTACTTCAATAGTGGACTAAGAAATTCATGCTTGTTTCTTGCTAATCCAAGTCACAAGCCTTTCCCCTAAAAAGAATGCTCCATCGGTTGTTCTCTTCCGATCATCTATGTTTCCATCCCAATCTGCATCAGTGTAAACTTTAATTTTAAATTTTCCTTCCAATGTGTACCATTTTCCATAATCCTCTATTTTCTTCAAGTATCTCAAGATTCTCTTTACAACAACCATATGTGAATCTTTAGGATTGGCAAAAAATCTGGCCACAATGCCCACTGTATGTACAATATCAGGCTTACTGTGTATAACATACATGAATTTATTAATCATAGATCGGTATAGAGTGTGATTTACCTCAGTAGATTCATCATCCTTTGTCAATTTATAGCTAGTTACCATCGGTGTTCCCATAGGTTTAGCATCTTCCATGCTAGAAATTTTCAATACTTCTTTAATGTATTTGGATAGAGTCAAAAAATTTCTATAAATTGCAAAGTATTCTAAATATCAAGATAGAGTTTCATTTAGGTAAATATATGTACATGTCTTAGTGCTTATTTTTCAAGTTATTTTCATAGTGATGATAACTCCTTGGTTGTCTCTAAATTGGAAGTTTTGTATTTTATACACGAATGAAATAGTAATGCATTTCATGATTGTCATTTGAAAAAGCATTTTGCACTTGTATGTTTTGTATTTGAGTTTTTTTTTCAGAGAGAAATTACATTTTAAATACTGGATATAGTGAGATAATATTTGCAATTTAGATTTGCTGAGTATGATTGAGTAGTTTTTTTGGGACTTTTATATTTGTCAGGCATTTATATTGCTATCAAAAAAATTTGAAGGATCTCTGATGCAACACATTCATGTATTATTCTGAGTGACCCGATTACCCTCATTATGGAACAAGTCTTTTTTGTAAGTTCTATGTTAAGTTTGGTTCCATCATTCAAAATAAATTATCATTTTACTTTCATGTTATTAGAAGTAGGGGTAGTGCATTTTTTTTTCTTAGTGAGATGTAAAGTGTATATGGGATTGTACAGGAAGGTGGTAATATGTTGACCACCCATAATTTTCAAGTCTGAGAACTATCCACATGTGTTGGTCTATAGTATGTCAATTAGTATGAGTTTATTATCTATGTAGACCTAGAGGTAGGTACATCCACCTAGGTTATGTGGAGCTCTAAGAGAAGAAGGCTTATATGCCTTGTTAATGTTGGGTTTTCTTGTTCTCAATTTGTAGATGATTGTTAATTTGTGAGTTAGATGAAGATCCTTAAGCCTAAGGCCTATATTATCTTCTAGGATTGAGGGTAGCAAGAAAAGAACCAACATGGTGCCTAAGGGAAAATGGGTTTTAATTTCATGGATTTATTTGAAGTTTAATTTTTGGAGATTTTGGATGTTGTATCATTTTGTGTGCTTTCCAGAATTACCAAATGGCATGTTCAGTATAAACTGAACATTGATATGGATAGTCCTCCATGTTTTCATCCATTGTATTGTTTTAATTTGTGTTTATCAAAGTTTTGTTTTAACCCATTCTCCTAGAAAAGTGCCCAGTTGAGTGTATTATGTGCTTGCATGTTTGCATTTTACTTGTGATTTTTGCTTAATGCTTAATTTGAGATTGCATCTTGAGTTAGTGATGTCTATGTTTAAAATTTCATCAAGAGAATATTGAGTGTGCCATATCAGGATCCTGAGGGAACCACACTCTTGTTTTGAGACCAACTGAGTCCCATGTTTTATTTTGGGTTTTTGTGTCTTTTGCCTTGTTTGTATTTTTGCATTGTGCCTTGTTGTAAGAATGATATGATTCTATTGCTTGGGTAGAGGATTGGAGTGGATTCTTATGTGGATCATGGACCATTAGTGGTTGGTATGGGCCATGCAAAGTGTACACACTAAATAGTGCACTTCTCTAAATCATTGCTTCCAAGAGAATCCATGGATTGGAAACCTTGAGAAATTGATTTAGAGCTCCCTAGGCATGGAGTACAAGGGTGTTAAGAATGCTTTCAGCTATAGCTATTAAGCCAATAACCTCGCTAGTAAACCATGCAATGGAAGATTCAAATGAAGACAAGGGAAAGAATGCCAATATCCCCAAGAATCAAATTAAAATGCAAATGCAATGCAACTATGCTAGAAATGGAAATGCAAGCTAAGCTATAAAAATGAAAGATAGAATTATTACAAATCCCTACTATTTAGACTATGTGAGATCTAAGCTAGAGCTTGAAAGGAAACTAATCTAAGAAAGCATAAACATGAAGCTAAGCTAAGAATGCAAGAATGAAAGCTAAATGTAGAAAGATCTCCAAAAGGCTCCAAAGTCTTCAAAATCTCTAAAGTCTCCAAGAAATCTTGTAGCATAAAGTTAGCATAAAAAGTTGGGGTTTCAGAATGAAGAAGAGAGCTCTCCTTTTATAAGAAATGAGAAAGAATGGACCATGGAGATTAAGAGGAAAAAGATTTAATCAATGGTGGAGCTTGAAAGAGGAGAAATCCATGTGCACAATATCCTCCAATGGGAAAATAAGAGTTGAATTTTGTGTCCATATGAGACAAAAAGTGCTTTTTCCCTTTTTATAAAATAGGAATAATGCTTTATTTGTGCAACTTAGGATAAGAGGAAAAGTGGGGGGCTTTTTATTTAATAAAAGAGGGGGAAACTTCTTTTAATTAAATAAAGACTTTATGATAAAATGGTTAGCCCATAGAAAATAAGCGAATAAATGATAGAACTAGGATTTGATCAAGAATAAGCAATTGATGATTTTAACAAATAATGCTAGAAAGGGGCTAATAGTCTAGATGATCATTTTTAGATGATTACATTTCCCCCTCTTTGACTAATGTGTGATCAATCTGGGAACACATTACGTCAAAGAATAGATCAGCCAAGAAGGCAATAGAGATCTGACTCCAAAGAATGAAGTGCAGAGAGATAGCAAATCCTGCATGGTCAGCCTGGTAGTGATAGTACTGAACACTTAGGAAAGAGATGGACAGTATCAAGACTCAAGATGAGAACTAACATGTCAAGCACAAAGATAGATCGATCAGAGAAAATGGAATTGTCAAGAATATGCTCTAGAGAATAGCCAATAGGATATGATGTGTCTTCCCCCTCGGGATCAAAAGAAAAATCAGGGAGAGGGAAGGCAAAAGCAAGAGAAATATGATCAAATCACTAGAAATCACAATCAAAGATGAAAGATGATAGGATAACCATCAAGCAATGAAGATATGCCCCAGTCAAGACCTCAAAGAGAGAGATGAATTAAATGAATGAAAGACTAGAAGGGTGAGAGAGATGAAGATGAAGAAATGAAGATTCCCCAGTGAAGATCAAAGGATCAGGCCTCAAATGGTTAGCCAATAGCATAGAAGAGGGTGAAATGTGATTTTGACGATCAAGGCAAACTTGGATTTCAGTTTCGATCCTGAAATGAATAGAAAATGATGTGATATGAAATACAAGAAGTAAAAGATATGATCGAGAAGAAGCGAAAGGTGAGCGCAGTTGACCGACAAGTCCATGAAAGATAAAAGGAGAGCTCTCTCCAAGTGCAAGATGCAAAAATAACTAACATTAACTTAAGAATGCAAGCTACTATGAAAAATGGTTTACTTGCAGGTCACAAAGCTTTTAGACTCTAATATTCATCATCGAGCGTTATTGGTAGCATCACAAGATCATACAATACACACTAGTATAACTATGGGTATATGAATATGATCTATATCAGATAGGAATGTGGAAATCCCACCTAGGCACCAAAGACATATAAGTCAAGATGACTAGTGTAGTGAGATTCCCTAAGTTTGATATAGCAAGATTATGCTCACATCGAGACACAAGAAAGTCAAGATGACTATAAGCATGCACTTGTGGAAACAGTCAAGGATAATACCTTGTAAATCCTATTGTCAAGTGGAACAAGCATAAATGCTAATGACAATTAAGACCAACAAAATATATCCACAAGAAGAAAAAGCAATAAAACATGTCCTCATAGCCTTAGTCTTCTAGCTATGCATCATCGAAAAATTCTTAGGGAGAGAACACTCATCAAAGAAATCATCATAGATAGCACACAAAAAAATAAAGTCCAACAAGTCTCAGTGAGTCAAGTGTTTAAGTGCATGTGTGTAGGTCAAAGAGTCAAACTTTGAGTATCACATCTGCCAGTGAGAAATATCGCATCATCCAAGATTGCGGGTAGGATATCTGATAAGTGTTGAGAAACACTCGATGCTAGGAAAGTGTTGAAAAATACAATTGGGGTGGTGTTGAAAAACATTGGTGGAACCAAGTTGCCCAAGAAACCCAGATGCATAAAGAGACCCAAGATAAGCTAGAACAACATATGCCCCCTAGACTAAGACAAGAGGCAATTCCAGGCTAGGAGAGGCAAAGTGAGAAGAGGAGTGAAGGAGCGCCATGCAAGACTGATAGACATAGGTGCAAGGGTCTCAAGCAGCGTCTATTTCTAGGTTTTCACCACTTGATAGATTTTTTTCAAGACTTTTTTATAATTGTTTTTTGTATTTTTGCTACCAAGGTGCCTGTTTCCAGGTTTTCAGCAAGGCACTTTTTCTATTTTTTTTTTTTAAATTTATTTTTTCGTGAGACATCAAAGCACCTATTGCTAGGTTTTCACTAGGATGCTCATTTTTTAGGACATTTTATGCTTTTTAGAATTTTTTCAGCATCATATATGAATTTTTTTGAGATTTTTTCAGGATCAATAAGAATATGTACAAAGAGCTCAAGGACTTCAGACATAACACTTCTTCAGATGTAGATAATTGGTAGGCCCAGTAAGCTCTCCTCCCTCTAGTGTAGATAGCTGATAGGCCTCAGACCAAAATGCTACTATGATAATACAAGGCCCTGACCAATAGGAACCAGCCCTAAGCAATTTCCAAGCTAGCATAGGATTGTTAAAGTGTGATCTACATATACCGTCATGGACTTTAGCTAGAACTTTGTTTGACTCCTCTATTTCTAGACACCATAGGAGATTTCCATCTAGACCCTTCCTATATAAGTCACTAGAGAAAAGGGTAAAGTGCGAGGCATTATGGATGATATTTTCAAGGATAACGTGATCTTGGAAATGGGAAAAGATGGTGGCATAGCGGGATGATTCAACAGGGGAATTGTAGGTGAGATAAGGCAATTCTTCCACTACGAACTCAAAGAATGATTCATGCTCTTCCAGTTGTAGAATGGATGCCAAAGTAGTCATGACTTTAGCAGCTTTGATCTGAGCTCTAGGAATGTGCTAAAATATGACAGATGTGAAATAATTCTTGAAAAAGTTCACCATTTTTTTGTAGAGAATCAGCTTGTCATCTTTTATTTGATAATCATCATTTTTGAGTAGGTCTTTATTGTTATTTTTTTAAAGGTTTGGATACCACCACAATCTGGTTTTCGCCATCTGACCATTGTTCTTTTCTTTTGATTTGATGATTGAGATACTTGATTTCTGATTTAGTCCTTTTTGTTGCTGGTTTGCTGGTGGAAGAAGTAACAGGTTCAATGGCATGTTGATCCTGGGTGCACCAAGCTATGAGATCTAATTTTGTGAGATGAAATGAAGTGACTAGTTCAATAGCATTTATGCGAGGGATGTCATCTCTGGTGACAAGAGAGGTTGAGCCTATAGGGTAAGCTCCGAAAGTGTTAAGATCTAGACTTGTCATAGAAGGACCAGTGTGGTCCACTAAAGCAATACATGGAGTAAACTCATCAGACCCTATGTGAGACTCATTAGCTATGTTTGGTTGGTCACCATAAGTATGAATCACATCCACTTCCATATCTACTGTGGAAGATCCATCAGAGAGAGTATCCCATTCATATTCATTTGAATCTATTGTTACGCTTCTACTGGGATGCTTGCACCAAGAAGGTTTAGGACCTTTAGAAGTAGAGGCTTCAACATCATTATTTGTGAGATCTCCTCTTTTCATTAACCACAAAATATTCCTACGTTGCCTAGCTCTCGGATCAAATTCATTATCTCTAGACATAGAAGCTTCAGTTGAATCATTGTTAGGCATACATTCTCCTTCCCAAAGGAGTGAAGTAGAAGGAAGATTGTCTCCCATTTGAGCCATAGTGTGCAGTGGTGAGGGTAAAAGCACAATCAAGTGTCACCCTTTTGGCTAACCCGACTAACTCGGCCGAGTCCTACTCGGCTGAAGAAGGGGAGGTGCCACGGGGCACCGAGTGGCACCTACGTGGCCGCGGAGACTCGGCCGAGTAGGACTCGACCGAGTCTACGAGGCACTACTAATAGCCCGCTCAATGGTTTTAGCCCCTCATTTGAACAGTGAGGGGCTAAGGAAAGCGGCTAAAGAGTGATAGTGCAACTCGGCCGAGTCAGAGGTAGATTTTTTTTATTTTTTTATTTTTGTTTGTGTTTTTTAGTTATTTTTTATGTATATATGTTGTTTAAATATTTTTTAATTATTTTTTTAATATTCATATGTAAAAAAAAGTCTTTTCTTAATATGTATTGTATTTACTTTTAAAAATGTACAAAATTAACAAATAAAACTTAAACATAGAAAACATATATAATTTAAGTAAAATGTAAACTGGAACGTTTAAAAACATGAAATAGTCCACCTACCCTTGAGACATTTAATAAGACCATTAAAACCTAATAGGATGGATGTAATTATAAGATCCAATATTTAACTTAATAATATCAAAATTAAAACATAATGGACTATCTACTCTTACTGACCTAATAGGAACACTTTCAAGACTTAACATCCACTAAATATGACCTATTAGGACCCTTAAGACCTAATAGGACCACTTAAGACCTAATAGAACTTAATAGGTCAAAATAGTTCACCCTTACTTGGCTCAATAAGACCTAATTAAAACCTTTAAGACCTAATGTGACCCTTAAGACCCAATAGGACCCAAGTGACAAGGACAAGTGCAACCGCTACCTAGGTTAAATGACTAAACAGTGTAGTAAGCAACTTACCTTATGCATTCAATAATCATCATTGTTCGAGTTATATTGTTTTCATGCCATTAGATCAAGTTATATATTAAAACAACTTTTCTTTATAGCATGCACTTTTATTTTATTTCATTGTTGACTCCTGATAAATTAATCCTTAAGTTTTAAGTTGTCATGTTTTTTAATATTGAACAAAGTAGTTTAATAATGACTAGATGCTATATCAATAAATGGAAAGAAACAAAATAGACTAGCATAACCAAAACACATAATAGTCACAAAAATGTTGAAATAAAGTATCATTATCCATTGTAACACTCTTTGATTTAGCCCAAATATTTAGTATATATCTTTGAAATTGCATTACTTTATTTTTGATATTTTAGAGTTGGACCATGATATTGGCATTCATCTTTATAAGACCTATAGTTGTGAGATAGGAAAGGCAATATGAAGAAAGATGTCATAGTAAATCCTAAGAATTATATAGTTATCTGATAACAATTATTAGATAACATTTGCATACTAATGTGTTTTAACTTATCACACTTTGTAATACAAAATTAATCATTTAATTATTATCAAGCCACAAGAAAACTATACCGTCAATATCATATAAATTTCTATAAAGCCAAGGTAGCCAACTAAATTGATTTGAAATAGTATTGTTTGTTTGAACACTTTGCTATCATTGAACTCTTAACACTTTTCTTTTGTATTGATTTATTATTGTTAGTAGATTGAGTAATTAAACATTTTTGTCTAGTGCCAATATTATTTAATCAATTCAATTAGTTCTCTTTAATCTTAGTCATGGTCTAGATTGTCATATTTCCTTATTCTATTTGTCATGGCCCGTGGATGATCAAACTCCCCTATGCATTTTTTTTAGTCTAAATAAGTATAGTGCTGGATATTATCAAAACTATTATTTTCATCCTTTGCTAAGAAAATTCCTATTTATCAAAATGAATAAAGCCCTAACTCTTATTATATCTAGGATACCTTAATTATAAGGTCATCTTTATTTTTAGTTGCCTAAAGTTACCAAACTAAGGTTTTGATACTATCTAAAACTTAGGATAAAGTATTTTCCTATGAAAGTTCCATAACACATTGTGGTAATCATCACACAGTCAAACATTACAAAGTCCCTCTAAGAGAAGGTTAATACCCAATAGGACCCTTAAGACAAGCTCATAAGACCCTTAAGATGAGCTCATTTAAGACCAGGTTAAGAACCATAAGATGATCTCATAAGACCCTTAAGACGAGCTCATAAGACCCATAAGACCAGGTTACTTTCAACCTAATTAAGACTCTTAAGACTCTTAAGACTCTTAAGACCCATGAACCCCTTTCCAAATTATTATACATTTTCACCATTTCTTTTAGTATTTAATTTCAATATAATGTTTTTCCCTCTCTAGTTATGGAAATTTGTACAAATTAATTTTTGTCATGTGTGTAAAGTAAATATGTACATGTAAATATGCATTCAAATTAGTAAATATGCGTGCACATGAATTAGTTCTACTACCATGATTGAATACATGTGTAAATGCCTTCAAGTTTAAATTATGTTTTTTAATATTTAAAAATATTACACATGTGCATATGTAAATGCATGAATTTAAATGTTTAATTTAATATAATTTAATTTATATTATGTAAAAATGCATTTGAAAATTAGTTCATGTGTGTTTGTTTGAAGTTTTTAAAATATTTTCATGTTTACTTGAAGTATTGTACAACACATGTACAAATTGAAAGTTAGATATTTTTAATTTATTTAAATTAATTTGTAGATATATATATATATATTTATCAATTGATTTTCTAACATTTGGATGTATGTATATGTGCACATGTGCCTACTTGCAGCAAGCATTTTTTTATCTATATCTAGATCTAGATATATATTACCTTTGTGTGCATATCACTCATGGCTTCTAGTGGTTCAGATCAGAGTGTCCATGATAGTCATGGATCATGAGCTCCCTCAGACCATAATAGTACCCAGGCCCCACATGCTAGAGATAGTCATAGAGATGAGACTATCTCTAGGATGCAGGCTGCTCTGACTGCATTAGAGCGAACAGTGCAGAATAGTACTACTCTCCCTAATAGGGAGAAATTGACAGCTATACGCACTGAGCTCATGAGTATGATTCAAAAGGCTGAATCATACAGTCCATATGATGATGTATCGATTGATGTTTTTTATCATAGCCTATCTAGCACTGTCATAGGGACAGTAGGTTGGAGGACAGTTGATTCAGATGTCTCAGTCACTCAGGTGAAGAACATGTTTGTCACCCATTACATCAATAAGAGGGTGGTTCGAGCATATAGGGTCACTTTTTGTACAGATGACATAGTGGCCCCTTTTATATATCCTAGATGGTTAGCAGCACATCATATGTGGCCCCAAAAGGATGAGGTGCCACTATATTTCTGCAAACAATTATTTGCAGAGTTTTATTTGGGCTATGATGTTGACTACACAGATCTACCTCCACATGTTGGTCAGGGTTGGGGGAGATATCAGGATAAGTGTAGATGACTCGATATACCATAGCCCCCTAGTAAGAGGGCATTGGTGGGTGAAAACCTTTTGGTTCTTCCAAAAGGTTTGGAGGCCTACACTGGAGCTGGGCAGGTTGCAGTTGAGGACACACGTTTAGATATGTATTCTAGCATTGCCACCATTGCGACTCAGGTTGAGCAGCTTTCATCTGATCATGTGGGTAGGTACATGCTTTGATCACGGACAAGTGCAGGTATATCACCATCTAGTCCATTTTATGACCCATACATCAGATTTGATCTTCCTACTCCAGATGAGATAGGATGACTACTTGAGGATCGCGTGCGTGAGATTAGTGGTATGTTAGTGAGTGATCTCCTGGCTGCTTACCAGAGGATTTCTACATTGCATGGGATTGAACCACGTGATTTACCTACTTTCATTGGAGGAGGACAGTGTCATAGATCCTCCACAGGCAGCAGTCGAGGTCAGAGCTCAGATGCAGAGGCAGGTTCCTCTAGACAGAGTGTGGATGATCTTACACCACCTCCACAACATACATAGGCTCCCACACAGCATACACAGGCTCCCACACAGCAGACACAGGCTACGACCTCACGAGTTCATAGTAGATTCTCAGATTTTCTTATGGACGATGCCATTGATCCTGATGCAATGTCCTTGCACTCTTTTGAGTTATCCGACCTTGGACGTGCATTACAGTAGGTACAAGAATCTGGATTTAATTTCAATTTATATAGATATACATGTGTACATATAGTTCTATATTTAAATTTAAATGTATTTAAATGTGGTACAGGACATTGCGACAGGTGCTGCATATGGAGATTTAGAGGAGCCTGCTGATCCGATTCATCATGATACAGAGGTACACTTGAAATAAATTAAAAATTAAAATTTTATAAAATTTATTTACATTTCAAGTTCTTATATATATATATATATATATATATGTGTGTGTGTGTGTGTATGTATGTAACATTATATTTACATTTACAGACTCAGGTCCAGCAGGACAAGGATCCACACAGGCCCACACATCTAGCACGTGATGGTGATCATCAATGTAGTTGATGTGTTCATTGATACATGTTTGGATTTTGTGATATATATGTATAGACACTTAAACATTGATGTACATGTTTGATTTTTGAGATATATATATATATATGTGTGTGTGTGTGTACATTTACATTGATATGTAGGTGCATGTTTTGTATATTGATCTATTTGTACATTGACACATGTTTGGATTTTGCACTATATAGACATTTAAACATTGATGTACATGTTTGATTTTTGAGATATATATATATATATATATATATATATATATATATATATATATATATATATATATATATATATATATATATATATATATATATATATATATATATATATTGATCTATTTGTACATTGATACATGTTTCCAGATTTTGTAATTGAAGCCAAAAATTAATTGATCTTTAAAATTAATATTTAATTTATGACCTAATATGAGCTAACATGACCTAATAAGTCCTACTATGAACTAATAAGACCTAACATGACCCCTTAAGACCTAAAATGATCTAAGATGACCCCTTAAGACCTAAAATGAGACCTAAAATGATCTAACATGACCCCTTAAGACCTAAAATAAGACCTAACATGACCTAACATGACCCCTTAAGACCTAAAATGATCCCTTAAGACCTAATTTGACCTCACATGACCCCTTAAAGACCAAACATGACCTAATATGACCTAATAAGACCTAGCATGACCTCACATGACCCCTTAAGCCCTTAAGGACTGAACATGACCCTTAAGCCATGACCCCTTAAGCCCTTAACCCCTTAAGCCATGACCCCTCAAGACCTTATAAGACCTAAAAGACCTAATATGACCTAACATGTCCTAACATGACCTAAAAGACCCCTTAAGACCTAATATGACCTCACATGACCTAAAAGACCCCTTAAGACCTAACATGACCTCACATGACCTAATAAGACCCCTTAAGACCTAACATGACCTAAAAGACCCCTTAAGACCTAAAATGATCACTTAAGACCTAATTTTACCTCACATGAGCCCTTAAGGACCAAACATGACCTAATATGACCTAACATGACCTAATAAGACCTAATATGACCTAATATGAGCTAACATGACCTAATAAGTCCTACTATGAACTAATAAGACCTAACATGACCCCTTAAGACCTAAAATGATCTAACATGACCCCTTAAGACCTAAAATGAGACCTAAAATGATCTAACATGACCCCTTAAGACCTAAAATAAGACCTAACATGACCTAACATGACCCCTTAAGACCTAAAATGATCCCTTTTAAGACCTAATTTGACCTCACATGACCCCTTAAAGACCAAACATGACCTAATATGACCTAATAAGACCTAGCATGACCTAACATGACCTCACATGACCCCTTAAGCCCTTAAGGACCGAACATGACCCTTAAGCCATGACCCCTTAAGCCCTTAAGCCCCAACCCCTTAAGCCATGACCCCTTAAGCCCTTAAGCCCCAACCCCTTAAGCCATGACCCCTTAAGCCCTTAACACCTTAAGCCATGACCCCTCAAGACCTTATAAGACCTAAAAGACCTAATATGACCTAACATGTCCTAACATGACCTAAAAGACCCCTTAAGACCTAATATGACCTCACATGACCTAAAATACCCCTTAAGACCTAACATGACCTCACATGACCTAATAAGACCCCTTAAGACCTAACATGACCTAAAAGACCCCTTAAGACCTAAAATGATCATTAAGACCTAATTTTACCTCACATGAGCCCTTAAGGACCAAACATGACCTAATATGACCTAACATGACCTAATAAGACCTAATATGACCTAATATGAGCTAACATGACCTAATAAGTCCTACTATGAACTAATAAGACCTAACATGACCCCTTAAGACCTAAAATGATCTCACATAACCTCACATGACCTCACTATGAACTAATAAGACCTACTATGAACTAATAAGACCTAACATGACCCCTTAAGACCTAAAATGATCTCACATAACCTCACATGACCTTAAATGAACTAATAAGACCTAATATGACCTCACATGACCTCACATGTCCTAACATGACCTCACATGACCCCTTAGGCCCTTAAGAACCGAACATGACCCCTTAAGCCCTTAAAAGCCCTAACCCCTTAAGCCGTGACCCCTTAAGCTCTTAAGCCCTAACCCCTTAAGCCATGACCCCTTAATCCATGAGCCCTTAAGCCCTTAACCCATTTGGCCCTTAAGCCATGACCCCTTAAGCCCTTAAGCCATGACCTATCTAATCAATCTAAACAAAAAATAGAAATATAGACCTATCTAATATTTATCTAATCAATCTAATCTGATAAATTGAAATTAAAATTCAAGTAGAAAGTAAATTGAAAGTTCTATCCAATCAATTAAAATTCAATTTACCTATCTAATCAATCTAATCAATAAATAGAAATTTATCTAGACTAGAAAGGTATGCAATTCAAGAAATCAATCTATTCTAATCAATTGAAAAAAGAATCAATCTAATTTCAATTCAAATATAGACCTACATTTAATCAATCTAAACAAAAAATAGAAATATAGACCTATCTAATATTTATCTAATCAATCTAATGAATAAATTGAAATTAAAATTCAAGTAGAAAGTAAATTGAAAGTTCTAGTTCTAAGAGAGAGAGAGAGAGGGGGGAAGGGGAAGGGGAAGGGGAAGGGGAGAGAGAGAGAGAGAGAGAGAGAGAGATAACTTTCATCAATTAAAATTCAATTAAAATTCAATTCAGGTTTAATCTTGATCCATAAATTCAATCTAATCATAAATTTCAAATCAAATTTAAAGTCTACATAGAAGTTTCAAATAGGATTTAAATTAAGTATGTAAAAATTAAAATCCTTAAACCTAAAGCTCCTGATACATGTAGTCTGGATCCTCTCTATCCTTTATTATCTCCAAAAGTTTTTCATGCTCTTCAATAGGCAACTTCCACTTTTGGTTTTTACTTGACCCTTTTTTTGACACAGTTTCAAACTGCAATTTCGTTGCTATAACCAAGTGACTATAATGTAGAACTCTCTCTCCACACATGTATTCAACAAATTTAATTTCATTTTTTTCAATCTTATCTTGTTGATAATAGGTGCCTTCAATAACAACTGAACCAGTCGGATATTTTTGTCCATCACCATCAACAACTTCTTCAAGCAACTTGTGTTTTTCCTTGGTGCATCTTAGTAGATAATAATCTACACCTTCTATATTCTCAGGATCCACAACCACAGCAAAAATATCACCTACATAATTTATATTTATGTGTACAAGTAAATGTTAAATTTAAACCTCAAGTTCATGTATAATATATATATATATATATATATATATATATATATATATATATATATATATATATATATATATATATATATATATATATATATATATATATATATATATATATATATATATATATATATATATATATATATATATCATGTAAATATACCTAGAAATAAAAAATACGCACCTGTAACAACTAAATCAGAAACACGTTCATAGTCAGCTGAATATATAGGATCATGGATGTCTATGACATTGTCATCATCTTCATAAGGAGGCATTCTAATTAACACTTTATGATCCCATATTGAAACATATCCATTTGCAATATTAACACATTGACTCATTGTGTTGTTGTTAAGACAATCTTCACAAAAGCATGATTTATCTCTTAGTTGAATCAGTGGAGGCTTGTGTTGTCCCGTAGTCATCACTTGATGCAAACTTCTAATTCCAACAATTGATTGACAATTGTAGGGATTCGATCAATCGATATCTGGATTGGATGGATTGATATATAGATCTCAGTTTGAAATCATGAAAAATGTGAAATGCATTATATATATATATATATATATATATATATACAAGTTAAAACACACATACATGACATACCTATATATGTAGTTTCATGAATTTGAGTTTGAAAAATAAAAGTAAATTAAATAAATACCTATCACTTCCCAAAAGTAACGTTTGTTGTATTTTGTGTCTCGAGTAGCGAAATGATTTTGACACCATTCAACAATCTTCTTTGAATTCTCTATCATGTTACCTAGAGAGATATATTTTTAACAATTTAGTTATATATATACATGTGTACATGTAATGTAAAGTTTTAAATAGTCTAGTCAAGTAAACAAGTTGAATATCAAATGTATGTACACATACCTTGAAGTTCATGTTGTTGAAGTGCACGCTTCACACATGCTCCTGCTCCATCATGTTCTCCTTTTCCATGTCCACTTTCAAAGAAGTTCCAAACAAACTTAACGTTGTGTCTAGCATGTTGCATGGCTAACCAATTAAAAGCTTTTGCAGACTTAAATTGACCTACAATTCAAATAAATACAAAAATGTATTTAAATGTGACACATAAATATATCTAGAAATGCTCAAAAAAAAAATTAAAATAAAATTTATAATGCATGTACGTACTTACCTGCACACCCATCAGACCAGATCCAATGTTGTGAAGCATTTATCCCACGACTTGCAAGATTGTTGAAAAACATGTTGAAACAATGAGCCACATAGCTCCTATCATGAACCTTGTCATCACTAATATAGAAATGAACCTCCTTGATGATAATGCATTCATTTTGATCTATACCAGATTCTATCCCATCCAAATCGTATTGTGCATGTCTATAGGTCACATGCACAAATATTGCAACTTGATCAGAATGATAATATTGACTTTGGAGCTCCTTTTGAGGGGAAAATGTATAGTTCTCCACAAAATCTACAACTGAAAGAATACAACCAAGTGGGAAATAATTTTTGGAATCACGAAACTGTTTAGCTTGCCATCGTGCACCATGACAATGTTGGATATGTGGATAAATCATAGATCGAAATCTGTCCATGAACTGAAGGTACGGTAATTCACTCTCTTTTAATGTAATTTTTTTTGATTCACCTCCTGTCTTCGTTTGGTATATCTCATATTCAAATCTCTTCCACTGGACTGGTGTTGTAACATCAATATTATCAAATTGTAAAGGAAATTGCTGCAAATTTCCACAATTATTGCATTCATTTTTTATACACTGGACATTAAATTCATCTGAATCTTCTGATTTATCACATAAAATGGACTTTACAAATTCTGTTGTACTTCCAGTAACCATACCTAGATTAAGTATTGTCCTAACCTTTTTATATGATTGCAAGTATAAGTGAAACTCAAAATGATTTCGACAACATGTTTCACGAACCTTATTTATGCGTACGAAGCAAGGGTGCAACATCTCAAACATTCTCTGACATATTTTCACATTTGAAAATTCATGTTTGAATGCTTCAAACAATTCACTTTGTGTAGTATCGACAAAATGTTTTGGATGTGAAATCTTCATACCGGTCTCTTCATCGTCCATTTGTATAGTGTCCCTTCTATTGGAAGAAACGCGAGAGTGGTTGGTCCAAAAATCAATGACCTGTCTTCTTACATCTTCAGAAATTCTGTCTTTACGGGGAAGTCTACAAATCTGTACCCAATTCTTTTCAATATTCATATCCAACATATTTCTTTTCTTAATATATCTCTGTATAGTTCTTCGAGATACGTTGAGTAAATCAGAAATTGCTCGAACTTGATTTCTATGTGTCAATTTCTTACTAGTTATCATAGTCATCAAGGCTCTTCTAGCTGCATTTGAATCTGGTCCTTTATGATCTGCCTTGTTAACAACATTCAGTGCATCTTGTAAATTTTGAATTATTGTCTCTTTTACTTTACCTCCTCCAACTTTCCTATTATCAATACCCAACAATTCCAAAACTGGAGTCATTTCTTTTTTCTTGAATAACTTTGCAAACAATTGTGCTTTTCCCACCAAAGATTTACTCTCAAAATATTCCATCCACATATTTTTGAGATGCAATTTAATAGTGCTTTCAGGTACCAAGTGTTCCGGTTCAATTTGACTAATAAGTGATTCCTCATTCATGTCCATCAAATTCTGCATTGTAGGAAAAAAATGTATACTTCGACTACTACCAATATCCTCCCTTAGTTGAGTTTCACCTTCTACAGTGATAGGTTCTTCTTCAACATCCATTGGTTGCTCTTGGACACGTTTCGTATGACCTTTCATTTGGTCATCCCTTTTACGATCATACTTCCTTGTTCTAGTCCTTTTATTTCCCATTGCTCAAATATTTAAGCAAGATTTTTTTTATTGTTTTACTACTTCGTCACTGAAAAACTTGTCTTCAAACTCTTTCGAAATCAAAATTTCTTTGAAACTTCTCCAAAAGAATGACTCCTTGCTTTAAAATATCCTTATATCCTAAAATAAGAATGTAAATTCACAATTGATATATATATTTTTAAAAAATATTATGCACATATATACCCTTCGGTTTGAAAGGACCGGTCGCTCACGTGACCAGTTGCGAGGGGCTGACGACTTGAGGGGACTCAGCCGAGTCCCACTCGGCCGAGTCATCCTAAGTGGCATGCCAACTTGGCAGCCAAAACTTAAAAAACACAAATAATACACAATTTGCACTTGTGGTGTTTTTTTCTCTTCTGTAAATTAAAAATTTGAAAAAACTAAAACTACCCTTTTGTAGATCTCGGAATTACAATTCTAAAAATATAAATTTTATATAATTTCAATTGGAAAATGTTAAACAAATTTGTAAAAAACCACATGTAGGTATATAAAGCTTTGAGAAGTTGCCGATTCGATAAATTAAAAAAAATAGTAAATCAATTAAAAAAAAAATAAAATTATATGAGGCACTAGAGAAGAGAATCTTCTTCAAGAATATATAATTTATTTGAATTTTAGAAAAATTTTGATAGCTGAAAAGTGGCGGGAGATAAAAACTACTAATTTCATGTAAATTGTACTTTGAATACTTATAACGGGCAAATTATAGATCGAAAACACTTCTTTCCTTTTTGTTGCACTAGGTATACATGTCATCTAAAACATATTTTGAAATTGGAAGAAAAAACAATGTCTTACTTATAATTATTTGACGGGAGGTAAACCCCCTGATTTGCTGTATTTTCAGGACATGAAAAATAGACTTTAAAAATTAAAAAAATATATTAATTTATGTCCAAAATAATTTTAAAAAATTATAGGCATAAAATTCATCCTATTTCACACATTTCATCAGTTTACATCATCTTCAAATTCTAAATAGAAATGTGACTTTTATGCCCTCGAAGTTTTTTCATTTTGGTGTTGTTAGCCTCTTCCTTTGTAAAAGGGTGATAGCTTATTGTGCTTTTACCCGTGACTCATTTGTATCTGTGTCTAAATCACTAATCATGGGAGCATTTCTAGAACATGTAGGGAGGTCATCATCAACACCATATCCTAAACCTATTGTAATCTTAGAGGGTCGGCCATTAGTATGACTCAAAGGCTCGACTAGGGCATGTCCATTATCATTTATAGGTCCTTCACCTTGATAACCCATTTTCTGCAAAAATTTATAGCCTTTACCATAGCGCTTAGGAGAAATAGGAGTAGCAATAGTGGTACTGTCTTCTTCATCTCTATAGATCCATTCTCTAATAGCTTGTTCTTCTCTTTCTACCTCTAGGGGTATGGATGCTTGAACAAAATTACCAAAAATTGTCATGGCAAAAGCAGAAGGCTTCTTCTTATCAGAAGGTCTCCCATATGATCTAGGAGAAGTAGGCATAGCAGCAAGAGAATCCAATGTGTATTAACCCATACCAAGGCTCATCATCTTAAAATTTTTCTTAGTGGCAACTAGGGATGTAGTAGGATCATTAGAGGGTTTGTTGTGAGGAACAAACATTTCAGTAGAAGCAAGAGTATTGATAGCAATAGAATGATCCCTGGGAATCATAATTTCAGCTCCGTTATGTGGGAATTTGACACAATGATGGTATGTAGAAGGAACAGCTTGCATGTCATGGATCCAAGGATGACCCAAAAGGATTTTATAAGCAAGTGGGATGTCCAATACTTGGAACATAATATCTTTCATGACATGGCGCACTTGGATAGGTAGTGTGACAAGACCTTTGGAAGATCTTTCAACTTCATCATATGCTTTTATAGTAATTTTCCGTTTAGGATCTACAAAAAATTATGACAAACCCAACTATTGTATGACATTGAAAGAAACAATATTTAACCCTACACCATTGTCTATTAGGACTCGGCAGACTTGGGTATGGTAGACCATAACTTTAATGTGTAAGGCAAGATTGTGAGGGTGGCTAAGAGATACATCATCTTCTACAAAAAAGGATAGATAATGAGGTGATGAGATGTGGTTGACCATAGCCTGGAACCTATCTGGGTCAATGTCATTAGGGACATTAGCTATACATAAAGCCTTTTCAAGGATCTCCTTATGCAAAGGGGATAGCTCAAGCAACTCAAAAATAGATATCTGTGCGGGTGTCCGTTGCAACTAATGGACAAGATCATAGATAGACAAAGTTGAAGGAACTGCTGGTTTGGAAGATGAGGCTTGTTTAGGATCAGGTTTAGTTTTAAGGACCAATTTAGCTTTCCCCCTAGTAACAGCATTCAGTGCCTCAATTCAGGAAGATGAACTACCATGTGTTTGCAAGACCAACTTTGGCATACCTTGACTGACTTTATTATCATCTTGAGGTCACATCATAAGAACACTCTCAACAGGCTCTACCATGTTGATCATAGGCAAATCAGAAGTATATGTGTAGTTGATCTTAGCATCATGATTCTTCTTATTTGGTTGAGAGGATTCCCCCTTGTCATACTTAGGTAGAGGATCTTTGAAAGCCTGGTGATCAAAATTTTTAACTAAGCCATCTATGAGAATTGTGCCTGCATCAATGAGATCTTGTATAATATCTTTAAGCATGAAACAATTATCAGTCTTGTGTCCCTTGTTTCTATGATAGTGGTAGTAATAATCCTCTCTCCACCAATCTGGCTTAACTAGCGGATCATAGGGATGATTTTTCTCAGGAAGCATAAGATAATTATTGGCAACCAAAGTCTTAAGAATCACATCATATGGTTTAGCCAATGGGGTATAGACCTGTCATCGAAATTGTTTCTTTGGCTTATTAGCATATTGAGGCTTAGGAGCATCTTGAGTGTTGGAAGCTTCTTGTTGTTTTGCTCCATAGATGGCATTAGAAAGGTTGAAAACAGTCTCTTTAGCTTTAGGGATGTCCACCACACCATCATTAAAAACATACTTGTTTCTATTCCAAGGTTTGTTCTTATCCTTGCCATTGCCTCTAGTATCTTTATTAATAACAATATCACCCTTTCTGATGGCAACATTTTCAATTCGATATGCACTTTCAACCATGTCATTGGAAGAGGAGAACAATTGTTTCCTAAGATCATACTATAGCTCAAGCACTAGAGTGTTGACGAAGATGTCAATCTTTTCTCTCTCGGGTAGCTGATGAGGATATCTAGAATACAATGATCTCCAACATTGTAGATAAGTAGCAAAAGGCTCACCTTGATTTTTCCTTAGAGCATTAAGGTCTATCATGGTGATAGGTTGTTGGATGTTGTATGAGTAATGTTGGGTGAAGCATCTAACCAACTCATCAAAAGTCTTCAAAGGAGGTGTCAACTTTGCAAACCATTCTAAAGCTTGTCCTCTTAAGCTTCGAGGGAATAATCATAGCAAAAATGTGTCTTCATGAAGGAAGTCCATGCTAAGAGTGTAAAAGTGACACACATGGTCATGGGGATCACCATTTCCATCATACTTGTCATATTTAGGAACCTCAGTATCCCTAGGAAATGGGACCATGTATAGACTCCTATCAAATTGAAGAGCACAAATAGATTCCACAAAGGAAACCTTTGGAGGCTCTCTTTCTATTGCCATTTGGGTAAGGCGTTGATTTTTCCAACATAGTTCCTCTCTAAGGACTTCCAATTCAGTTGGTACTCTTTGTGGGACAATTTGTCTGACATCATAGCCAGGAGGAAGCTTGTTTCCTCTAGAAGTCATATATTGGAAATATTGGTCTCCATTGCACTCTAAAAGCTTAAGCATCTTTCGTTGGGAGACTTCATCTTGTTCAAATGCAATAAGATCCTCAATAGAAATTTCATTAGTGGCCTCTTCCTCACGGTGAGAGGGAGGTGGTCTAGGAGGTTAAGAAGGTATAACAAAAGTTCATCTCAGAGGAGACCTAGGTGGCGTGTTGTTGCCATAATTGCCATGAACATCAAAAAGTGGTCTATGCTCATAACCACTAGTCTTGGGTTTCTCATGAGACATGCCTCTCATATCCATGCACCTAGCAGCATCCATTATGTTCTCACTATGTTCCTTGTCTAAGTACTTTTGGTTGTCGCTATGCTTAAAGTGATCTTGAAAATGGTGAAACTTTTCTTGTTCAGGCAAGGTGAGTGAGACACTATTTGTGTTTTTGGAGGACTTAAATGCTGAAAAGAGGAAACCTCCTTTGTACCATGGGGTGGCCTTAGAATCCTCAGAACTAGAACTAGCATTGCTAATAGGTGCTTGTGAGCATCTAGTAGGAGAAGGTAACTGCATATAATTGAACAAAGGGTGACTCCCTTGTTCAAATTGAGACCGAGTTGTAACTGGCATGAAAAAGAATGTTGTTCAACCAATAGAATGAGACAAAGTTTCTTAGATGTTGAGATAAGAAAAAGCCAATGATGATCACTTATCGAGATAGAACAATAGAGATGGCTGGTCAAAGTGCTCAAGAACTTACAAAAGTCAATTGACACAAGCCTAGATGTGAGCAAGAAGCACAATTAGCAAGTAGCTAGATAGGTAACCGTGTTTTAACAAGTGATCAAAAGTGACATTTGATAGGCTCAAATCCAATAGTTTTAGCTCATTTGTTTCAGTCTAGAACAATCCTAAGCATGTAGGTAACAAACCAGCTTCATATAAGAACAGGAAAAGACACTCTACAACAGGTTAAAATGCAAGTTTAGCAACTTTGAATTGCAACAGCAGTAGGAAAAAAGAATAACTCAGGACTCCTGATTGAGGGTGTGCAATGATGTTTCAGTATCGTATGATTCTTGACTAGTGAACGTGAAAAACTCAGTTTTGAAAGCAATTTAGTCAATGTTGTAGGTTGCAAGTATAATTTTTTGGTTTCAAGCACAATAATATTGGGAAGTAGACAAGTTTGCAAATAGTAGGTGATCAAAGATGTCATCAAACACTTGTGCAAGAGCAAAAGCAACCTTGCCAAGACAAGCAATTGTGATATCAAAACTAAAAATCTATGAGCATTACCATGATGTTTAATTGTCTAAGAACATTTGGACAGGTAGATCATAGTGAGAACACTTCAAGCACTCACTACCTAGAAGGAAAAAGGCTCAATACTTAACAACTTGGCCCATACTTGATGTCCCATCACCTCACACAAAGTGGTTACCCACAATAGATGTTGGCTTTGTCATGGAAGTGCCAATGGTACAACCAAAGGAACACAAATGGTGAGTAGTCTTGGGGTGATCTGGGTTAGTCTAATAGGATCAATCCTTGCACCAAGATGTTAAGCGGCAAAATAGGGTAGTTTATATCTATGGTTCTTAGTAAGGGCTTCCATTAATAATACTCCCCTTGCTCCCCGAAGGGACTCCTTACCTTGCGGCAAGTAACGGACCTCGCAGCCACAAGAGTACCTTAAGAATTCTTGCTCAACACTTTCCTCATGGTCACAATCCCACAAGTACTCACATCAAGCGAAGACAAGCACTACGTCTACCAAGGTTTTGTGTCCTTGATAGCCTTGAGATTATAGTGGGTTGGAATAGCTCGGTATTAGCTTGTCCCCACTTGGGTTATTTCTCTTGATTGCTCAAGAGCAGGCTCGCTAAAGGATCCTAATGCTAAACAAAGAGTGGATTGACTTTTGAGTGTTAGGATTTCTGGTTCACCTCAAGGGTGAAGAGCATAATATCCTAGCTCAAGAATCTCCCCCAAACACACCAAACAAAGAGTTCAATTACCCTCTTGTTTTCAAAGTATAAAAGTGGGTCAGGATTTATGGTTCACCACAAGGGTGAAGAGCATAATTTCCTACCACCAAAAGACTCCTAAAACAAGATCTTAAGTGCCTAAGAAATAAGACAACTAGTATAGGCTGCACTTAAAAAGAAAGCAATTAAACAAGAACTTGTTTGGTTTTTATGCTTTGGGTAGCCCTGCAAAAACCATTAGTAGCCCTTGTGCATTTGAAGCTTTGACATGCATTCTTTTGGCAAAATATTTCAAGCAATGAGAGCACCTACAAGCACAACTTGTTAACTCCACAATGGTTAGCACATCAAAAATTAGATAATCTGCAAGTAAAATAGCTGATCAAATGGCAAAATTTAAAAATGAAACCAACATGGTTAGATTAGGCTTAGAAAGAGCTTTCCAATGATATATCACACTTAAATTTTTGATATCGTATGTGAAAATTTCTAAAAAATGGGTGCCAATTTTGCAGGCATGATCAAAATGTGCATAGGCGACAATAGAATGTGCACAGGCGACAACAAAATGTGCACAGATGACAATAGAATGTGCACAGGTGATAACAAAATGTGCGCAGGTGACAACAAAATGTGTGTAGACTATAATAGAATGTGCGCAGGTGACAATAGAATGTGCCCAAGTGACAACACAATGTGCACAGGCGACAACAAAATGCTCACAGGCATGAACAAAATGCTCACAGGCATGAACAGAATGCTCACAAGTGCGAATAGAATGCTCACAGGTGTGAATAGAACACTCACAGACATGAACAGAATGCTTACAGGAGTGAACAAAATGCTCACAGGCATGAACAGAATGCTCACATGCGTGAACAAAATGTTCATAGGTGGCATCAGATTTCTCATAAGTGGCGTTTCTTCTGTTTGCACAAAATTGACAAAAAAGTGACGCTGAAAATATACAAAACTTGATAAAAATGAAGAGAATGAGGCTCAAAGCCCCACAGTGGGCACCAAAAATGTACACACTAAATAGTGCACTTCTCTAAATCATTTCTTCCAAGAGAATCCATGGATTGGAAACCTTGAGAAATCGATTTAGAGCTCCCTAGGCATGGAGTGCAAGGGTGTTAAGAATGCTCTTAGCTAGAGCTATTAAGCCAATAACCTTGCTAGTAAACCATGCAATGGGAGATTCAAATGAAGACAAGGGAAAGAAGGCCAATATCCCCAAAAATCAAATGAAAATGCAAATGCAATGCAACTATGCTAGAAATGGAAATGCAAGCTAAGCTATAAAAATGAAAGATAGAAGTATTACAAATCCCTACTATTTAGACTATGTGAGATCTAAGCTAGAGCTTGAAAGGAAACTAATCTAAGAAAGCATAAACATGAAGCTAAGCTAAGAATGCAAGAATGAAAGCTAAATGTAGAAAGATATCCAAAAGGCTCCAATGTATTCAAAAGCTCTAAAGTCTCCAAGAAATCCTATAGCATAAAGTTAGCATAAAAAGTTGGGGTTTCAGAATGAAGAAGAGAGCTCTCCTTTTATAAGAAATGAGAAAGAATGGACCATGGAGATTAAGAGGCAAAATATTTAATCAACAGTGGAGCTTGAAAGAGGAGCAATCTATGTGCACAAACATCCTCCAATGGAAAAATAAGAGTTGACTTTTGTGTCCATATGAGACAAAAAGTGCTTTTTCCCTTTTTATAAAATAGGAATAATGCTTTATTTGTGCAACTTAGGATAAAAAGAAAAGTGGGGGGATTTTTATTTAATAAAAGAGGAGGAAACTAATTTTAATTAAATAAAGATTTTAGGATAAAATGGTTAGCCCATAGAAAATAATCGAATAAATGATAGAACTAGGATTTGATCAAGAATAAGCAATTGATGATTTTAGCAAATAATGCTAGAAAGGGGCTAATAGTCTAGATGACCAATTTTAGATGATTACACAAAGAACCTCTTAATAAGTGATGACATAATAATTAAATTGGGGGTAAAAACACATTGATAAGAGTGAATGACTTCTTGGACACTTCGAGGGTGTTGATAGAAGGAAAGTCAGTACCTAGACATCTAAGGCCATTGATAAAAGGTACCATATCTATCCTCTGAGGGTTTTGATCAAAGATACATACCGATCTTGGTCATCAATGGATGTTGATTGAAGACTTGACACTACTTCGGCTACTATGAGCCAAGTAATGTCACTCCACCTTGAGTCCCTGCACTACACCCTTGATAGTAGTAAGTAGTTACCATGACCTACTTACATCCTATTACTTGAATTTTGATTGCACTCAAACAATTGCACCATCCTTTGAGTTATGTATCTACTTGGCATGTGTGGTAGCCTTCTTGGTGTGTGTGTACCTTGTATTGGTGGTTGGGTTACTATCTTCACAAGCACTGTGGGGTGTGTTAGCACGTCAAAAAATTTCATGGCTCTAGCAATTTTCCCCTGGTCTCTGTGTCATTTTTTAGGTCTCTGGTTGAAACCCTTAGCAAAAATTCAAAAAACTAGCCGTTATAAAAGAAAAACCCTTTGTTTTTACCTTGGCATGGTTATAATTTCAAGTTAACTTTTCGGGCCACTTAAAACCTTTTATCTGCATGTGCTATTTAAATGGGTTCACTTCATGTCATGCGGTTAGGTTTTTCATGTGTCGGCGGGGTCCCCTTTAATTTTCCTAAGTCCTGAGCTTTAATTTTTCCTATGTTTCAGCCTTAGTGTTTTCTGGGCCCAGTCTTCTGATAGCGTTTCCATCTATCGGTCAGCATAAGTTCTCATAGACTGTGTCAGACACTTGAGATCTTACGCCGATTGTTGATTTTTCCTGATGATGTAGTCTTTCTTTTCAAGCGGGTCCACTGCCATGTTGGCATAGTTGGCATTCTCTCATTGGTCAGTGTGTTGCTGAGAGGGATCCTATCAGTGGGGCTTGCAGTGAAGGCTTTTAAATCTATGGTTGGCGCATGATCTTAAGGAATATTCTTCCCCTTTGAGATCATGCACCATCTGTTGATTTCAAATCTTACTCAGCACCTATCAGTGGAACCTAATTTTTTGATGGGTCAGTGGGTCCTGACATCCATAATCCATCCAACGGCGGGTATAAGTTCTCATGGAATCTGTCAGAGGCTTGAGATCTTACACCAGCCATTGATCTCATTTGTCTCAAATGTATCTTTGGTGGTGGTCCCGGTGTCAGGTGGAGCTGATTTGGAGGTTTTTTATTGGTCCACGTTGTGTGAACTAGACGTGTTGTCAGGCGGGCCCAGTATCTCAATCAGAGGATTCTCGATCGATGGTTGGCATGTAAGCGCATAGAATCTTTTGAGCCTTGCAGATCTTGGGCTAGCTGTCCAATTTTCCAGATGACTTAATGTTCTCAGTGGGGCCATTTGCCAGGTGGTGCAGGATTGTTCAAATTTTATTGGTCGATGTGGATGATGCGGCAAGGTGGGGTCGTTGTCAGAGAGATCAGTGATGAGGACATAATCTACAGTCAGCGTAAGTTCTCATGAGTTCTGTCTGAGCTATGAGATCTTACGCTTGTCATCTGATTATAAGGCTTAGGCGGGTGGGTCCTGTGTCAGTGGTGACTGAGCAGTGATAGCGAATGAGGTAACAACATGTGGCATACAGCGGACCTAGGCGGGGGTCTAGGATTTAGCGGTCCAAATAAATAATGTTTTGGCGGTCTGACAAATTTATAAAGGATTCGCTCATTCACATGATAAAATGGTGACATTCTAAAAGTCTTGGCAATTCAGCGAACAAGGTCATGTAATCACTAAATCATTTGGTGGAAGTAAAAAGTGTTCTGTGAACTAGTGAAAACCTTTGTTGCCAGTTCTCTAAATTTGACTGGGGCCCTTTTAAGAGATAAGTTTAAAAGCCTGTGAAGCATGAAGATCAGACGGTCACGACTTAAAGTGGATCTAATTTTAAATTTCGATCGTCGATTTGCTAAAAGCACCATGAAGTAGCCGTTTGATTTCAATTTTGAATTTGTGGAGGGTTTCTAGTGACAGGAAGTACCAGAATTTATAGTTTTAATGGCTGATTTTGATTGGTTTGTTGGCGCTTGTTGTTGCAGTGTGGTCCAGGGTGTTGGGTGATCATCTGCAGGGTTTGTACTATGTGGTTTTATGCTCAAGGTGTGTGGCAGGTTGTTGAATAGACTGGTTAGTATGGAGAATTGATGATCTTTAGTATGCTTTTCTCAGAGAATTATCATGATTGAAGATCTATTTGAGATCTCTTTCTCCAAGTGGCTTCTTGTTCTTCCACTGCAGTTATTTTTGTTGTAATTTTGGTGGGTTTGGTTGTTGTAACCCTAACCCTAGCTAACAAAATCTTGTTGTAATCTCTTTGAGATTCCCAAGACAGCTAGCGATATAAATAGTTTATTTTTTGATAGTGTGAGGGTTCAAATTTTAATCAGTCCAAAGGTTCTGATCTTGATTAGTTCCAGGGAGTTGTAGCAGGTGGTATCATATTGTACTAGATTGAATAGAATTTCCTTGTAGTCTTTTGTAGGTTATTGAAGTGGTTTTCTCTCTTCTCTACTTTGAACATGTACATGATTCATTATACTTAATACAATTATTTCAAGCTTTCAAGTCTCTCCTTGGTGTCAATCTTGTGAATTCTATATTTTCTAATCTATTGCATAGGATTACCTTTGTATATGTTCTAGTCTTCAGTTCTTGATCTAGGATCAAATGAAATATACTTTGGATAGGACATAGATTCACTTTGATTTGTCTATAGAAGGATGTTATAAGTAGTGGATGGGCTGGAATGTTTGTATTTATGGCGATGAGTCTTAGATAGTAGTTGGTTCATGTTCAATGTTTGTATTTGAGATTTGCCCAATGGATAATGGCACTAATCAGGGATTAGTATATTCAGTTGAGTTCAATGCTTGATTGGCTCTTGTTTACTTCTTTCCATCTTCATATATCAACACCTTTTCAAGTTTTAATTATATTTGGTTGATAGTAGTAACACCCTATAGTAATGGAGAGTCAATGAATGTGAGGTTAGCATTTAGCACTTTCTTACTATTCAATCTATTGTTTGGACTCAATCTTTGGTGTGTGAGGTATAGTTTTCACTAGGTTAGGTGCACCTGCCTTGGTTTTGTTGAGCTAGAAGTGAAGAGGGCAGTCTTGTCCCTATAGTTGGTCCAGTTACCCTAAGATCCTTATACATTTTGGAACTAACCAATCCTAAAATCAGCCTGAGGGTATATTGGCAGCCTGAGAGCATAAGCATCCATTTTGAACACCAACAGGGTGGTCCTAAGGGTTGCACATGGTAGGGTAGCATTGCAATATACCACTACTAGGGAATAGTGTACAAGTGACATCCTTCCTCTAGAGATAGATTTTTTTAGTATTGAGTGCTCAATGATATTCCTTCATTTCTTTTCACTAATTTATGGATTTATCAATCATGCTTATTATACTAGTTTCTATTATGCTATTATTGATGCAATCGAGTGATTATGGCATCAATTTATGCTATTCGGTACTCCTTGGTGTGGATCCAATTATTTACCAGTCATACATTGGTAAATTATCATTTTCGGCCAAAATTTATGAATCAACTCCTATGCCATATTTAGAACCTACACAAATTATCATTTTTGGCACCAACCTATGCATGAGACTCATTGGTCTGATAGTTTTTGTGTCTTAAAAATATACCATTCACCAATCAACATTTTTGCAAATTGATATTTCCACCACCAATCAGTGTCTCTTCCTAATTGAGTAGTTGCACCCAATTTGGTCATTTGTTAGTTCTTTGACCGTTGTTTCTTCATTGGACTTTTTTTGGTTCCTTGCTAGTTCTTTGTTGGATTTTTTCTGGTTATTTGATAGCTCTATGTTATTTTATGGATGGTTAGATGTAAATGAACTTGTATGCATAATTACATTAGGAACATTTACTTGGGTTTAAAATGAATATTAGTTAGATGGATTTTAGGGATGGATTAGTCTCCTCTTTGATTATCCATGGGATTTTTATAGCTTAGGCTCTTGTAATTCATAGATGTTGCCTACATCGTTATAGAGAAGTCTTGTGAAAATATGTTCTCTATTTTGAGTATGTGATTAGGTTGTCTTGGAACCTTTGTAAGTTATTTTTAGTCTTCTACTTGTGTATGATCATGGTTTATTTCTTGCATGTTTTTATCTTGTATATGCTTATTGGTTATATGATGCACTTATGTACATAATATTGCTCAAAAAAAAAAAATTAGTACATATTTAACCCTATATTTCTAAGAGTTCCTTGATGGGGCATTACACTTTTGGTCTTTCTAAGTCAAGTGTTGAGTCTACGTCAAAAATTAAAATTAAGGTCCAAGACAAAGAATGTGGAGAGTATAATTTTTTTGATTCATTCTGTGTAGACAAGCTACTCATATCACCATGCACCTATGGAAAGCCAAGACTATCAAAAAATTTACCATTGTCTATGAATGATCATTTTTCTTCACACAATGTGGTGAGCTATATGAAGATTCTATTGAAGAAGAATTATCCTACTAGATGTATAAAGATAAGGAACCCCCTAAGGTCACAATTCATGTTCATGAGTATGGGAGGGGATATACAATAATTAAAAAACAAGGATACAATGGATGCATTGGCCTTGTTAATAAAAATAAAGGAATCTTGGATTCAATGAAACCTAAATCAAATCTAAAGTTTCATGTCTTAGGGTACCAACCACTAAAAGACATTATCTCATTGCCTCCTAATAATGATGTCTATGCTTTCAATGAGATCAATTCATTGGAGGATTACTGATACAAAATAAACTCAAATGAATATGGATGAGATAGTCCTAAGAGCATCAACACCCTTCACCTAAATACGGTCATTATCCAATTTTCCATACACAATAGAACTATAGATCGACATGCATGGATCAAAGAATTATGAAATCAATCTAAGCCCTCATCTTCTTGGTACTGAGGAACATTGAGAGGGGGGAGGGGGTGAATGAATGTTTGGTACTTTTTAGCTTTATTAAACTAATTGTACAACCATAAACTAACCACAATAAAAAGTAAATAGATAAAGAGAAAAGTAAGTAACCAAAAAGTCATGACACCATGACTTTTGCATGGAAAAATGGTTAAGGGAAAAAACATGGTGGGGATGGAACCCCTAAATATCTCTATGAAAATATAGTTAACCTAGTTAAGGGAAATATTACAAAATGGGAATGCAATAGCATTCAAGAACACTGCCTAGAGTACACTACTCAATTACAAAAGAGGGCTATTGTAATCACCAATTTTGGTCTAGTAAACTATAAGCCCTCTTTATGAAAAATTAAATTAAGATATTAGACCATTGCTTTGCATCAAATCAATTATTCTTATCTAATTAATCAATTATCTGATTATATCCTAGAGTTTGACCACTTTCTTTTATGTTTATTTAATTAAAAGAAGATGCTCCCTTTTAATTAAATAATAAGAGAACCCCTTTATCCTAAGTGCACATGAAAATCACTTTTCTAAAATAAAATAATAAAATAAAAATAAAAATGAAAAGAACACTTTCCAATGAGATGGAATCTTTTGACTTTTGAAGAAGGCTTTTGCCTCTTTATCTCAACCACTCATTGTTTTGCCTCTTAATCTTAGCCTTTTCTTTTTTCTCTTAAATACATGAGCACATGAATCAACCAATACTTAATCTCCACCATTGCTCATTATTTTTCCTCTTAATCTTGACCATCCGCTCATTTCTAATTTATTTAAATGAGGCTCTCTCCTCATTCTTGGATCTTTGTTGGGGTAACTTGGCATTTTGGCATCTTGGCATCTTGGAGTCTTGTCATCTTGGCATCTTGGGTTTTCATTATTCTTTCATCTTGTCTCATCCTTGCATCTTAGCTTATGTTGCATCTTGAGGTATTGCATTATCATGTAGCACATATTTATTTTTTTAATTTCTTTCATTTAGCTTAGTTAATCTAGTCTAATTAGCATGGATAGTAATCTTTCATCTTGTTAGCTTTGATTTACTTTCCTTACACTCTTGCATTTCATCTTAGATTAATCTTGTATCTCTTCCATATCATCTTATATTACTTTGCATTTTCATTCATCATGGAGATCTTGGATACTTCCACTCTCATTGCTTGATATATACTTGAATCTTCCATTTTATAGTGCACCTTGCGTGGATCTTGCTTATTGAGTTCATTTAAGATCCACCATCTTTATCTACATGATTCTTGCATGGTATGGATAGGAAGCTATAAGATGCCTTCTAAGACTCCAAATTCATTGGATCTCTTGGATATAAGGGTTTATAGAAGTGACCACACTTTTTGGCTCACTTAGGGTTAGTTACTAATGGCCTACTATGCAAACTGATGCTGTTACATATGCTAAATCCTGTAAGAAGTGTCAAATGCATGAGAATATAATACATGCTCTAGGCAAGGAGCTTATTCCATCTATCACAGATTGGCCTTTTTAGTAGGACCTTTTACTTAGTAGGTCAGATATATATGAACTCATTAGGAGGACACGAATTCATCATCACTGCTACTGAGTATTTCACTAAGTGGGTTGAAGGTGTGCCACTTTCTGCTTTTATAGGAAAATAGGTGTCCATGTTTATCCGAACTACATAATTTATCGTTATGGTGTGACATCCTCTATAGTTACTAATAATGGAGGAAAATTCAAGAACAAAGACCTAAAACAATTGTGTAAGAGATTTAAGATCAAACAACATTGGTCATCCATCTATTATCCTCAAGGAAATGGACAAGTTGAAGCATGAAATAAGACTGTTATGAAAATCATGGACATGACTGTTAGTAAGTATGGAAGGGATTGACATCTTCAAATCAATCCTTGTTTGTGGGCTTATACACTAGTACATTTGAAGCCAAATTCTGACCGCCATTTTTTGGATTTGCAACGCCTATTTGTCGACATTTTGACATATGTGTCCGTCGGCATTTTTGTGTTGCAAATTGGGATGGAAGTGATCATCGTCGATCTTTTGACATCATATTTCATTGAAATCTAGCACATGAATACCAACTTTTTTATGGAATTTCTTATGGTAGACCTATCAGAACTCTAAAAAATTAGGTGGGTATCCTGTCGGAACATACTACCAGAATAGCAATGCCTATGTAATGATTGTCTGACAGGAAAACCCATTGAAGATATAGCATGCCTGTCACAATTATCTATTGAAAAGGAGTTCTCTCCGACATTATACCTATTAGAATAGAAATAGATCTGCAGTGAATGTCTGATAGGTAAACCCATCGGTGGTATAGCATTCCTGATGCACCAATCTGTCAAAATGAGTTCTCTCTGACATTGTACCTGTCAAAAGAGTGACAGAGCTGCAATGATTGTTTGACAAATAAACCTGTTGGTGGTATAGCATTCCTGTTGCAATGATCTATCGAAAAGTAGCTCTCTCTGACATTATAGCTATCGGCATAGTGACGGTCAGTAGTAAACATCCAATGGGAAACCCCATTGGAGGTATAGCACCATTGTCGAAAGAGTTTTCATTTGTGTCAAAAAAGCGAAGTGTAATGCCCCACCAAGGAACCCTTGTCTCAAGGATAGTATACTCATTAATTTATACATAACATATATATATATATATATATATATATATATATATATATATATATATATATATATATATATATATATATATATATATATATATAATAAAGTAGCAGAACATAATCTAATTTGATTTATTTAATATTACTAGAAGTTAAGAGAATAAAGAGATCATACTACTTGTCTTGCTCAATTAAAAAATTATTATTCTTGCATACCTGAATATCGCTAACTTTATTTTACATGATGACCACCATATCCAACACCTATAACTACACACATGTCTAAACATCTAGATGCAAACATTAGATAAATTCCATCATAAATAAATTCTTTATTGATAGCTTAGCTATGAGAATCATTATTAAGAAGAAGTGAAATCATTGCATTAGAAACTTAAAGAAAAACCCTAAGGGACTAGACCTAGGCCTCGGGGGCTCATCATCAATGGTCTTTCCTACATTCACACTCAGAGACTTCGTAGTTCAACTCTCCCCATTCTAGACTATCTATTTATAAAATCAAGAAAGCAGGTACACAACCCTCTCTAGGGCCCTATTCCCTATACAATTTTTCCATTGGCTACCAACCACTTAGGTTGAACCTAAATAATGTCCTATACTTAATCCATAACCTGATACTAATTCCACAACTCAAGGTAGAGTTAAAATCATACTATTATAAAATAATATATCATTTTCTTTTATTAGGTATCTAGTTTATAAAGTACCAGTCCTAAATCATAACTTATAGGATGAACGAGAAAGATACAAGGGAGGTTTATCCAACCTTTTTTTTATAATTCTAATAGTCATTTCTTATATAATTAAAAAAAAATCAATATCTTTACAAGATTCACCACTGGTAATAATTTTTTTTTTTTCATAATGGTGTGAACTTAGCAACCCTATCAAAATAATTATTTAATAAATATGACTATTCTATAAGGCATTGAGAAATGAATAAATTTCCATTATAATATAACAAGTGAGTGTACTAAATAGATTATTTACCATATTCATGCAATATAGTAACCAATGTGTGGACATTAGTTACAAAATTAAAATGGTTAAAAATTTATAATCTTAAGGTGGAATCAATTAATTAGCACAAGTCAATACCTAAGAGATTATCTTTCAATAACTTTCAAATTTTTAAGAGATGACTTAAAAGATTATCTTTCTAAACTTATGAGATAAGCAAAGCCTCAAGACATAGGATTTCCTCATTGTTTTGATTTGAAAATTATTGATCATATATTCAAAATAATAATTTTATAACTATCTATAATTCTTATTAATAAAAAATATTTATTTCACTTAAAGAAATAAAACTCAAAATCAACCAATACCGCTATTGCATATATATATATATAGTCTAGCACCTTCTTATTATTCCAAGTCATTTGTAAGTATCCAAAAGATAATATTTCATTTTATCTAGTGTTAATTTATATTAAACAAAATAACCATGTTTCTAAATATTCATACTCTTAAAATTTGTGGTAATTGTTAAATTTAGAAATTTCTAACAGATAAATTATTACGTATAATTTCTATGAACCTTAGCCAACTTCAAGATTTTAATATGATTCTAGAGGGGAATAAAATCTATAAGATGCCCTAGTAATGAGAATCCAAAAATATCCAACAATTTATGGACAACTACATTTGAAACTCTACTAGATAAATATCCAGCTGCTTATACATTACAATAAAATAACATTGACTTAAAATAGCTATAACTTTCACATACGTTAACTAAATTAAAAACTTAAATATGTTTCGGAAAGGGGAGAATGTGAAGAAGAGAAATCAGGAATTAATTTTTAGAATATCACAACCAAGTGCAAACAGATTTCTCTGCAACAAAACTCACTTATTTAATCCAAAAGGTAATTCATTACAATATCTAAAACATAAAGAAATAGTGCTCAATAAAATTAAATTATTAAATTACACAAATTAACAATAAGACACATAGACAAATTATTAAATTATCAAAATCAACATAAAAACCCTTTTTCACATAGTATAATAGCATAGTTCCTCTTTTAGATAGAAAACACATAGAAGACAATAATAGCAATGCAGACAAGTAAACAAATAGAAGGATCATCTCCAGGATAGATCCTACCTGGAGTCCTGGGAAGCAAAAATTTTTTGGGAGAGGAAGATTCAAGCGGTCTTAGCCCAATTCAATCACTTCTTCAGATTCCTTCTGCAAACAAACTCCAGCCTCTTCAGGAAGCAATCTAATTCATGATCCTCTCAGAGAATAATAAATTCTCTCTTCTCAAAACTATAGCTTTCTTATTCCATCCAAAAAACAAGGCCTCTCCTCAAATCCAATTTCCTATATCCACTCTCCTCTCACACAAGAATCTCTCCTGTAAATAGATTGGAGGGAGTAGTTGCACGGTAAAATCAACCAATGCAACTATCCCAATTATCTATTAGTTAATAGTTTAGGATAAATATAATTAGTAGATCTATTCCCATGAAGGGATAAATAATATTAATAATGTTTTTATATTTATGTCCCCTTAATTCAAGGAAGATAATAGATAATTTAATTTTAAGAATAAATTTACTAAGTTACTTAACTAAGGTAATAGAATCTACCAAACATATTTACAATCCATGAAAATAACATAGTTTCATTATTGTCTTATAATAATTTCCTTCACACATGCAATTATATAAATATATATATAATCATAGGCATATGTGTGCACCCATATGCTTATGTGTACACATACCATAGTAAGACATATTATTACTAATATTATAGATATTTAATTTATTATGAATATTATTATTTTAATCAAATACATTAATATTTAAGTCAAATACTATGTGTATATATATATATATATATGGATATATTTACTATTATAAATAAAAGATTCCTTAACACACATTATACCAATCACAACATAAATCTCTCAGAAAAGTAAGCATCAAATCCAAAAAATCTAATAAACAAAGATGCATCATCCATAGAGGAGACTGACTCCAGAACTCCCCACCTAAGGATTAAAAAGGGTCAGAGGTAGAGTTCCTTCTCATGGAACCATGGTGATATCTCCATAAAAACAACAACAATCGATGATTTTTTGAGGGCTCACTCAGACCTGTTAGACCAGGTGGAGATGATGCCCGAACCTGAAAGCCTACATCACCAAGAAGAGATACATGTGCATAGATACATAATAAGACATATGCAAATAGATGACCAGGACCGATACATCATGTGGACCTCAACTAAGTGAGTAACTATGACTTTGTCTTGAGTCATGAAAACACATCAATCATATGAAACATGAGATATCATAGATAGTAATGGTTAGATTCAAATCCTTGGGTTAGATCTACTTCCTCATAAACATATAAAGATAGATGATTAATAAACATTAAAAAATAATCATAAATGAGTGTATCTAACCATCTGATAAGCATAACATCATCCATAATCATAAATGTGGACATATAGTTCTAATCATCATTATTCAAAATGTCCAAATCAAAGAGTCAAAGTATAATCATCAGAGAGGGTATTACATCCTCCCCCCGTAAGATGAGACTTACTCCTGGAAGTCAGAAAGTTAGAAATGGAAATACATCAGACATTATCTCTTAAACACATTTTAACTGATATCACATGCATAACTAATCCTTGAATCCATGCACTATATAGAGAATAATCCTTATAATATGGTTAAGCATGAAATATATATCCCAATCAATTTTACTATCACCAACAAGGATAACTTCAACTTGATCAAATATTAGTATTAATAGAATTTTCCATTTACTTAGAATGTAAGAACCAAGGTAAATATCTTGGACCACTCAATTTTCCTTAAAATATATCAAAATATTACAAATTCCTTCCCTTTCAACACATATAAATCAAATTTTTACTTTCATATGACATAATGATACATTTCAATCTAAAATAAAATATTGAGCATATCCAAATGTGCCTTATAAACAATCATATTAGTCCACATCACTGGGATTACACATCACAAGGATCAAGAGTCGATATGCCTCTCTAGATAAGCTCTCACTCTGGGATACAATACCAGTCTCATCTATATCCAAAATCCATAATCAATACCTCACATAGTGGCTTGCTAGTGTCTTGGGCCATTGCCACGAAGGCCCTCCATACAAGTCCATGATTCATATCCCTTATTTGTGTAAGGTGGTTAGACTCCATGGAACAAACACCACACATAGGAAGGTAGTGGATAATAGCTACATAACAGCCTCACATACCCCGATCCTCAAGGGTTCCCTATGTCTACTTCCTCGTATACACTCACCAAGTCTACCTCATGTGTCTTTAGTGAGGAATCACAACACAGCACAAGACCAACATAAGAAAATTTTGAAAGGAGATAGTTTACCCATCAAATTTCAATAATAATAAAAAATAGAATTATCAATCTCAACAATAGGATAAGAAGAATCCAAGATATTACAACAATAAATCACACCCAAGATAAATTTCATAAGTCTTGGCTAAACTATCGTAGGAAAAGATGAGAAAATTGTTGGTCTACATAACCAAAGAAAGAAAGAAAAAATCACCATAAATTGCACATCACATCACTTTGTGACTATATCTAGTCACCTCACGAGGAAGGAGGGAACAACATCCAGTTATTGCAATAGCCCTTCATGTGGTTGGGCCCGAGCAACAATACCCACATGGCATAGGGGGTTCACCTCAGCAACACCTCTACATCAGATGGTGTAGAATAAGCATGCCAACCCACCCAACATGACCATACACCAAGTGGAGTAAGCACACTTTGGTCATATGTCACATGGCAATGTTCCTTGTGGAGTAGGCACACATAGGACACACCTCGCATAACAATGTCTCTCATAGATCATCATTGTAGCTAGAGGTATACATGGCTAGGGCCCACCCATATTCCTACCATGTCTACAAAATTGAGCATCCATGGGTGCCCCTCTACAAGCATGCAAGCATCACCAATTCACTCTGCATCAAGTAGGGAAAAAAAATACATACATATACTACACCTTCATGTAATTATGTACATGACATTGTGTTCTTGATCTCGGATCACTACCATCAGCAACCCGATATCATCACCTCACACTATGTCAGAACATTAGTGGGGTGTGGCATCATATTCATTGCATCATGTCAAAACACGTGTGAATATGGTATCCATCACAACATAGGCTAAAAGAATCTAACTCCACATGCTGGACCACATAGAAATGTACATATCCATAAATCTTATATCTTCTCATAGAGGCTCATATCAAGTACTGGTATTGTGCTCAAGAATTGTGGAAATTAGGATAAACACTTATGAACCACATGTATAGGTTCATCATAAGGGGAAGCATTGATTACTCTTTGCCCTCAACTAGTGGAAGTTAAGGTCACTTCACACTGCCATTATATGTGTTGTCACTAAGGATTGCACCCAATTTGCTAAGTGTTAAAACTCAACAATCCTGTGAAACATGGGACTATTCTCAAGCTGTGGGTTACCTATCTGAGAATAGACCTTTGGATTAAGAGCCAACTTCCATTTGGATCACTTGAAAACTGACTAACTCTTTAGGAGGAAAGGGAGAGAGTGCATAAAATAAACAATTGAAACTGAATGAAAACAAAGGTGATTCACTGAATTTGAAAAGAAGATCCATAATTGAAATAAGTTTACTCCAACAATAAAACAAAACTTGACTCACAACTTGATTCTTCTTCCTTAAACTCTTTATGAAACAAGGTACTTGAAATACAAAGAAGGGAGAAATCTCCACAATTCTGATCTTTTCAATTGCACACAAACTACACTGCTGAGCTAAAATGAATTCCTGAAAAGTGACTTAGATCAACCTGTAGATTAAGGATGCAAGGACATCACAATAATCTTGCATGTGATTCAAAGAACAAATCTGAAATTGTAGGGAAAGAAGAAGGATCAATTTTTATTGCTGAAAAGAAACTAAGTACAATTGTTTCTCTTAGAGCTACAACACTCATATCAGAGAGAAAAGAATGAAGAGCTAACCTCTATCACCAAAAGTGAGAGGTCTATAACTAAAACCTAAGAATCTGCATTCAAATTCAACTACCTCCTAATAATAGAAAAAGATCAATAATAGACCCATGAGGTTGTATCCTAACTCAAATTCTAGATTCTCAAGTTTCTAGGGGGGCGAAAAAAGTGGGGTCCCTAAAAATAGATAGTCAAGGAAGACCATTCTACCCACTAAGTCATGTCCCAAAAATAGGATTCTGATAGTGGCTTATAAAAATGCCATTGTCAAAATTACAATAAATGATAAGCCATGACTTTTATATTAAAATCCTTAACTCTATGCTAAAAATATGTGGACTTAAATGCATTTCAAAATAGTCCTCAACCCAAAAATGGGGAAGACATACCTGGAAATATTTACATTTAAATAAAATCCACATATAACAAAAGCACCTAAGATAAAAAAAAATCAATAAAATCTCAACCCAAAAGGGGGAGAAAATATTAATTAACTCATTATAAAAACCATGCTTTAAAAAGAACTTTAGCACAAGGAATAATTAATGCATTCTCAACCCCAAGAAAGGAGAGAAAAAAGATCAAACATTATTATCAAAATCCCTCTTTCAAAAATGGGGAACCTCTGGCATCAAAACCTCAAATTTGGCAACTGGCAACTTCTATTCTCACTGGCAGTTGGATATGGAAACACCTGGCATTACTGCAACTGGTTTGGGAAAAATCTAGCCTCTAGCTTCATGTTGTCGAGGTAGGAATTTGAATTGGCTTTCATCTTTTCATTTCATGTTTGATTTCGAGGGCACTGTTAATATGAACTCTATATTTGGTATTGAGGGTTTTGCACATTCACTGCTTTCCTCCATTCCTATTTCCACTAGCATCACCTATGTGTCATTCTGAAAATTGAAATATGGTTGTGCATATGGTTTCGATCTACTGGTTCAATTTATGCAACTATTTCATAGTGTTTTGTTACTGCATTTTGTCCATGACTTGAGCACCATTTAGGGCTTTATAGCTCATTGTGGATACTATTATTATGGACCCTCCATTTGGTATCTTGTTCACAATGTAAATCCGGCCTGATGAGTATTTGAAGGCATGGCATTTCATATTGTTTTGATTGCAATTTTTTATTTTGTTCATTATTCATTCAGGCATGGGTCTCTATGGCAATGTGTGAGATTAGGGCATGGTATGTTTGACCACTATATAAAATTGGGCTCACTATTGATGCAACCCATGGGCTATGGTTTCCATCGCATTGCCCCATCCCTATGCCCATAGCCTGCTCATGTTTTCTCACATCCCGCATAAAATCTAGGGCACGGTATTGATTTATGTTGCTATTCTGTATCTATTGACTCATGTTGTATATGTGCCCTGATTGAGGCCTTTGTGAATTCAATTCCATGACTTTTGATTGGATCAATTGTATGAATTTTGTGCATCACTCTGCATCTTGAAGGCATGGCTCCTCTATGGGATTGTAAGAGACTAGGGCATGATTGTATTTTCACATTTTACTATTATTCTGGTTAGGGCCAAGAGTTGTATCATGTATAGCTATTGGATACCCTTGTGTTGGGCTATGATAGCCTGTGAGCATAGGGCATATATATGTCTGACCTTTTATTGCACATTTATCACCATTTGGAGTACTGGTGTCATGCCCTACATCTCATTTTCTGATTATGAGGGCCACAAACTAGGGCATGCATGGATATTTGATACCATTCTCTAAATTTGCTGGCATACTGTGCATTTTGTGGCCTCTTCATTTCTATGCTATAGATTTCTTTTTGATTACTTATTTCCTTATTGTTGTGGATCTATGTAGCGTGTGGCTCTAATCGGGACATGTTGGCATTGCCACAAATACATGGACCCGAGTTAAGATCCCTACATCATCGCATGCTATCCTACTCATTTTTTTAAACATTACTACCATGGAATGTCAATGTATTTTTTTATTCATTGCATTATTTGATGGCATTGTTATTAAATTCTCACTGTTGTTGTGATACCATATATTTGACATTCGGTTAGCCTTGTGTATGGGTATGGGTGCCCGCAGATGCACCTACTGTGACACTTGTGAAGTGTGATGTCATGCCCTGCTGTTACTCCTACACAACACCTGGATCTTTCTTATGCATTGATGTATCTACTATCTCCAATCTTTGCTTTGTGGTGGTGTGGGCCCGTGAAACCTTTCTACTGCTTTGTTTTTTGTTGTTGGATTATTTGTCTCATAAAATTGGTGGATAGCATTGAGATGTTTATTGCTATGATCCATGGATATTGTCACACCCATACTTATACAATGTTCACATTTTTCTTTGTTGTTACTTTCCTTATACGCTTACAACCTTCTTCATTTCTATGTTGTAGATTTTTATTAACCTCGTGACTGTGTACATTGTTATTCTGCTAGAATGCTCCTACTAACATGATGCCCTCTATTTTATATTTTCTTTAAAACCCATGTGTATTCTATTGTGGTGACATACCCACTGCTAGTGCTTTGGAAACTGAGGGCCATAAGAATGTTTTATTTACACTCCCCTATCACTGATTCTCCATTCGCTTGGTGCCACTGTCATTTGAGCCCCACCTTGGCTTTCATCATGTTACCGGTTCCTTTGCAAGGCTATTTGATTTGATTATTGATTGTATCTTGAAGCATATGCTCAGTGTTCATCATGATTCCATGGTATGTTTTGTTTCCAAAATCATATTGATAACATCCTGTTAATGCTTTTACTTTCAATACTATGGAAAAACTTGTTGACTCTGAATGCACATTCGCTAGGCTTTTATCTTCATTATCACTGCTATCTACATTTGATATTTATGATATTACAGACAATTGTTGTTAAACTGTCATGCTTCCACGAGAGCCAGAGATACACTCATTGTTGTCCATTTCTTTTTAATTAGAAGGCCCCTTTGATGTTGAATTTGGATGCCGATAAATTTGAACAATGCTGATTAAAATTTGATCGGCAGTGTATGGATATTTCTATTTGATAGTTAGTACCCATATTGGGACTGCATTTCATTATCTTGTTTGAGGCACTGTTCCACCAGCCCATGTTTGTCTATTGAAGAGAATCCTCAAAGCACTACAATGTTCACATTTTTCTTTGTTATTGATGATGACTTGATCAATTCCTCTTGGATCTGCAAGTGCCCTATTGACCATGCCCCATTTGATTTATCTTCAGGATTCTTGAGTGTCCCCATTGATGCTGCATCATCTAGATGTTCCTCAATTTTATACTGTGGGTGCTCTTGGCCCTTGATGTAGTCACTGATAGAAAACTTGAGGTTTTCCTATCATGATCTGCATCAAGGGTCAAGGCCATTCATTGGATAAATTATTAGATTAGCTCCTCCTGTATCTGCACATGAAACAAATACATCAATTAAAACATGGTGCCTCTTTTATTTTTGGAGCCTTGATACACATGCCCTGAGCACAATCTTTTCTATTGGTGCATGTCTGAGTGTATATATGCATTGTGCAAATACTGTGATACTAGCCATTTCTTAGATCCATTGGATCTAACCCATATCTCCTTTTATCTTCTTGCAGGTTCTGGACTATGGGAGCTCTCTGGACAGGATCAGATTCGGACACCATTACCAGGAAATGTCTGGTACCCTAGTATTTTAATTGATTATTCATGTATATCTACACTCATTCATTCAATTTTGGTAATGGCTATGCTCACGGCCTATGTGAGCTCAGATAGATGTTTTTCTCTTTCCAGTTCTTTCCCCTTTGTACAACATACATATCACTGATACATGCATGTGTAATCTCTAGATGCAAAAGTTTATTTCCTTTCTCTTTCATGTTCCTTGCAATAAAATGAACACAAATCTAAGAAAGACCACTAATAATTTCAAACTAGGGTGTAGTAGTCAAACTTAGTAATTAGGCCCCCTCAAGGAGTAAAATACTAATAACAATATGTACGCCACATAACTACCCAAGGAAATGGTGACACTACTAGCCCTCCACATACTATATTACCAACACTCATGGGTTGGCACTCAGTAGGGTAACAAACAAGAAAGAAACACATGAGTGGTATGGTTCTCCCATACCCTTATCCAAAACATAACTTCCATGGATGGACACTTATATTGCACCACTCCATGGAACTCAAATAATTACTAGTTATACACAACACCCAACATAAGCATTGGCACTAGTTTTATCACATTTACAAGGAAGTACACAATAACATCATATTTTATCCATATATTCCAATTTTTATTTTATTTTATTTTTAAAAATCACTTTTTTCTACCTGGTACAAAATACCAATGACATACTTAATCAAATTTCACCTCCTCATGGGCATATGCCAATATCCAATGTACACATATCAATCTCTGCCATTCACATAATATGAGACAATAACATCTATTTGCAATATGACTTTAACTTATATAAAATAAGGCACAAAGAGAAGTGATACATTATATTTCTTCAAGAGTCATTGAATCAATACATATTTGTTTTAATTAAGGAAAGGAAACAATAAACTTGTACTGCGTACATTTATTAGTCACATAATAAATTCACAACTAATCATTATAAACAATTATGGATATTCACTTTTCACCCAATCAAGGACACCAAGAGTGGACCAAGTATCATCTTTTCAAATAAATAAATTAGCTAGGTACTTTAATTACACATGATAAATCCCTCCAATAAAGACACAACAAACCATATAGACATTTCAAGACACTAGTATTCACTAACATAATGACTTCAATACCGATAAGGAAATACATTGAAGTCTCAATTGCCTAATATTGCAATTTGGGGAGGATAATCACATCATTACTAGACTTACCATAGCATTCATATTTCATCTAAATATTACCTATTCACCAAGTCAAGAACAAACAACTTCAGAAAGATAGTCAAGAAAATATTACATTAACCCTATCTCTTCCTTCAATAATTATACCCAAAAACACATATTCCTTTCATTATGAAAAGCTCCTAATTTAATCTCTATGGTTAACCCCTACATAGGCTTCCAATCACATATGGACCTTGGGAGATTAGGTCCTTTACCCAAGAATGTCAAAATCAACAATTTAAATCATATATTTACATTACATATAGATAACATCATTTTATGGTCATTCACCAAGAAGAGAGAAGAGATATTTATTTTAATTTGTGGTGATTATTATCAAATATCACTAATGAAATTTATTTGAACATTCATAGGTTAGGAAAACCATAATCAATCACACATCATGTCACATTATCAATTACATATAAATCTCAAGAGAAATAAACACAATCTTAATTTAGAAAACGTTACCAAACTATTCATAATTCTTCAACAACATGGCCAAAAGGATTCCCTAGGAATTTTAGTGTTGCAACCTAGTTAATACGGTTTTACATTCCCCTTCCATACAAAAATTTGGTTGTCAAATGCATTTTAAAATAGAGAAAAGGAAAATGAGATGCAATACTTCAACCCTTACAATAACCTACAATAAATATGCAACTTAACTTCATCATTTTGACTCTATAAGAATAAGTACTACCATGGTAATATCTTACTCCTCGCTATAAATGCAAACAATTCTATTCCAACTTATAAAAGCTCATTGACTAGAATAATTGATCAGACATAGCAATTATGATGTAAATTTTGTATGCACCCTAAAATGGTCGCCTAGACTTTGGGCCCCATTCTTCAATTTATCAATTTCCTGAATCAATGTTTTGCAACATTTTCAATTCAAATCAATTTCCTTGATCAAATCAAAATTAATTCAATTATTTTAATATTTCTTAAGGTTTGATCATTTTATCCTAAGCCTCATTTAATTAAAAGAAAACTTCCCTTTTAAGTAAATAAATCATCTTATTAAAATAAAATTTCTCTTTTAATAAAATCCCCACTTAAAATCTCTCTTTGTGTTGAAAAAGAAAAGAAAATAAATAAAAATCCCTTTTTGTCTCCACTTTGAATGCACATCCTTTTAAGTGGTGGGCCTTTTTCATCTTTTTGCCTCTTAAAGAATCTTGAGCACATGGATCAACCAAGATTTAATCTCCACCGTTGCTCATTTCTTTTTGTCTCTTAATCTTGACCGTCCACTTTCCTTTATAAGGAGTCCTCTCCTTCTCATTTAAGACATCTAGATTTTTGTATTGTTATGCTACAGGTTTGGAGAGCAACTTTGGAGAAGATTCTTGAGCACTTGAGCTTGGATATTGCAACTTCTCTTTTCTTGTCTTCTTCTCTCATGCCCCATGGCAATCCATTTAGATTAATCTTGCACTTGCATATTAAGATTAGATTCATATTTCCTTTCATAGAATAATCTTGCATAAGCATTTCCTTTCATAGATTAGTTTTCTTTCATGCATTTTTATCATATAGAATAGCTTCCATTTTCATTGCATGCATACTTGATGATCAAGGAGACTAGCATTTTTTCTTTTCCTCTTTGAATCTCTCATTTTATGGTTTACTTGCATGGGCACAAACTAGGTCAATCTGAGGGCCTTCATTACAAACCCTTGCACTCCATGAATAGAGAGTTATGAGTCACCATTTGAAACCTCATTCTTGAGTAATCTTGGATATAATGACTCATAGAATTGTGACAACTTTTTAGCACACATTTTTGGCACCCACCATGGGGCAAAATATTGCATTTCTTGCCTCATTTTATTTTATTTTATTTTTCTTTGATTTTTGTGCGCTGTCTGTACTTCCATGTGTCACTTTTATAGAGTCTCACATGAATTTTCTCACTGTATCACACAAAGTTTTGCTGGTATTAGCATTTCTCCACGTGACAAAGGCATTTTCTTGTGCAGACTTGTGTACTTTCTCACACGAGCCTATGTACTTTCTCACGTGGTTTGGTACTTTCTCACACGGTGCTGTGTACTTTCTCATGCAGGCTTGTGTATTGTCTTGTATGACATTTCTGACAGTAGAGACCTAAATTTTGAGATTTGCTAGTTTTACTTGTTGTTTTGTAACATTAATGCTTGTTGTGGTTTATTTCCTTGATTTTTATTGCTAAAGCAACATAGCATTGGATTGTAGATCTTTGGACCTAAGGTGAGTTGCTATGATCTCTATAACACTTGGACTTTGGGCATAAAATGAATCTCTCATGTGTCTAGCTTGAGTATTTATTTCTTTCATAGATCACACTTCAATTTTGGGCTCTAAAAAGAACATAGATTCACTTTCTTGCATATGTGTTTCACATAGTAATTAGGCCCTATGAACACTATTTGTGGCATTCTTGAGAGAGTGGGTTTCTTATGAAGCTCTTCTTGATGATAGAACCCCTTGTAGGTAGGGAGGATATTGTTACTATCTCATGGTCTTACTTGGTTTAGTCTTCAACATTGATCGGTACGTTCTCTCTTGGTTCCTCTTAGAGAGCTCTGTAGACATTATTGTTGACATCATGAACCTTGGTGAGGTGGTTTCAATCTTAGCATGTCAATGAACTTTCTTTCTATGTTTGGGTGAAGTGAAGAGGCTATAGGATTATGCTCTACTCCCTTTTTGGGTAGTACCAAAAACTTAGATCCTTGAATCTAAACCAAGTCCCCATGTGGTCCTTTTTGTGAGTCATCTTGTTAGAGAGGGTTAACCATAGTGGACATTCCCTTTATTAGGTCAACCACATGGATGGAACCTCAAGTGATAATAGCCATTTTTTCCATGGTAGTGACAACCACTATACAAATTTCCTTGTGGAAGAAATCTCCATGGGTGTAGTTTCTTGTTGGGTTGTCAGATCTCCTTAGAATCTCCAATTGATTAAATTCTCAAAATGTGTCAAAACCCCGATGCACCTGGATTGGAGTTCTCCCTCTTGAGATTGCAAAAATTGTAGAGTCAAACCATTACTAAGAACCATAGTGCAACCAATTTTTCACTTGCTAGGACTATGTTCATGATTGGAAAAATATTTTGAAGAACATACACAAGTAGAATCTTTAAGGAGTAGGATACTAAGTCACTATTCTTATTCATGTGCAAGGTTGCTTTGTCCCTTGCCCATTGTTTTAAGACATTATTTGCTTGAATTCCTTGATTGTTGTCTTGCATGCTTAATTGATGCTGAAAATCTATTGATGTATTTACCTAATCTTTTAAAACGAACAAAAAAAAACTGAGTTCCTAAGTGTACAAACTTGCTTTTAAGCATCCTAATCCTATTTTGTCACCTGGCTCTACACATTCTCACATGAGCTTGGCATTTTATCACATGAGATTTCATTTCCTCATGTGATCCTTGGTGTTTCCTCACATGGGACTGCATTCCCTTGTGCAAACTTGTACCCTAGTCTATCAGAACAGTGAGCTGATTTGTGTCATTTCCAGTCTTCCTTGGTCGATCTGGATTATAGTAGGTCACTTACCTCACAGTTGGAAGCCTATTTGCACCTTGGGTTCCTATATCTTGACCTCTTGGATTAGTATTCTTTGATTTCACAAGTGACCTTGCTTGGAATCGGTTGTTTAGAAATCATCCTTGTTGAGAAAGTAAACCTTTAGATTCTTTGATAACACACTTGGAGAGTTTCAGTAATCTCTTGTCCAATTCACTTGCATCCAAAATCAATTTCAATAAAATATAATTTGGGGAAAATAATCCTCCTGATCCATATGTGTTAGGATACTTATCTATTGATTGGGCACCTCTGTGGTAGTGTTGGTTTATACCTTTTGCAAAAATTTTATCTTACCATCTCTCTTTTGGACAATTGAGTGCTTTTACTATCCTAGTTTGGTACCAATGTTTCTTAGGGTCATCCTATCACCTAGGATCTTTTCTTTCATGTTAGTTACAACAAGATATCAAGTAAATCAAGGAAAAAAACCTCAAGTAGTCTTTGACTAATTAACCTTAGTTCAAATTCGCCAAAAATGTAAGGGAAAAGAGCCCATCTTTGATCAATACCCTAGGAATACTTCAGAAGTTTGGTTTGACCCCAAGAAAAACCTCAGTGAGTTGAGCACATCCTTAGCACCTTCTCAATCAGATATGGATATGAGTTACACCATGACTCGAAGGGAGAGGGAAGAAATGGATAAAAGTCTTGATGACATATTAGAAAGACATAGAGATAATATTCTGTTTGGTAGTTCCTCTAATCAAAATTGACTAGTTTCACCACTTATCTCAACCAAATATTTGGATGCTCACCAAAGGACCGAAAGGGAAATGAAGAAGTCCTATGAAGAAGAGCAATCACAACATGACAGTCAAGATGATGAGCCTTATGATACTCATGTGAATGGGGCATACACAAATGACTTATTTAGACATTCAAGACCAAGTTCACCGCTCCAAACAACTTCAAGATATACAAGTGAAAGACTCAAAAGAATTGAGCATGAAAAGAAAGCCTTCCTAGATGAACAAGTTGTAAAGGAAGAGAAACTTAGACTCCTAGAGTTAGAAAGACAAGCCTTATTGGATATAGAAAGGAGAGCCACACAAGAAGAGAGAGATAGGATTTTGGTGCAATAGCTTAATGATCAATACAACAACATGTGTGTTGGTGGTGGAAACAACTCTCCCCCACCCACCCCTCCTAAAACTCCACAAAGTGGAAGATACTCAAGAACACCTTCAAGATCTCCTAGCCCTAGAGGAAAAAGGGCTTCACAACAAGACCATTATAGGAGACAAACACCTCCAAGGAACTTAAGACAACCTTCTCAACATGCTCACCATGGTTCATAATATGGTGGTGGCAGTTCAAGTTTTGACCTTGATTCTCAAGATTTCATGAAAATGCAACAAGAACCACTATTCCAGCAGTATGTGGAGAGGTATGTGGAGCAAAACAAAGAGAATTTCTTAGATAATTTGATCAACAAGGGTGCTAGAGTCCCCTACAACTTTGATGTGGATAGAAAGATCAAGAAGCAAGGTCCATCTTAGTAAGAAAGGATTAACCAACTTCATAATATGATGGAAAAGATGTTAGCACCCAAGAGTTCCTTTTCACTTGACTCGAATTGTCCCAATCCTTTTGACAAGAGTGTGAGCATGAAATATTTGCCTAGAAAGGTTTAAATCCCTCAATATGACAAGTATGATGGTAATGGAGATCCACATGATCATGTGTGTCAATTTTATATTATGAGTTTTGAGTTCCATCAAGATGACTCCTACCTTATGAGATTGTTCCCAAGGAGTCTTAAAGGTCAAGTGATGGAATGGTTTACCAACATAACTCCCCCCATCAAGACTTTCAAAGAAATTGTTCATAGATTTGTTCAACACTTTGCATACAATCTTTCAAGATCTGTCACCATGTTGGACTTATGCAATTTAAAGAAAAATCAAGGGGAATCCTTTGTCACTTTCTTGCAAAGGTGGAGATGAAAATGATCTCATTACTCTAGGACCATTCTTGAAAATGAGAAGATTGAAATCCTTATTAGCAACTTGGTTCTTGAGATGCAGTATGAAGTTAGGAAGATGGTCTTTGATTTCTTTGACACCATGGTTCAAACTGCATGTAGGATTGAGGATGTTTTGAAAGAACAAGGAATTTTGGCCAACAACAAAAACAACAACAATGGTCAAAATAACAACAACTCTAATAAGGATAAAGAGAAAAACTCACATTGGAATAAGAACAAACAAATGGTCAATGATGGAGTTGTGGACTCTTCTCAACCTAAGGATCAAGTTGTTCTTCATCTATCTAGTGTTGTCCAAGCTATGAAGCTCAACTCATCTAACCAACAAGAGTACAAGCCAAGATATCAAGATAAGCCTAAGAAAGAGAGGTGACAGTTTTTGAAGCTTGGTGATTCATATGAGGATGTATTAAAAACACTTATCACAAACAACCTTGTGCATCCTCAAGATCTAGCAAAGAACCATATACCTGATGTTAAGCCACATTGGTGGGATGAGAAATCCTTCTGCAAATTTCATAACGGCATTGGACATAATATTGAAAACTATTGGAAACTTAAGCACATTATCCAAGATCTTATTGAGAATGGAAAACTTCAGATAGATGGGTTGAACACCAATGCTAATCATAAGGCTTTCAAAGAACCTTTTCCCAAGTATGAGAAGGGGGAAACCTCTAAACCTAAGAATGGAAAGGCTGAGATCAATTACACTTAGACAGTTGTGGAGAATGTTGTCAACATGCTTGAAGTTGTGGAAGAGAATGTCAACATGATGAGAAACAACGATCCCTATGGTTATGATCTAGACATGGACTCTCCTCCTATCTTTGATGAAGAACCTGTTGTGGTGCTAAGGGGTCCCAACTCTAGAATGTCATCCCAAGCTCTTAATGATGTCACACAAAGTAAAGGTCGCATTATCATTAGAGGACCCAACTCAAGTCAATCCAATAAACCAAAGCAAGTGGCATCCAATAATGTCACCTCAAAACTAGCTGTAAATCCCAAATTGAGCTATAATCTCGTCGATCAGTTGCAGAGAACCCCAGCTTAGATTTCTATCTTTGAGCTCTTAGAATTTTCCCCAAGACATAAGCAAGTCCTTGAGTATGCTTTGCATGCAGCGAATGTCCCTAACAACTTAGATGCTGATCAATTAAAAAACATGGTTAATCATATTGCTATCCCTCATTACCTAACCTTTTTAGAGGATGATGATAAAGCTTTGAGCCACCCACATAATCTTTCCCTTAATATTGAAGTCATGATCCACAAAACTCATGTTAGGCATGTGTTGATAGATGGGGGTGTTGGGCTTAATATTTGTTCCTTAAGTCTTTTGAAGATATTGGGTTATTCTGAACAAGTCATAGATACTAGAAAGAAGATCACCATGAAAACCTATGATGAGGTAGAAAGAATTTCCAAAGGGTTGTCCATCCTTCTTGTTAGGATTGACCATGTTGAGAAGGATATTTTGTTTCAAATTTTTGATGTTGGTCCTCTAGCATACAATATCTTACTTGGTAGACCATGTATCCATGATATGCAAGAAGTGTCATCTACCTACCATTAGTGTGTTAAGTTCCCCTACAATGGAGTATAAATTTGTATACCTTGGGATAACACATTATCTGTTAACTCAATTTCAGCAAGTACTCATGTTCCCCTTAATAGAGAAGTAGAGGATTTCAATGCAATCTTAATAGAGTACAAAGACAAATTCAAGTTGGTAGACCTTGGTGTAGGGCGGTATCCACTTAACTCTTTTACAACACTTCCAGTTTCACCTAGATCTTATGGCAAGCCTTCATAGGAAGTGAGACCTTCGTCTTCAGCTATGACTTTATTTGGCACGTTTGTAGAGTCCTGAGTGCCTATTCAAAATGAGAAAGAAGAGGTAGCTATTAAAGACTAGATTTATAGAGAAGATAAATACATGCACAATGAGAACTTCTCTCCCACTCCTAAGGCTTATGGAAGAGGGTATACTTTTGTCAAGTAGATGGGCTATCCTACACATGGTCCTCTTAGTCACAGATTGGATGCTAGGGCTAAAACTCTTGATCAAGCTCTTTTTGGATGCAGGTCTAAGAAGATGGTTGGCCTAGGATTTGTGAATCATAACAAGAAAAATACCCCTATCCTTGATGAGTCAGATAGTGAAGATGAACCAAAATACATGCCTAATTTGAAAAATCAAAAAGATGTGTGTGAAGATTGGGTCCTTTCCACTAATATCCTTTGGGGAGATTCAGATAATCCAGTTGCTCATGCAACAATTGTGAACTTAGAACAAGATGAATCATATGTAGAAGATCCCATCAGAGAATGTCAACATAAGAATATTATTCATCTGATGGAGAGAGATGTTACCCTTGATGATATTAGAGCTTCCACATCAAGATGTCCCAAATCTTCATGGTGTAAACATCCTAGTTGGGATTCAGAAACAGACTCACATGAGTATGAATGGGACTCTCTCTCAGATCCTTCTATAGTTGACATGGATGTTGATGTCATTCACACTTATATTTCTCAACCTAAGGTAGCTGACGAGTCATGTGTAGGGTTAGAAGATTTGAATCCACATGTTTCCTTAGTGGACGATTCTTCTCTTGTTAGGATAAATCCTAATTTGGGTAGCTTAGAGGGATACTTGATGAACTCTAACTCTTCAGTCACCAGAGATGATATCATTTGTATTCATAACCTTGAACCAGTCATTGACTTACCTCTTTCTCATCCTAACCTCATTGATTGGTCCCAATGCTATCAAGAACCTGAGCTGTTAACATTCCAAAATGACTATGAGATAACCTATTACTTAAATGCCATTAAACTTGTAGTCTCTTCCACTAGTGAACTGGATACTAGCATGAAGGAGCCAGACATCAAGTACCTTAGTCACAAAATAAAAAGAAAAGAAAAAAAGAATAAGAGTTTTGATGGTGAAAACCACTGTGTGGCGGTGTCAGAACTAAAAAAAGTAAAAATAAATAACATATCCAAGGGTGAAAACCTCTCTGAGGTGCCTAAGGATGAGGTACTTGATTGTCTCCCTAGCTACTTTCAAGATAGATCTTCAGTTCTTGTTGAGCCAACACAAGCAGTCAATTTGGGTATAGATGAGGCTCTACGGATAGTACATTTGGCTCAGTCCTTGTCAACATAAGAAAAAGAAGCCTACACTAAGTTCTTATAGAAAAAGAAGATTAATTTTGCTTAGACTTATTCAGATATGCCAGGGTTGGACACTAATCTTATCATGCATCACTTGTCCATAGCTCCAGGTGTAAAACTAGTCAAATAGAAATTGAGAAAAATGCATCCTCACATAGCTCTTCTAGTCAAAGTAGAATTGGAGAAACTCCTTGGTGCAAGGTTCATAAGAGCTATTGACTATGCTGAATGGATATCAAACATTGTACCAGTTTCCAAACATGACAAATCCATTCAAATTTGCATAGACTTTAGAGATCTCAATAGAGCATGCCCAAAGGATGATTTTCCACTCCCCAACATAGATATGATAGTGGATATGACTACGGGCTATGAAATTTATTCCTTGATGGATGGTTTTTCTGGATACAATTAGATTAAGATAGTTCTTGAAGATCAAGAAAAGACTGCATTCACTTGTGCATGGGGTACCTATTGTTGGAACGTTATGTCTTTTGGATTAAAAATGAGGAGCCACCTATCAATGAGATATGACAACTATTTTTCATGACATGATGCATAAAAACATGGAAGATTATGTGGATGACACCTTGGCCAAATCTAAGAAAAGAGACACACGCTTAGATGATTTAGAAGTCATTCTAGATTAGATGGAACAATTTCAATTAAGGTTAAATCCTAAAAAGTGTGCATTTGGTGTCACCTCTAGAAAACTCCTAGGATTCATGATTTCAGCAAAAGGAATAGAGGTAGATCCTGAAAAGGTCCAAGCAATCATAGATATGCCACCTCCTAAAAACATTAGTCAAATGAGGAGTCTTCAAGGATGTCTTCAATCCATAAGGAGGTTCATTTCATAGTTGGCAGATAGAGCTCAACCTTTCAACAAGAACTTACATAAGGGAGTCAAATGTGTTTGGAATGAGGATTGTCAAAAGAGAATAGATCAAATCAAGAAATACTTGGAAAATCCTCCTATTTTAATGTCTCCTATCCCAGGGAAACCACTTATTCTATATGTTTTAGTGATAAAATATTCCTTGGGGGCATTAGTATCTCAACTTGATGAACATGGAAAAGAAAGAGCAATATACTACATTAGTCATACTTTTGTTCAATATGAGGTTAACTATACCAGCATTGAGAAATTTTGCCTTGCAATTGTGTTTGCTTCCCAAAATTTGCAACATTAGATGCTTGCACACACAATACACCTCATAGAAAAAATTGATCCACTCAAGTATTTACTAGGTAAGGCTGCCCTCACAGGTAGACTTGCTAAATGGATGATGATCCTTTTTGAGTTTGACATAGAGTACATTGAATGTAAAGCCATAAAAGGACAAGCCATAGCAGATCAATTGGCTGATTTCTCAATTCAAGATAATGCACCTATCCAAGTTGATTTCCTAGATGAGAACCTCATGTATATAACTGAAAGAACATGGAAGATGTTCTTTGATGGATCCTTTATGCAAAATGGTTCAAGAGCTAGTGTGTTTTTTGTTTCTCCTCATGGGTACATGATTCTTAAGTCTTACAAGCTATTGTTCCCATGTACAAACATTGCTAAATATGAAGCTTTAACAAATGGACTTAAGATGGCCATGGAATGGATAATCACAGAGTTAGACATCTATGGGGATTCATAGCTGATAATCAACCAAGTCAATGAACAATATCAAAGAAAAGATGAGAAACTGGCGCCTTACAAGAAAATGGTTGATTCCTCGAAATGATACTTCACATTTGTCACATTTTAGCAAATCCCTAGAGAAAAAAATAAAGCAGCCAATGCTATGGCTACACTTGCTTCACTCCTTTAGTTAGAGAAACATGAATCTAGATTTGAATTCCTGGTGGAAGAGCTACATTACCCTATCTATGACTCCCAAAAAAGCCATGTTATTTGTACCCTTGTCGGCCATGAGTCATCCCATTATGGTGCCATTTACTCATACCTTCATGATGGCATTATTCCCAAAACCTTTAACCGATATGAACAAAGAAACCTTACCTGAAATGCCTCTCACCATACCCTTATCTCTGGTGATTTGTATAGGAGGGGTCTAGATGGAAAATTTCTTAGATGCTTAGAAAAGGAAGAATCTGACCAAGCGTTAGTTGACATTCATGAGGGCATCTGTGGGGGACATTCCAATGGTCTTTCTATGGCCTAAAGGTTGCTTAGGGCGGGGTACTATTGGCCTACAATACAGATTGATGCAATAGCTTTTGCAAAGTCATGTGAAAAGTGTCAAAAATATGGTAACCTGATACATGCTCTAGGTAGGGAGCTCATTCCTTCTATATATCATTGGCCATTTTAGCGCTAGGCCTTTGATCTTGCTGGATAGAGTCATCCCAACTTATTAGGTGTACACCAGTTTATTATCACTGCTATTGATTACTTCACTAAATGGGTAGAAGTTGTCCCACTTTCTGTTTCCTCAGGCAAGACAGTCTATCTATTCATTCTGAATCATATCATATGTCGATATGGAGTGCCTTATGAGATTATCACTGACAATGGAGGTCAATTCAAAAATAAGGACCTTAACAACTCTGCAAGAAATTCAAGATTAAACAACATTGGTCCTCCATTTACTTCCCGCAAGGAAATGGTCAAGCAGAGGCATCAAACAAAACCATTCTTAAAATCCTACATAGAATAGTTCATAATAATGGTAGAGATTGGCATTTATAGATAAATCTAGATTTATGGGCCTATAGAATGAGTATTCGTACTCCTACTAGCGCTACTCCTTTTGCCTTTACATATGGTGTTGAAGTAGTGTTACCTTAAGAGGTTGAGATTCCTTCACTTAGAGTTTCCCTCAAAGGTCTAGTTATAGATGAAGACTATCGTGCCATGAGACTTCAAGAGTTAGAACTTCTAGATGAGAAACATAAAGCATCATTTGACCACATGAGGGTTTATCAAAAGTGCATGTCCAAAGCCTTCAACAAAAAGGTTCACCCTAGAGAATTCCAAGTGGGAGATCTTGTCCTACGTGAAAATCCTAAGAACCAACAACATAGAGATGAAAAGGGAAAATTTGAACCTAATTGGCTTGGACCTTACATCATTATGACAACTTTTGGGATAGGTGCCTATTTATTATCTACTGAAGAGGGAGAACAACTCCCTAATCCTATCAATGTCTTGCACTTGAAGAAGTTCTATCTGTGATGCCCATTCTATTTGGGAGCATCCTTTGTACATACTTATTGATCCTAAAAAAATCCAAAAAAATTGATATATTGTCAAAAAATTTAAAAATGAGAAAATCTCCTGAAAAAATGATCTTAGTGAAAACCCAGCAATAGGGGCTTTGATGTATCTCAAAAAAAAATTTATATATTCCAAAATACGAAAAAAATCAAAAAATTCAAAAAATTCAAAAAAAATGGAAAAAGTGCCTTGGTGAAAACTTGGAAACAGGCACATTGGTAGCAAAAATACAAAAAAATTATAAAAAGTCCTAAAAAAAAAAAAAAAAAAAAAGCAAAAAAAATTGCAATAAAATCCAAGTGGTGAAAACCTAGAAATGGGCGCTATTTGAGGCCTTTGCACCCCTGTTTCTTAGCATGCGTCCTCGACACTTAGCCTTTCTCCATCATGCCTTGTTCTTGTTGCCTTGGTTTGGAATTGGTCTTTGTCTTTATCTAGGGGGCATAACTATGTTAGCTTTGGTCTCTTGGATGCATTAGTCTTTAGGACACCTCACAAACAGTGTTTTTCAACACCACCCCAACTGTGTTTTTCAACACAACCCTTGGCATCGAGTGTTTCTCAACACTTATTGGTTTGGTCTTACCTAGTTTTGTCATGTGATCTTACCTGCTTGCAAGCATCCAATCCTTATCCTCGGAACTCAATATCAGTTAACACACTTAAATTTTTAAATGCAAAACTTAATGCTTGAGCTATGTCATGATCTTTTCTTTGTGTGCTGAGTGTTATTGATTTTTTGTTGAGTGTCCTTGTCTAATAAGTCTCTCCGGGATGCCTAGCTAGAGGAGTTGGGGCATGGAGCATGTTTTTATTTGCTTTCTACTTGTGGGTGTGGTCTTGAAGCTCTTGAGTATCTCTTGTTGTTCCCTTGAAACACTTAGGAGATTTGAGGCATCATCCTTCACTATTTTTGCACAATCGTTCTTATGGTCATCCTAGCATCTATGCCTTGATGCGAGCATGGTTTTGCTACATTAAATTGGGTAAGCTAATATCAAAGTCATCTTGACCTTTATGTCTTTGATGCTTATGTTATAATCTTTCCACATTCCAATCTAATATCAATCACATTCATATGTTCATAGTTGCGCTTGTGACTAGTGATGATTGTGTGATTTTTCGATGTCTGTTAATAATGGCCCAATGAAGAAAATAAGTTCCTTAAAATTCTCTAATGAATGATGAACACAAAGTGCTATGTTATAGTTGCTCTATTGCAAGTACACCTTTGCATTTTCATGTAGCTTTCATTGTTATACTTCATGCTAATTTGCATTTTTAGGCTGCATTAGGAGTTTGAGAGGGTTTTCCTTCATCTTTCTTTTGGACTTTTAATCAATAGTGGTCATGTTTTGATCTTCATTTCCTTATCCTCTTTCATGATCTGAATCAAAATTTCCTATCTTAACCAGTTGATTGATTTTGAGGCATCCTCTTTATTGAGGCAAATTCCCTTTCTTCTCTTCATTTCTTTTCACCTCTTCCAAACTTCGATCTTCCATTTTCTTTCACCCCACTTCTTTTCTTCTAATTCAACCTTGGGGCATAACATTTTTAGCTTGATGATCTACCTTGGTTCTGTGATCCTTATATCTTTCATCTTACATCAAGAACCTTATCTTTAGTTCAATTTGATCAAATTTATCAATTTAATGTTTCTCCTCTATCTCATTTCGATTTCGATCACGAGGGGGCATTATCTATCAAACTTTAATCCTTGATTCAGCTTTATCAATCCTATAAATTAAACCTTTCTTGAGACTTGACAATTACCTATTTATAGGGGTGTTCGCCTTATCTTTTTCAATCATCTTATCTTTGTCCTGATGTGTTCCTATCCATCGATCACACGTCTGGGTTGTTTTGTGATCCCAAATCGATCTCACATTTGAAATTCATTCTTTGACTACATGTTTTCCCATAAAGATCACACATTACCCAAAGAGGGGCAAATGTATGCACCCTAAAATGGTCACCTAGACTTTGGGCCCCATTCTTCAATTTATCAATTTCCTGAATCAATGCTTTGCAACATTTTCAATTCAAATCAATTTCCTTGATCAAATCGTAATTAATTCAATTATTTTAATATTTCCTAAGGTTTGATAATTTTATCCTAAGCCTCATTTAATTAAAAGAAAACTTCCCTTTTAATTAAATAAATCATCTTATTAAAATAAAATTCCTCTTTTAATAAAATCCCCACTTAAAATCTCTCTTTTTGTTGAAAAAGGAAATAAAATAAATAAATAAATAAATAAAAATCCCTTTTTCTCTCCACTTTGAATGCACATTCTTTTAAGTGGTGGGCCTTTTTTATCTTTTTGCCTCTTAAAGAATCTTGAGCGCATGGATCAACCAAGATTTAATCTCCACCGTTGCTCATTTTTTTTTGCCTCTTAATCTTGACCGTCCACTTTCCTTTATAAGGAGTCCTCTCCTCATTTAAGACATCTAGATTTTTGTATTGTTATGCTGCAGGTTTGGAGAGAAACTTTGGAGAAGATTCTTGAGCACTTGAGCTTGGATATTGCAACTTCTCTTTTCTTGTCTTCTTCTCTCATACCCCATGGAAATCCATTTAGATTAATCTTGCACTTTCATATTAAGATTAGATTCATATTTCCTTTCATAGGATAATCTTGCATAAGCATTTCCTTTCATAGATTAGTTTTCTTTCATGCATTGTTATCATATAGAATAGCTTCCATTTTCATTGCATGCATACTTGATGATCATGGAGACTAGCATTCTTACTTTTCCTCTTTGAATCTCTCATTTTATGGTGTACTTGCATGGGCACAAACTAGGTCAATCTGAGGGCCTCCATTACAAACCCTTGCACTTCATGAATAGAGAGATATGAGTCACCATTTGAGACCTCATTCTTGATTAAGCTTGGATATAACGACTCATAGAAGTGTGACAACTTTTTAGCACACATTTTTAGCATTTATAGGAAAATAGAGTGTTAAGCCTTTTCAAATCAATCAAGTAATCCAAAAATAACTATAACAAGCACTCTTGATGAAAATTGTTAGAGGTGGGATTAGGAGGTAATGTTAGTTACTACCAAAAATTTAGGCACATAAAAATTTATCATAATACCTCGAGTCTTTCTAGGAGCACAACAAGAAGGTGACACCAAAGTATGAGGGATTCATTAATATTCCCTTATTAAGAAAGACATCCACTATTTATGAAAGTACTTAGGAGACTCATTAACTAATTCTAGAATGAAAACATAAGTAATTGATTTGAGATAACTTAATCAAAGAAGAACATGCATACTTTTGTAAAATAATGTAGCATGAATACCAAGAATGTGGTTCGTATATATAGGATCCTATCTTACTAATACAATGATAAAATCAATAGGAAGCTATGTAAAACACTAAACAATAAGTGAGCTATGAGTCCCAGAGTTCCCAGCATGGCAACCTAGGGTACTGATAGAAGATGTAATGCCCCACCAAGGAACCCTTGGCTCAAGGACATTATACTCATTAAGTCATACAATATATATATATATATATATATATATATATATATATATATATATATATATATATATATATATATATATATATATATATACATATATATATATATATACATATATATATATATATACATATATATATATATACATATATATACATATATATATATATATATACATATATATATATATATATATACATATATATATATATACATCTATATATATATATACATATATCTATATATATATATATATATATGTATATATATATATATGTATATATATATATATGTATATATATATATATATATTAATAAAGTAGCAGAACATAATCTAATTTGATTTATTTAATGTTACTAGAAGTCAAGAGAATAAAGAGATCATATTACTTGTCCTGCTCAATTAACAAATTATTATTCTTGCATACTTGAATATCGCTAACTTTATTTTACATGATGACCACCATATCCAACACCTATAACTAAACACATGTCTAAACATCTAGATGAAAACATTAGATAAATTCCATCATAAATAAATTCTTTATTGATAACTTAGCTATGAGAATCATTATTAAGAAGTGAAATCATTCCATTAGAAACTTAAAGACAAACCCTAAGGGAATTCATAGTTTGACTCTCCCCATTCTAGACTATCTATTTATAAAATCAAGAAAGCGGGTACGCAACCCTTTCTAGGGCTCTATTGGTGCAGGAGCACACCTAGGCTAACATCCATGGTTTAGATGTTTTGGCTTGTACCTAACATTAGCCAAGTCAAGGATGTTGAATTTTTTTTAAGACTTTAGAAGGTCATTGGTATTGTGGGCTATGTGAGTTAGTCATTAGGACTAAGGTCACCAAAATAGCCATTGTTAGTAGTTTTTAATTTCTTAGTGTTAGAAGCTTAAAGTTTGAGTTAGAGTCTTCAATGTGTCTTAAACACATGAATGAGGCTAGGGAGATGCCTTGAGGCCATTTATTCTGTTGGTTCCTTGAGATATATGAGATATAGGTCCTAAGAAGTATGATGAAGGCATAAAGAAAAGATGCCAAAAAGTTGCTAGAAGTTGTCATGACAACATTTGCAATAATGGCAAATGTTGCATGCAACTCAGTTACCTTGGATCCCCTAAAAGATAGGAAGTGGGAGATTGGCCAAAAGGCCCTAAAAACATGTAAATGGAATCTAATGTGAAGGTAAGGCTTGAATCTCGAGATCATTCATGTATTGTAATAGTTTGTGAATATTGAATAGAGCTATGCAATTCAGTTTGTGAATAACCTGAGCTATTTGATGTGATAGTGACATGTAATGGATTGAAAGTCTCATTTTAGTGATTGTTTAGTGTTCTTTAGATAGTTCTAATATTTTTTCATTCAATAGTCAAGTTGATTTGAGGTTGTTTAAAGTCTTGTGTAAATTGTTTTTGATTTAGTAGTCTTCCTAGTCTTGTCCTGACCAGTTAGCCATTTCATGGCTCCCCCATGAAAAATAACCAGGAGATCTTCCTAAGGGTTGTTGGATATGATAGGGGAGTCATTAGTCTATATATATCTAGGATTAGGAGTCAAGAGAAGATGGATAGCTATTTTTACTACTAGGCCCTAGGTGAGCAGACAGTGTCCGGTTAGAGGTTTAGAATAGAAGAATTGAAGATTTCTTGCAGGGGAGAGAAGTGTTGTACAACATAAGTATAGTTCCAAGTAAGGTATAGTCATATCCTAACATGCTATGAGGATTGAGTTCATACCAATCCATTATACTAAGTTTTGGGCGAGATTCAAACAAGAATATAGTCAGTCCTAATAAATAGGCATTTTAGCCCTATTAGTCCTAGATTGTAGGAACCCTATGTACAGAGAACTTAGGAGTCCAAAAAATTCAAAATATTTTATAAAATCCAAATGGGTATCCAAATGTGGGATTATATTTTTAGGTTGTTTGGAAGGTTTTTGCAAGAATTGGCAAAAGACCTCTGCAAAAGGCTACAAGAAAATAGGCCTAATTAGGCCTCCACAAGCGAAAGATTTGAATCTAATAAGGATAGGCTTGCTAAATGGATCAAAATAGAAAAGATGTGAATGTTTTCAAGATGATAGACACCCTTGCAATGAAATTTGAATTTTGTGAAGAGATGGCACTTAGATCCTTCTAAGTGTAGGAGAAGAAGTGAAGTATCTACATGGTGGTTGGTCCTTCAAGGTGAAGCACAAGTTGATTGGCTCTTGGAGAGGAGCTTGAGAAGGCCTTAGTTAATCATCTAACCTTTTGGGAGATCCTACAGAAGATTAGGATCCTAGAAGAGACAAGCTAGGTCTCTTGGTAGATGTGAAAGCAAGCCTTGGAACAATCACATCATATTGGTATCAGAGCTTGAATAAATCAAGCTTGTGGTTGATGTTTCAACCTACTAAATCAGTGGGAGAGAATACATTAGTGGGATCAAAAGAAGCTAAATAAATGGTGACTAACACTGAGTTAGCCAAGAAGGTAGAAGAACAAGAAGAGGGTAATCAGTTGCTAAGAGAAATATTATCCAAAATGGAGCAGCTCTTGGGTGAAGTTCAAGACAAAGCTGATAAGGTCAAGGATAAAATTGATGAAAAGGAAGAGAAAGAAGTTAGGGAGAAGGAATTAGAATTGGAGGAGGAAGCTCCAACACCTGACCCTATTCTTCCCAAAGAGCCATTCTTAAAGGCACTAAAGGCTTTGAGTGGAAAAGCTTTGGAAAGTGTGCCACTATTCGGTGGACAAATGGATCCAGATTCACTTGTGGATTGGATAGATAGAATTGAGAATCACTTTGAATGTGATGGTATCTCAGAGGCACAAAAATTTGTGGTGGCCAAGTCTAGGCTAAGAGGTTTAGCTCTCACATGGTGGAAGTTTGTGCAAACTAAGAGAGAAAAGGATGGAAAGGGTCCTATAATTACATGGAAGGGCATGGTAACTAAAGTGAAGCAAACCTACCTTCCTAATGACTATGAAGTTCAGTTACATAGGAGGAGGCACAATCTTACACAAAAAGATCTAGATGTTCAACCATACACTGAATAATTTCAAAAGCTATGCTTAAGATCAAAGGTAGTTGAAGATGAAAGAATCAAGTGTGCAAGGTACTTGAATGGCCTCAAATGGTCTATTCAAGAAGAAATGAGTCTAGTGAACTTCAAAACCATCTACCAATGTTATCAAATGGCCTTGAAGATAGAAGAGAAGGGAAAGCCAAAACAAGAGAAAACCTCCAAAGGTAGAGGTAAAGGAAAGGATAGTAGAGGACAAAGAGGTGGTTATGGTGGAAGGAGTTTTGAATCAAGGACTCAAGGAGACATCAAATTTAGTGAGCATAAAGAAGGAAGCTCTAGTAGAGGTGGTAGGGGAAGGAGTTCTAAATCTTGCTTTAGAGGAAGAAGTAGTGGACAAGGAAGAAGAGGCAACTACCTTGCCAATATGAAATGCTACCATTGCAACCAAATGGGACACCCTACCTATAGGTGTCCAGAGAAGGGTAGTACTTCTCAAGGAGTTGACAAGAGAACTAATCTAGTTCATGAAGACACTAATGCAATAGAGAAACATGCTGAGGTTCCATTGAATTTAGAGGAAGGAGAGAACCTCATGATGAGGAGAACTTTGAACAAAGAGCCGGTGAAGGAAGAGCCAAGCCAAAAGAGGTCTTTGTTAAGGATAAAGTGCAAGATGATGGGGAAAGTATGTAGAGTCATTATTGAATCAGGCTCTACTAACAATATTGTGTCAGAGGAAGTAGTCAACAAGATCAAGTTGACAAGGATACCCCACACCAATCCTTACAAGGTCACATGGCTCAATAAAGGTCAACATGTGTTAGTGAACGAACAAGCATGGGTGGAGTTCTCAATTGGAAGGTAAAAAGACAAATTTTTGTGTGATGTGTTACCTATGGATGCATGACATTTTCTCCTAGGTAGACCATGGTAATTTGACTGCCAAGCCATACATGATGGGGGAAAGAATTCCTATACATTCAAGAAAGACAATGTGACTTTTAAAATTCAATCACTATTAGAGGATGCAGAGGTGAAGACAACGGGTCCAAATGTACTCATGGTTGGTGAAAAAGAGTTCATTGAAGCTATGGAAGAAGGTGAAGGGGTTGGATATGTATTGGTGCTAAGACCAAGAGAGATAGATGAAGTCAAGGTGACTAAAAAGATAGAGTTACCAAAGGAGTTGCAAAGCATGTTGCAGACTTACCAAGGTATAGTAAGTGATGGACAACCATCAATCTTACCCCCTAAAAGAGCCATAAGCCATAGGATAGACCTTATTCTAGGAACTACCCTTTCTAATAAGGCATCTTATAAGATGACCCCTCAACAAAATGAGGAGATTTCTAGACAAATACAAGAACTCCTAAACCAAGGTCTCATTAGAAAGTTATTAGTCTATGTGTCATAACCACTATCCTTGCACCTAAGAAAGGAGGAACTTGGAGGATTTTTATTGATTCAAGGGTTATCAATAGGATAACCATAAGTATAGGTTCCCTATCCCTAGGATTTAAGACCTAATGGATTGTCTAGGTGAAGCTAAGTACTATAGCAATATAGAATTGAAGAGTGGCTATCACCAAATAAGAATACATGAAGGAGATGAGTGGAAAATAGCCTTCAAGACCAATGAAGGTTTATATGAATGGCTTGTCATGCCATTTGGATTATCCAATGCCCCCTCCACATTCATTTGATAGGGTATCCCATTAATAATCCCAAGAGTCATCACTATCTCCATCAGATTATAAGGCATTTATTTGAGGATAAAAATCTTGCATTGGGCTGGAACTTTCACCTTTGTATTGGTATCCTACTCAAGATTTTTCTTGTTTTTCCCTCCAAGTAGGTTCAACAAGTTCTAATAACCCTCTATTCCTTTTCCCTAAGGGTCCTCTTCCCTTGTATCCTATCTTCTGCATAATCTCAAAACCTTTCCCATATTTCTCGGTTCGTATATTAACATGCTGAATTCATTCCATGGGAGTGTTTGAGGTATCTTCTTTATCATGATAGAGCCATTGAAGTACTTCATTTTCTTCCTTGTCAAATGCTGCTTTATCACTTTCTCTTACAAAGTAAGAGTTTTACTTGTGAGGCAAGTGTTCTTTAGATGGTTTTCCATGTGTCCTTTGAGATGTGGGCATGTCAAATAGGGAAACGAAGTATTCCCCTACTCCTTTTGAACTAATTTTGCACTATTTGTCAAATGCCTCCATCATCTTATCCATTTTCTTATAATTTTCCTTTTTAGATTCATCTTTTTCATCTCTAGTAGGTTTATAGCATACTATCTCTAACTTAGGAGTTTGATATGAACCCTCATTAATAATTGAACCATCGTAGCTCACCTTTTCCTTTCCCTTAGTTGATGTCATTGAGCTAGCTTGAGGAGGATTTTGAGTAGCATTTAATGTTATGACCGGATCATCCATTTTTGTATCTTCAATGATGGCTCTTTGAATGATTCCTTCCCGCTTATGTGGAATAAATAGCTCATGAAGGGGTTTGAGTGCATTACAACATTGGAACGGGTTTGGGTTCCCTCCCACCGTGATTTCTTCACCCATGTATAGAAATTTGATGCATTGGTGGTATGTGGATGGGACTGCTTGCATCTCGTGAATCCATGGTCTCCCCAAAAAAATATTATAAGTTAACTTCATGTCCAATAATTGGTAATTGGTGTCTTTCTTGACTGGTCCTACTTGGATGGGCAACACGATCATGCCTTTAGAGGCCCTTTCAACTTCATCATAAGATTTATTGGTGATTTTTTTCATAGGGTCAATGCAAGACTTGGACAACCCTAAGGATTTGATGAGACTTAGTGTAGAAATATTAAGGCTAGCTCCTCCATCAATGAGGGCTCTTTTGACTCTATGCCTTTCTATTAGGACCTCTATATGCAATGGTAGATTTTGAGGATGGGTTATAGACATGTCATCTTGATCGAAAAATGAGAGACAATGAGGTGCCACAAGATGACCTACCATATTTTGGAACTTTTCTTCTTCTAAGTTAGTAGGAACATTTGTCTCTACTAGAGATTTTTCCAAAATATCCTTATGATTCGGGGATAACTTCAACAATTCTAAGATAGATATTTGCGTTGGAGTTCTTTGCAATTGATCAACCAAGCTATAAGGTTTTTCTGTTGTAGAAGGTTGCTTAACCATGATGTTGGATTGTGGAGTGCTAATGACTTTAGGAGTAGCTCCTTGTAGAGTCATTCTAGAATTCTGCCCTCTTGTAATGACATTTGATGCCTCTTTTCATGGCTGCTCATTAATTATTATAGCATTCACAATGTTATCATAAGGTGGTGCAAAGTTAAGATTATTGGCACTTTGTTTCTTGCCATTAGATGACTCCCCTTTAATCATGTTTGTAGAAAGGTTGTTTGAATGTTGTATGATCTTCATTGTTTGGAGGTCCATCAATGGTGATTGTGCCATTATCAATTAAATCTTGCACTACATTCTTTAGTTGTAGACATTCATTTGTTGTGTGTCCTCAAATTTTGTGGTACTCACAATGGCTATTGGCACTCCACCAACTAGGCTTATTATTTGGCTCATAAGGCTGAATTCTGGGTAAAGTAATGACATTATTAGCCATGAGAGTCTTTAATTCCTTTTCAAGGGGTTCACCCAAGGGTGTGAATTTATTTTGAGGGGTTGGCCTCAAATATTTATCAAATTTAGTACTCCTTGAATTATCTCCTTGATTTCCATTATTGGTATGGTTGTTGTTGAATGATGCATTGGGATGTTGATTGGTATTATTCACTTGATTAGGTGTCCTTGTAAGAGCAAAGGGGACCACCTTCAAATTGCTAGATTCAACTACTCCATCATTCACAATTCCCTTATTGTTGTTCTTACAATGACTATTACTATTGAACCAATTATTCTTTTGATTGTTGCCATTGTTACCATTGTTGCCATTATTGCCATTGTTGGAGTTCTTCTTGTTATCTTTGTATAGTTTGAGCTCTCCACTTTTGACCAACACTTCCTCTATTGTTACTCCATTTTCAATTAGATCTTGAAAGGTCTTTGGACATTGCATTCGTAATCGATAGTTCAACTCATTGCTTAAATTGTTTATGAAGATATCCATCTTCTCTTTTTCAGGCACACTTCTAGGATATCTTGTAAAAACTGTCCTCCACCTTTGTAGAAAAGTGAGGAATGCCTCTCCATCCTTTTGTTTAGTGTTGCATAATGTTATCATCGTGACCTCATGTTTAATATTATATGAGTAATGGGCCATGAATTTTGAAGCTAGCTCCTCGAAGGTCTTAATGTCCATGGGTAACTTAGAAAACCACTCCATAGCCATGCCTCCTAAGCTCCGTGGAAATAATCTCATTAAATATGTTGTATCATGCATGAACTCTAAGCTCAATGCACAAAACTCCCATAAGTGATCTTGGGGATCTGTCATTCCTTCATACTTATCATACTTGGGGAACACAACATTGATTGGGAATGGCACCATAACCAAGCTTTTATCAAACGGGAACAGACACAATGCTTCTATGGAAAAAGGCTTAGGAGCCCCACTTTGCTTAATGTTGTCCAATTGCATTTGAAACATCTTGAATTGCTTATTCATGATGTCTAAGGTACTTTCCTCAACTTCCAGTGCTTTGAGTTGGTTGACATTGTAGTCACGGGCTAGTTTGAGACCTTTTTGTGCTAAGTCCATGAAGTGTTTTTCTCTATCTCTGTCCATTGCCTTTTCCATGAGATTTTAGAAATAAGGACATTGGATAGCCTCACTAACTTTTTCATCCATGGCATCTTCTATCATTGTTTCGGTGTGAGTTCTAGTGTGAGTTTGGTCAATACCTTGAGCATTTTGATCTACTCCTCCATTGTTGGTATTGCCTTGGTTAGTAGTGTTGCCCTAGTTATTCATATCATTGCCCCTATTATTGGCATCACCCTGGTTAGTAAGATCAATACCACTATTATCTTTGCCACCCAAACCACCATAATACATCATGTTGTCTTCTACTTCTTGTACGGGTGACTTTTGTGGTATTCTAGGAGTGGTAGATTCTTCTCCTGGGTAAGGAAGTTCTTGGCTTAAGTACGTTCCGTCAGTTTGCAAGATTTTCTTGATATAATAAGATCTGGTAAATGTAGGCATGAACCTTGAAGAATGAAAGTAAAAACTACCCGAAGTCTAATCCTTTGCAAAATTTTGAAAAATGTGTAGAATAGGATTTTTTACCAAATTGAAAGCCTGAGCAGTAAGAACACAAAAAAGGGTACTCAAATATGTTCTTAAAATTTTTTGACTCCCTCTGCAAGTACTCTCTATTTTCCCTTTTAGGTTTTTGGGCGTCACTAAACCGAGCATAGGCGTGACTAAAACTTCTATAGGCATGCACTGGTTTCTTGTTAAGCAATACTCTATAGGTTACCAGGCGAGACTTTGTTATTTCCAGGTGGGTTTTCAAATTTTCTAGGCATGTTTGAAATTTTTCTAAGCATGACTTCAGTATGTCTATGCGTGTTTAAACAAGTCACAAGTGTGATTGAACCTCTGATAGGTGAGTGTGTTTCATGCACAGGCGGCACTTCTCTAACCAGGGTATAATATTTTGAATTTTCAAAATGTGTAAGATCAGTTTTTGGAAATTTAGGTGTTTGAAAATAGAAAAACAAGCGCAACACACACATCACTTTGTCATCATGTCCCTAAAAACATTCTAATGTGTATGTTCTCTGATGTTTTCACAAGTATATCACAATAAAGAATTCCAAAGAGCCTACCTAAAGTCAATTTTGGCTTGTAAACATGGCTCTATAAGGTGGCTTTTGCTATTTTACCAGGTTTTAATAAATATTCCATTCAAATAGACTTTAATCACTCAATCCTCTAAGGAGGCTTCCCACACACACCGAAGTACGATTTTGCGCAATCCGTTAAGACTACTAGAGGAAGGTTGAAAAATCAAAATCTATTTGTCATGCACCCCATTAAGAATTCATGCATTTCATTTTATAGTGGGTCAGATTCTGGGGGCAAAAGTGAGTGTATCCCACTTCGGGCTATCCCTCTCACTAGCCTAGTTAAGGAAAACTTGGGAGGCGAGCCCACTAAATCTCTACTTTAAATAACATGTTCATGGAAAGCAATGAAATAGAATCAAGGTTAAGTGTTTGGGAATTTGGTTCACCTAAAAGGTGAAGAGCATATCCCTAACTTTCCCTTTTCTTCCCAAACACTTCAAGCAATTTGTTGTTCTTTTTCAACCTCTTGACAAGGAGGTTCTTAAAATTGAAATCTTTGGATAAATACCCTCCTTATTAAAGCTAGATTCAAATGAAATGCTAGAATTTAAGGGAATGCAAGCTTGATCAAGTAAAATACCTTTCCTTGTAGCTAGCAAAAGGCTAGGGGCATTTTTGAATCATTGATTTTTATCTTATTTCCACTCACCTAGTGGCGATCGTTCCAGCTCCCTCCTCCAAAAAATTAGTCCAACACAACCAATTCACAATGAGGGGAAATCAAAATTTGAACTTAACAACACAAAGATTTTAAGTAAATGAAACTTTGGAGCACTTTGTTTGCATTTTTAACAATTTGAGCTTAAGGATAAAAAATCCAATTTAATGAAACAAATTTATGCTTGTAAGCTTCAATCACAGTAATGTATTTTTCATGTACCTTAACATCTTCATCCAATGTTGATTCAAGAACGGCCTTGGTATGTGCTTGATTTTCCTTCTTGATTCTTTTAGCCAATGCTTTTCCCTCTTTGTTGAACCTAGTTTTTGGCTTTTTCACTTTCGGATGCCTGCTCATTTACTATTAAAAAGTATAAACAGAGAGTTATATATTGAAATTTATCAATTTAAACACCAAAATAGACAACAGACACCAGGTGACATTGTCCAGCTAATAGGCCTAATTAGACTATTTACCAGCGTAACTTTGATAATACTGAGCGTCACTTTGCAGCGGCTCAAGCATTACTCAAAGTTATACAGGCGTGAATAGTTTATCCAGAAGCATGAACAAAGCTTAAAATTGTGTAAAATGTTTAATGCTAAGTGACATGTTAACAGTTCTAAGAAATAAATTTCATTGCAAAAGCATGACTAAAACTATAACATGTGAAGCAAAGCGTCAACTTAAGTGATAGCAAATTAAAGCAAGGTGATACTCCCCGAGTCACAGGCATGACTGTGAGCCGTAAAGGCTGAAGGCTTTATCATTAGAAGTGTAGATCTCCAGCTAGTAGGCATTAATACAGAGCTCTTAGGTGACAGAGAACTGATTGTAAGCATGATTCAACCTCCTGTAAGTGTGACTTTTCCAGTTTCCTGCAAGCAATTCATAGAAAATAGAATATCCAAACATCCAAATAAAGATGAAAATAATGAAGTGAGGCTTAGAGCCCCATGGTGGGCACCATTTGTGTGATGAAGTTACTCACTTGCATGAAATTAAGATCTACTAACATCAATCTAATCAAATACAATGCAAATTTAACTAGAATTGAAATTATAACCTATATTATCCCATGGATCTCTAGATAGAAGTGGTAAGTGAAGCTCTCAACTACAATCCTCACTAGTGACACCTCTAAAACAAGAAATGATGCTGCTACAATGCTTATGCTATGCTTCTAAGATGATTCTAGCTCAAGAATGATGAAATTATGATACTAAATGCTTAAAAATGCTCAAATTGCTCTTAGAAATGATCTCAATTGCCTATAGTAACAATGCTATGCAAATGAAATTCCAAGATGGAAATGGTCTCCAAAATGCCTCATACTTATGGTAATTTCCCAAGGGTAGGGGGTGGAGTGAAGTAATCATGGTTATCCCATGGTTGAGTCAAAAACTTTGCTTTGTTCATAAATGGGGGGACAAATGAGGGGACAAGCCTTTAAATGGTTTCAAATCTTTGGACAATTTAAATGTTTGAGTGATTTATGTCTTTTTGTCCTCAATTTTCATTGGTCGATCACTTTGTTGAAAGAAAATAGGATTTATTAATTCAATTAATTAATTAAATTTAGCCATGGAAGGGTAATAGGTTCATTTTGATTTTTGATTAAACAACTATACAATTAATTAATTAAAATCAATTATATATTGTTTTTGTCCCTTTTAAGCTTCAATTTAATCATTTAACATCATTATTTAATAATTCCTTTGTTTTAATTAATTTTTGCTCAACTTTATTTAATTATGTCCATTTTATTGATTTTTTATCCATTTATTGATTTTATTGCATTTTGAAAAGTACTTGTCCAATTTTACGTGTCTATAGTATATTTAGATGATATACTGATTTATAACAAGACAAGAGGTGAGCATTTAGAACATCTTGAGACTATTTGCAAGAAGCTACATGAGGAAAAGTTGATGATCAACTTGGAGAAGTGTGAGTTCATCAAAATAGAGCTAGTGTACCTTGGATTTGTTCTATCATATGGAAATTTGAAAATGGACAAGAGTAAGGTGGAAGCCATTCTTAATTGGCCTACTCCAAGGATAGCAATAGAGGTAAGAATTTTTAATGGCCTTGCTCAATATTATAGGAAATTCATAAGGCAATTTAGCGCTATTTGTGCCCCTATGTTGGATACTATTAAAGGAGGCATGAAGACTACATTTGTATGGAATGAGCATGCTAACAAGAGCTTTGAGTTGTTGAAGGAAAAGATAGCTACCCAACCTATTTTAGTCTTTCCAAGCTTTGAGAAGCTTTTCACCATTGAGTGTGATGCTAGCAATGTGGCTATAGGAGCCATTTTAAGCCAAGAGGGTAGACCCATGGCTTTTCATTCAGAGAAGCTAAGTGAAGCCAAGAAGTACTCTTCTTATGACCTTGCAATGTATACATTGGTTCAGGCTTTAAGGAAATGGAGGCACTACTTGCTTCCCAAGGAATTCACAGTGTATTCAGATAACCAAGCACTTAGTTTCCTAAATTCACAAGAGAGGTTGAGTCAAAAGCACATGAAGTGGGTTGAATACCTACAAGCTTACACCTTTAATATCAAGCACAAGAAAGGAGTACTCAACAAAGTGGCAGATGCATTGTCTTGAAAAGCTCTCACTATCCAAGAGATTCAGTTGAAGAGCATGGGGATAGATCACTTCAAGGATCTATATGCAGATGATGAAGATTTTGCAGACATTTATAAGGTATGTGCTGAATATAGGAATCATTTTCATAGTAAGTATGCTAAGTATACTTTGCAAAGTGATCTCTTGTTTAAAGGAAATCAATTATGTGTTCCTAGAGGCTCTATTAGAGAGAATTTAATTCAAGAAAATTATAATGGTGCTTTGAGTGGTCACTTTGGGATCACTGAGACTCAAGAGATTGTTCAAACGTTCTATTATTGATCAAAGATGAATCTTGATGTTAGGAGGTATGTGGAAAGTTGTATAGTGTGTCGAAAGTCCAAGGGTACTTCCTCAAATGTAGGCCTTTTCAACCACTACCTATTCCTACTAGGCCATGGGAATGCTTGACTATGGACTTTGTAGTCGGGTTACCCAAGACAAGACAAGGCATGGATAGTCTGTATGTAGTTGTGGACAGATTCAACAAGATGGCTCACTTTGTGCCATGCAAGACAACTAATGATGCTAGCCAAATAGCATCTCTTTTCTTCAAGGAGATAGTGAGAATTCATGGGTTACCTAAGAGCATTGTGTCAGATAGAGACACCAAGTTTATGAGTCATTTTTGGAAGACTCTTTGGCAGAGATTGGGCACTAATTTATCTTTTGGATCAGCCTACCATCCCCAAATTGATGGTTAGACTAAGGTTGTCAATAGAAGCCTTGGAAATCTACTAAGGTGCTTGACCAAGGAGTATGGTCAACAATGGGATCAATTAATTGGGTAAGATCAATATGCCTACAATGACACTATAAATAGATCAATAGGGAAGAGTCCCTTTGAAATAGTCTATGGTTTACATCCTAGAGGAGTATATGAGTTAAGAGATTTGAAGGATGAAGTGAAGGGAAGTGGATATGCTGATGACTTTGCATATACAATGCAGAAGATACATGATACAGTGAGGAAGACCTTGACAAAGAAAACCATGAAGCATAAGGATAAAGTGGATAAGAGTAGAAGACAAGTTTAGTTTAATGTGGGAGACTTGGTTATGGTGCATCTCAACAAGTCTAGACTTCAAAAGGGAGTCCCTCACAAGTTGCAGATGAGGAGGATAGGTCCCTTGTTGGATTGGAGAGATAGGGTACTGAGAGGGGCAGGGTGAATCAGTGCCCACAAAAGCTTTCACATATAAACCTTTCCAATCTAAAATAACAAATAGTAGTAACCTTCAAACAATACTTGTGTCCATTGCATGCATCATTCATCCATTTAAATATCAAAGATAAATAGCATGAAATCAACAAGATAATCAACACATAACACAAGTATTTTGGTAACCCAAAAACCCTTGTTAGAAGGTAAAAACTGCAGTGGGGATGACACCAACAAATTCTTCACTACTGTAGATAGAAAAGGTTTGCCTATTAGGGCTACAAGTGGTGATCACTTCTGGTGATTTTACCCTGTTAGGAGTAACATATTAGATTAGCTAGATCTACCTAGTGATATGATTTTAACAACACTTCTTGAGTGTGCACTTGGTTAAGAGATTTACAAAAAGACTGTTAGGTCTACTCTGTTAAGAGATTTTACCAAAACTCTATTACAATGATTAGAAAGCAATAGGTATCTATCTGCTAATGACAACTCAATTTGTCTGATATAGATCTATGAAATACGGAATAGATATCACCTTTTCTATGTGAAGATCTCTACTATGACCTGCTCGGTTAGCCTAATTCTGATTCTACTTTAATCTGATTACCTCTGAATACTGTTCTTCTCTATCTTTCAACTGATAATCTTGAAGTTGGCTAAAGATTCAAGAAATTCTTTGTTCATCCATCAGTTACATCAAAATGATGCAAAAATATAATTATATAGCATACTGCTTTATGTCGCTTAACAAAATTAGGTTACAATATCTTAGAGAAAACCCTAAGATCTACGGTGTACAAAAATAACCTATTTCTAACAAATACAAAAGATCATCATCACAATTAATGATAGAATCTTACAATAAATGATCCTCGATCTTGGTACAAACATTTTGTGATTCTATTGTAACCATTTACATAGATAGATGTGCCATTTCCTATGATCCTCGGTAAACACTGTATATATTTTTCGATGATTATACTAGTGCTCAGTGTTTACTATCACTCGGTATCAGTGTATGATGCTCGATAAAAGTATTCTGTGCTTAGTGTGAAGACTTAACCGACTGGCTTGTAATGCTTGCAGTTACCGACTGGGTTAATATAAGTAACTTACCAATGTCTTTGATACTAATGACAATTATTAATGCTCAAATAAAGATAACAATCTCCCCCTTTGGCATTAGTATCAAAACCTTAATGTATATAGACCTTATGTCTCAAAACTTATATCTCCACCATATACATATACTTATCAAAAAATTTCTATATACTCCCCCTTGGTGCATGCTCCGGTAAAGTTAGTATACGTAGCATATATTTACATGTTTGGCATATATATTATTATCCCCCTTTTTGATATTAATTCCAAATACAAAAATGTATACTTACAGCTTATCAAAAATGTGCTGATGGGTTTTCTTCAATGATTTCAAGAGGTTTTCCCATTCCTATTTCAAGTTGGTGAGAGCAATGTGCTCAAGACTGACTTGTGCATGCATGGCAAAGATGTTGTCCAACACAGAGATTTATGGTTTTGCAACAAGCCTTTGTACCCTGACAATGTGTTTCTCAAATTTTTTTAGGTAGGGTAGGAGCTTAGTTTGTAACGCAGTGACCTAATCACTTATCCTTTCTTCTTGCTTCCTAAGATATGCTATCAACCACCTAAGTTCTTGAACTCTTAAAATATGCTTTGCAAAAGATTGTGGCTCAGTTGTATCTGCATGTGCACTAGTTGTGATTTCATTTTCAAACTGTTTGATCTTTTCACTGATCTCAGCAGTGAAGGTTTCCATAGTGCATAACTTCAACAAGATTTGACAAATAAAAGTAGTAATACTCTAAATTTTAGTTATTGCCTCGTATAGCTTAACCTTGTTAACTGCCACTTCTTGGCTGATTCTTTCTACAAGTTTATCCTAAATCTATGATTCTTCCCTTTCTTCTATTCTCTTATCGACATCAACATCTAGGGCATTGATTCCTTTAGCAAGTGTAGCAAGTTGGTCCATAAACAAAGTATCCTCATCTACATGTACCTCAAGTACAACCTATTGTATGATATCTCTTATATTTTCTAATATTTCCTTGCTTTTGCTCTCTTGTTTCAATTTATCCTATGCTACTTTTCTTGTACATAACTCCCCATATTTCCATAGTTCTTCAGGGCTAAGGGTCCGTGGGTAACAATTAGGTATAACTATGACTTCATCTAGTGTGACCGGCCCTTTTCCTTTCTTTTTCTTCTTCTTCTTCTCTAGTTCTAGAGGTGAAATCTTTGCAACTAGAACAATGTCTTTTACCTCAAAAATTGGTGTAACCTACCCAGCAAACATTGTATCTACCTTTTTCTGCTCCTCAGTAACCTTGGTTTCGGTTGTCTATGATTGAGCCTCTAATGTAGTGTCTGGTAGAGTGGCCTCAGTTATAGTAGGATTCTCTAGATCCTTTGTTTCTATTTCACTAGCCTCTTTTCCTTAACACTTATTTTCTTCTATAGGTTTCTTGGTGCTTTGTTCCCTTGTTGTATCTTGTGGTTTCTTGGGGTCTGAGCCATCAGGTTGTTCCTATGATAAGATTGCTACTGCTTCAACAAGAACATGAAGCTCGCTCATAAATGATGTAAATGCACACTCGGTAGCTTGACCTTCATCTTGTGTATGGTTAGGTGCAATGTTCACATCATCATCTTCATCCATGTCATTAGGATCACTATTTGTGATATCCTCAATGAGTACATCTTATCATTTTTCTCTTTTACCTGGATCTCTGCTAGATCCGGTGCATCCTGTGAAATGTCCTTAATTTCTTGTAAAAGTGTTGTATCAATTACCTTGGTAAATGATACCTCTGATTCTTTAGTCTTCTTTGCTACATCATCTTCAATGAATATACCTTTACCTTTTGACTTTGTCTCTTTTTAGACAAATTTTGAAATGCATTTTTCTCATTTTGCTCTCTAATTGCTAAAATTAAACTCTAGATGAGTTGACCAGAATCATCAAGATCTGCCAGATTCTCATCTAATATTTGCATAGCTTGGCTTTTGATTTTGAATCTCTACACATAAGTATCCATAAGCTCCTTAATTCATCAAGAGATAAGTCTGGTGCAACTGATACTAAGACTTGTTACCACATCTTCTTTTTGGTGTCCAAGGCATATGACCACTTCTGATTAATTATTTCTTCTAATGCCTTGGGCAGAGAAAGTTCAAACTCTAATAGAACTCATTTGAAGCATATCATCATCTGGATGACTACTTCCTCAATTTTGTTTTGGTCCTCATTTGACATACTGTCAAACCTACTAAGTTCTAGATCTACAAGATTTTCATTCTCAATTATGTCAGTAGCAACCTCATCAATTGACCTATTTTTAGTACTGACAACCTTGAATTGATTGTTTTCATCTTCATCATCCTCAAGGTCTTCTCTATTTCTTATCAATCTTATCCTTTTCCTTGGTGCCTCAACTACAACCTTGTGTCCTATCTTTGCATATGTTTTTGTCAGTGTAGCTGCCTTAGGTTTTGCTACCTTCACAACTCCCTTTTTTTTTGTGGTGGTGACACTTTGGTTGTTGACCTTGTGCATGCACCTATCTGCACTGGCAACTACTTCTTCTTAGGAACTAGACTGGGAGAAATCGGTATAGATTCTTGTTCTTTTTTAGACTCAGTTTCCTCACTATCATATGGTTTGTCAACCAGCATTAACTGATCTTCAGTTGTAGGTTCAACTGATGACTCCTCTGATGAGTCAGATACATTCTCAAACTTGTCAGATAAAAATTTCTTCATTTTCTTTGCTTTTCTCATCATTTTACCGATGACAAGGCCTATTTTAATTCTAGATTTTTCTTCTTCAAAGGTTCCAAACCTTTCTACCTTCTTGTCCTTTGGTAAAGCCAACAATGCCTTGATTAATTTCAAAGAGAAATCATGATCCATTTCATATCCCATGGGTGCTAGCCATTTAATCCTTGGTTCAACATCTTTAATCATTGTGTGGTCGGTGTTCACTAGGAAATAGATATCCATCTCATACTTCTCAACCAGTGGATTCAGAATCCTACTTCTCAGATTTGTCTTTACCTTAAAATCCTCAAAATAACTATTTATAACATTCTCAACATTATCTCCCAAACCTTTCATAATATCAAAAATTTGTGAAGTGATCAGTTTGTCGGTAGACCAATTAGTGTGATCAACAGAAGGAAATAATTTCTGGAGATAGAAAAACAAACATACTAGCAAAGATCCAAACTTACAGGTATTGGACTTTTGTGACCTAATTATTTTCAAGTTTTCTTCAACCTATCTTAGAAGTAGCTCAATGAGGTCTATCTGATGACCCTTCTTTATAATTTTGTAAGCCATGTCTACTACACTACATGGTACACTATTTACTATGCTCGAATGGAAAAAATTATAGCCAATTACGTGCACTGCAAACTTAACTTCTAGATCTATAATGGATGCAATTTTCAGTGCTCTACCATCCCATGTTGCACCAGTATTTTTCACAACATTGACTCACGATGAACTTCGAAATGCCTTGGCTTTGTTGGTAGTAGGGTAACCAGTAACCCTGCTAATCATTCTCTTTGTCACTTGGATTGGTTTATCTAACTAGATGTGCCATCATGATAACAGCTTAACACAACCCTAATCCATTCATTCTTAAAATTCTTTAGAAAATTTAGGGCATTGGTGAGTCCAATTGTTTCAACCTATTTATACTCTGGTTTTAGCTCTATTTTCTCATCACAAAGTGGCTGATATGCAACATACATGTTAAAGTCTCCTATTTCCCAAATTTTATAGGGAATGTATGAACATATGTCTTCAACCAATAAAAACCTAGGTGGGATGCTCAAAAAAGTGCCTGCTGAATCCATTTTAGATGCTACTTTAGGGTGTAACTTATAATTGGGTTCACTATAGTTTGCTGACACTATAAGATTAACTTCCTCTTCCAAAAGTTTTGAAGAACTCACAGTAGATGCGATTTCAACAAACTAGGTTTTTGGTAAGAATGAAGAATATGCTCAGTAGGGTTTCAACTTACTCAGAATATATCGAAGAATGTGTTGGGTTCGATCTGCAACTGCTTTGGATTAGCTTGAAAGATTCTTAGCTCGAACTTGCTCTGTGAAATTTTAGCTCTCTGAAATCACTTTTTGAATAATGAACTCAGTCTTCCCTGTATTTATAGAATTTTCCGTATGCCCACTCAAAAATTTATGCAATAAATGTTTTGCCTACTTCTAGTTCATGACAATTGTCAACTCGGTGAATATTGCAATCTTTCATCAGCTTGGTTAACACTTGATTTCTCTCTCAGTTGATACTGATACTCGGTTAACCTTGAATGGTGATCACCAACGAGTAACCATTTTCTCAGTCTAAATTTTACCTATTAGGAATGAATGCTAAATATATCCTATGGGAGTATTAGCAGCCATTTTGTAGCAGTTGTTGTTGCATTCATGATTGTGATTGTCATTGATGTCAACACAGTCATCTACTAAAGATTAGTAGAGGAGCAGAGAATATTTGGATTAGCGCATGTGGGATATTAGAGATCAAGCTATGCAATGTTTAAGACTTACTCTATGATGTGTTATATGTTCATGGTTAAGAGTGTAACTAGTAATTCATTTCTTTATGGAAGTTATGAGCATTTCAGTGGAAGCAGTATTTAGGTAGTGTTCCTGAGGAGTGGTTTGTGGAAATTGGATGATATCTCCTAATTGGGATGGAATCTAGTTATGTACAGTTAGAGAGAAGTTGAAGACATGTTGATAGTGATGTGGATGACAATGCAAACTTTGAGGTCGCATGAGTGAAGAGTTATTCTAATTGGAAGCTGACAGTTTTGTGTAATTTTGATGTAACGTGTGGAAAATTTTATTTTGTAATTTGGTTGCTGGATCATTTGTAATTACTTGAGTGTGGTATAAAATAAGAAATTTTTTCCTTGTTGCAATGTAGTAATATAAGAGTGAATGAAATTTTGAAAGTGAATTTGTGGAAAGAGGATATGCGAGGTACAAAGATCTGAAATTGAGATCCGGTGTAGCAGTGAGTGTGGTTTGGCACAATCAGAGTAGAGGTAACATATTGTTGAGATCAATAATATTTTGATATTATTATGTTGAATAATCTAGAGACCAGTTGGACAGTGTGTTTAGTGATCTTTCCATTGAAGTTGTTCGGGTATGGGTCCTTCTATCTTCCATAACTCCTAACAGGGTTAGAATATTTTAGCAGGGATTCAAAGTCTCCTAATAGGGATTCATATGTACTGAATGTATTTCATAAGACTCCTAACATAGTCCATCCTTTCACAAGGAACTTTCATATTAGTGCATCTTTTGTGGACATCATTCCCATCGGGATTTACTCTTTGATCAAGAGGTTCCCTAGTCAACATATCTTGTGTCATCATGTTATTGTGTATGAATATATTTCTATGGTTGTTGGTTATATTTCTTATATGGTTAAAATCTATTGAAGTTGATAAAGGTTATAATTATTTGATAATTGATTCACCCCCCTGGTTATCTTGGTGGACTTTACTTTCTAACAATTGGTATCAGAGTAGCAGATCCTTGAAAGAAAAGTTTAACAGCTTAAGGAGATCCATGGTGAATTTCAGGAAAGAAAGCCCTAAGTTTGATAGAGTGAATTTTGATAGCTGGAAAGAAAAGATGAAGACACATCTACTGTGTTTAGGACCAGGTTATTGGTTGATTACTAAGAATGTGAAGAATATCATTAATGAGGATAATATTGAAACATGTACTAATGATGAAAGAGATCTATTCATGTGTAACATACTTGCAAGAGAAGCACTTTTATTAGCCCTTCCAAAGAATGAGTACAGTCAGGTGAATATTTGAAAACATCTCATGAAATTTGGACAGCTTTACACTCTACTTTTGAAGGTGATGAACATGTAAAGAAAGTCAGATTACATAATTAGATATGTGCATTTGAAGATATAAGAATGGTGGAAGATGAATCTATTAGAAGCTATATTGGTAGAATGTCAGAGATTATTGTAGGTATAAAATCTTGTGGAGGAGCAAAGACAGAGAATGAAGTGATATGGAAAATTTTGAGGACATTGACTCCTGCATTTAAGCAGACAACACAGATGATTGAACAAGTTATACCTTGTACTATGAACTTTACAAGAGAGACTCTTCTTGGAAGATTGGAAGTAGCAAAGATGAACCTGAGGTTATTAGGAGACTTACCTAGAATGGAGACAACATTTAGTGCTCTTAGTGTTCTCCCTACTTTGTCAAGAAGCATCAGTGTGAGCAAAGATTATGCTGGTAGCAGCATATCTAGAAATGAAGAAGACAAGAAGATTGAAGAAGGTATTTCCTTGCTTGTGAAGAGAGAACTAGATGGTAAGAAATTTTTTAAATGTTGGACATGTCAAGAATATGGTCATTTTGCATCTAAATGTCCTAAGAGAGTTAAGAAGTACATAAACAATTTTAAGCCTAGAAGACCTAAGGAATGCTATTATGATAATGATGAAGAACTTCAAGCTAGTATAGAGAGAACCTTAAGTGAAAGTGATATTGAGAATAATGATGATATAGGATTTGTAGAAATTAAAGAAGAAAATCTTGAAACAGAGGTTAAGGAAAAAATGGCTCTAGTTTCTCAAGTTGAAAAGAAATCTGATTGGATTATAGATAGTGGTTGTTCACATCATATGACTGGAGACATGAAAAATTTTGTAAAGTTTAACAATTATGATGGAGGAGTTGTTAGAGTTGGAAACAATGCACCTTGTTTTATTAAAGGTATAGGATCTATTAATCTTGATGGAAAGACTAATACTGATGATGTTTACTTTGTGGATGGTTTGAAATATAATCTTTTGAGTGTTGGACAGTTAGTTGATAAGGGATATCAAGTTTGGTTTACTAAGAAAACTTGTGTGATAAAAGATAAAGATGGAAATTTGATTAGTACTGGATCAAGAACTAGAGGTAATGCATTTCAGTTGAATCCTACTGAGATGACATGTTTGATTACTAATATTGAAGATAGTTGGTTATGGCACATAATATTTTGTCATAAAATTTTGATAACATTGTGAAAGTGAGTACTACACTTGCAGTAAGAGATTTGCCTATAATTATGAAGCCTACTAACATGATTTGCAAGGAATGCGTGATGGCTAAATAGAAGAGAAGCTAATTTTCCAGTAAGAAGTTTACATCAGCAGAGAAGTTGGAGATTGTTCATACAGACTTGAGCGGTCCTAAAAGGACTAGAGGATTCTATGGAGAAAGGTATTTTATGATTCTTGTTGATGATTTTACAAGAATTAGGTGGATTGCATTTCTTAAAGAAAAATTTGAAGCATTTGATAAGTTTAAGATCATTAAGAATAAAGTTGAGAATGAATCTGGAATGAAGATTAAATGTTTGAGATCAAATAGAGGTGGAGAATTTACTCCTAGAGAATTTAACACCTTTTGTGAAGTGAATGGTATTAAGAGATATTTTTCAGCCCCTAGGACACCTGAACAAAATGGTATTGTAGAAATAAGAAACAGATCAATGATTGAAGCCACAAGAGCTATGTTATTTGAGAATGACTTAGCGAATATATTTTGGATGAAGTAGATGCTGAAGGATATTGGAATAAAATTTGTTGAGCCTATTGTTATACATTGTGACAACAACAACATAGTTAGTATGTCTAAGAACCCTATATTACATTCTAAGACAAAGCATATAGAGATAAAGTATCATGTAGTAAGAGATAAATTTGCTGAGAAAGATGTCAGACTTGAATACATAAGCACAAAGGAGAAAATTGCAGACATATTTACAAAACATTTGCCTAAGGATACATTTGAGTATCTGAGAGGTATGCTTGGGGTTATGCCCCAGCCTACTTTTGAGAAGTGACGCAGATTGTTGCATCCATCCAGTGGTATATGAAACCTATCTTTCTTCTAAACTGGATGTTGGTACTTCCTCTATGGGGGAGTATGTGTATCTAAGCTGAGTCATGAGGACTCTAGTGAATGTATTTTCTGAACACTGTCTTTTGACATTGGAGTTTTTGTTGACATAATGATGAAATTTCTATCATTGATGTTAATGGGAGAGAAGTGTACATGAAAAACCATTTGTACCATCTATTGGAGAGAATTGAATAGGAAAACAAAGCAAGATTTGATTGATGAAGAGGACTTGAAGTATTTTTCAGAGCACCAGTGTTACAGTGTTGGATTTATGGAACATTGGATGTTTTCCATCAATGCCAATGTAGGAGATTGTTAGGAATAAATGTTGAATATATCCTATGGGAGTATTAGCAGCCATTCTATAGTAATTATTGTTGCATTCATGACTGTGATTGTCATTCATGTCAACATAGTGATCTTCTAAAGATTAGCAAAGGATCACAGAGTGTTTGGATTAGCGCACGTGGGATATTAGAGATCAAGCTATGCGATGTTGAGGACTTACTCTATGATGTGTTATATGTTCATGGTTAAGAGTGCAGATAGTAATTTATTTATTCATGGAAGTTATGAGCATTTCAGTGGAAGAAGTATTCAGGCAGTGTTCCCGAGTAGTGGTGGACTCTAGTGAATGTATTTTCTAAATAGTGTCTTTTTCAATTGGATTTGTTGTTGACATAATGATGAAAATGTCATTGATGTCAATGGGGGAGAAGTGTACATGAAAAATCATTTGTACCATCTATTGGAGAGAACTGAATAGGAAAATGAAGCAAGATTTGATTGATGAAGAGGACTTGAAGTATCTTTTAGAGCACCAGTGTTGCAGTGTTGCATTTATGGAACATTGGATGTTTTTAATCTATGTTTCCATCAATGCCAATGGAGGAGATTGTTAGGAATGAATGATGAATATATCCTATGGGAGTATTAGCAGCCATTCTGTAGCAGTTGTTGTTGCATTCATGACTGTGATTGTCATTGATGTCAACACAGTGATCTACTGAAGATTAGCAAAGGAGAAGGCAGTGTTTGGATTAGCGCACATGGGATATTAGAGATCAAGCTATGCAATGTTGAGGACTTACTCTATGATGTGTTATATGTTCATGGTTAAGAGCGTAGATATTAATTCATTTATTCATGGAAGTTATGAGCATTTCAGTGGAAACAGTATTTAGGCAGTGTTCTTGAGTAGCGGTTTGTGGAAATTGGATGATATCTCCTAATCAAGATGGAATCTAATTATGCACACTTAGAGAGTAGTTGAAGACATTTTTATAGTGATGTGGGTGGTATTGTAAACTTTGAGGTCACACGAGTGAAGAGTTATTCTAATTGGAAGTTGACATTTTTGTGTAATTTTGATGTAACGGGTGGAAACTTTTATTTTGTACTTTGGTTGCCGACTCATTTGTAATTACTTAAATGTGATATAAAAGAAGGAATATTTTCCTTGTTGTAATTTAGTAATGTAAGAGTGAATGAAATTATGAAAGAGAATTTGTGGAAAGAGGATATGCGAGGTACAAAGATTTGAAATTGAGATCTGGTGTAGTAGTGAGTGTTGTTTGGCACAGTCAGAGAAGAGGTAACATATTGTTGAGATCAATAATATTTTGATATTATTCTGTTGAATAATCTAGAGATCAGTTGGACAGTGTGTTCAGTGATCTTTTCATTGAAGTTGTTTGGGCAGTGGGTCCTTCTGTCTTCCATAACTCCTAATAGGGTTAGAATCTTTTAGCAGGGATTCAAAGTCTCCTAACAAGGATTCATATGTACTGAATGCATTTCATAAGACTCCTAATAGATTCCATCCTTTCACAAGGAACTTTCATATTAGTGCATCTTTTGTGGACATCATTCCCACAAGGGTTTACTCTTTGATCAAGAGGTTCCCTAGTCAACATATCTTGTGTCATTGTGTTATTGCATATGAATATCTTTCTATGGTTGTTGGTTTCATTTATTATATGGTTAAAACATATTGAAGTTGATAAAGGTTATAATTATCTAATAACTGATTCATCCCCCCCCTCTCAATTATCTTGGTGGACTTTACTTTCTAACATTACCAACTATGTGACTTTGTTAGCTCATAACATATAAACCACAATACATCTTTATTCATGCAAATTTGGTATTTTCTCATCATATATAAGGAACTGTATGTAAAATATGATCATTTTGAAATGTTAGTCACATACATACCTATTTCACCTTTGGTGGAAGTACCGATGTCACCCAATCTAGTGGACGAGGTTTCACCGACATCATTATCAACATTCTCTGTTGATGCTTTCTTTCACATGTCATTCTTTATTCTCATGATATCTGCAATAGTGTTTTCACTCTCAAATACATGATTTTCTCCTAGTGCTCAGTCTCTATAGTCCTTTCTTAGATGACGAACCCTATGACAATGCAAACATGCCATTCTAGTACTTGTCCAGCATTGTGATTTTCCAGCCCATCTTTTCTTATTACAGTTTGTTGCAATGTGCCCACATCTACCACATTCAATATAGTTAGTCCATGTGTTGTAATCCCAAACATAAGAATTACCTTGTCTCTTTGGTTGATAAGGCTTGTGTTGTGTCTTCTACTTTGGAGTCCATACTTGCTTTATTTTTGTCTTACACTCTCATGTAGTGTGTCCATGTTCATTGCAAGTGTAACATAATTTCTCCATAGTAGGATTGTTAGCATTCTTATTCAGTTTAGCTCTACACTCATAAGCTTGGTGTCCAAATTTTCCACAATAATAGCAATATCCATTAAACTTAGGAGTGACTGGAGGTTTAACTTGTGCTTTGCTTCTACATACATTAGAAGTATGTCTCGGTTTACCACAGTGATAACATGATAATGTCTTTGGCCTTTGACTTTGATTGTTGTTGACTTATTTAGCTTGTTGTGATTATTCTCCTTCGTCAGTATAGCCAAATCTAGCTTTGCTTCCAAATCTTCTTTGATTAATCAGAAAATCATCAATCCTTTTAGAATTATCCTCAGCCAATTTCTTCATTTCATGATGTTGTTGTTGAATTTTCACTTCATTTCTTAGCTTTTCATTTTCTTCTTTGAGAACACCTATATCTTCAATTTTTCTTGACAGTTCACCATTAACTCAATTGACCTCCTGATTCACAATCACCATCTGATTTGAGATCTTGAAATGGTGCTAGGTGAGTCTATGAATCTCACTTTCTTTTTCTTGAAGTTGTTCAGTTATCAGTCTTCAGTCTTCAATAGCTAGATTCCTTTCTTGCTCAGCCTATCTAGCATTATTCATTACTTCTACCATTCTTACCATATGAGATTCCTGACCGATTTTTAGTGCTTTCACTTATTCGATTAAGTAAAGATACTTTTCAGAAAAGTCAAAGACTATACTTTCAGATCCATCATAAATACTTCCTGAACTAGATCCAATATGATCAAATACATCATCAATCACTTCTTCATGGTAACCAATATCATTTTGTAAAATAGCTAGGTTCTTCCTTTCAACCAGTAATTTCTTCACTCCATCTTTAGCTTGCTTATACTGCTCAACAAACATCTGCATTTGAATCTTTTGATTCTCTATAGTTTTATCTAACTTATACCTCTCCATGACTAGATCTTTACCCTTTAGTGGTTAAACTGTCCAATAAGAGAACTGTGCTCTGATAGTAATTGTTGGATTGGAGAGATAGGGTACTGAGAGGGGAGGGGTGAATCAATGCCCACAAAAACTTTCACTTATAAACCTTTCAAATCTAAAATAGCAACCAGTAGTAACCTTCAAACAATACTTGTATCCATTGCATGGATCATTCATTCATTTAACTATCAAAGATAAATATCATGAAATCAACAAGATAATCAACACATAACACAAGTATTTTGGTAACACAAAAACCCTTGTTAGAAGGTAAAAATTATGGTGGGAATGACACCCACAAATTCTTCACTATTGCAGATAGAAAAGGTTTTCCTATTAGGGCTACAAGTGGTGATCACTTCTGGTGATCTTACCATGTTAGGAGTAACATATTAGATCAGCTAGATCTACCTAGTGATAGGATTTTATCAACACTTCTTGAGTGTGCACTTGGTTAAGAGATTTTACCAAAACACTATTAAAATGATTAGAAAGCAATAGGTATCTATCTGCTAATGACAACTCAATTTGTTTGATACAGATCTATGAAATACTGAATAGATATCACCTTTTCTGTGTGAAGATCTCTACTCTAAACTGCTCAGTTAGCCTGATTCTAATTTTGCTTTAATTTGATTACCTCTAAATATTATTCTTCTCTATCTATCAATTGATAATCTTGAAGTTGGCTAAAGCTTCAAGAACTTCTTCGTTCATCCACCAGTTACATCAAAATGATACAAAAATATAATTATATAGCATATTGCTTTATGCCGCTTAACAAAGAACACTTGATCAAGAGACAAGGTCAAACTAATGCTGATGTAGTGTGGGTTAAAAAATCAAAGTTTAAGAAGATGGATATTGATCCTACTCTACTCAATCCAAGGGTGGACTGAATTTTTTGTTTTGGGGAGGATGGTGCAGGAGCACACCTAGGCTAACCTCCATAGTTTAGATGTTTTGGCTTGTACCTAACATTAGCCAAGTCAGGGATGTTGTATTTTTTTTAAGACCTTAGAAGGTCATTGCTATTGTGGGCTAGGTGATTTATTCATTAGGACTAAGGTCACCAAAATAGCCATTGTTAGTAGTTCTTAATTTCTTAGTGTTAGAAGCTTAAAGTTTGAGTTAGAGTCTTCAATGTGTCTTAAACACATGAATGAGGCTAAGGAGATGCCTTGAGGCCATTTATGATGTTGTTTCCTTGAGATATATGAGATAGAGGTCCTAAGAAGTAGGATGAAGGCATAAAGAAAAGATGCTAAAAAGTTGTTAGAAGTTGTCATGACAACATTTGCAATAATGGAAAATGTTGCATGCAACTAGGTCACCTTGGACCCCCTAAAAGATAGGAAGTGGGAGATCGGCCAATAGGCCCTAAAAACATGGAAATGACATCTAATGTGAAGGTAAGGCTTGAATCTCAAGATCATTCATGTATTGTAAAAGTTTGTGAATATTGAATAGAGCTCCGCAATTCAGTTTGTGAATAACCTGAGCTATTTGATGTGACAGTGACATGTAATGGATTGAAAGTCTCAATTTATTGATTGTTTAGTGTTCTTTAGATATTTATAAGAGTTTTTAATTTTATAGTCAAGTTAATTTGAGGTTTTTTAAGGTCTTATGTAAATTTTTTTTGATTTAGTAGTCTTCCTAGTCCTGTCCTGACCAGTTAGCCATTTCATGGCTCCCCAATGAAAAATAACCATGGGATCTTCCTAAGGGTAGTTGGATATGATAGGGGATTCATTAGTCTATATATATCTAGGATTAGGATTCAAGAGTAGATGGATAGCTATTTTTACTACTAAGCCCTAGGCGAGCAGACAATGCCCGGTTAGAGGTTTAGAATAGAAGAATTGAAGATTTCTTGCAGGGGAGAGAAGTATTGTACGACACAAGTAGAGTTCCAAGTAGGGTATAGTCATATCCTAACATGCTATGAGGATTGAGTTCATGAAAATCTATTAGACTAAGTTTTGGGTGAGATTCAAACAAGAATACAGTCAGTCATAGTAAATAGGCCTTTTAGCCCTATTAGTCCTAGATTGTAGGAACCCCATGTAATGAGAACTTAGGAGTCCAAAACCTTCAAAATATTTTATAAAATCCAAATGGGTATCCAAATGTGGGATTATATTTTTAGGTTGTTTGGAAGGTTTTTGCAAGAATTGGCAAAAGGCCTTTGCAAAAGGCTACAAGAAAATAGGCCTAATTAGGACTCCACAAGGTGAAGACTTGAATCCGATAAGGATAGGCTTGAAGATCCTTTTAAATGGATCAAAATGGAAAAGATATGAATGTTTTCAAGGTGATAGACACCCCTGCAATGAAATTTGAAGTTTGTGAAGAGATGGCACTTAGATCCTTCTAAGTGTAGGAGAAGAAGTGATGTATCCACATGGTGTTAGTCCTTCAAGGTGAAGCACAAGTTGATTGGCTCTTGGTGAGGAGCTTGAGAAGGCCTTAGTTAATCATCTAAGCTTTTGGGGAGATCCTAGAGAAGATTAGGATCCTAGAAGAGACAAGCTAGGTCTCTTGGTAGATGTGCAAGCAAGCCTTGGAACACTCACATCAACTATTCCCTAGATAGTTTTTCGATCGGTTGCCACCCACTTAGGTGGAATGTAAATAACATCCTATAATTAATCCATGACCTGATACTAATTCCACAACTCAAGGTAGAGTTAAAATCATACTATTATAATATAATATATCATTTTCTTTTATTAGGTATCTAGTTTATAAAGTACTAATCCTAAATCATAACTTATAAGATGAACAAGAAAGATACAAGGGAGGTTTATGCAACCTTTTTTAATAATTCTAATAGTCATTTCTTATATAATTAAAAATAAAATCAATATCTTTACAAGATTCACCATTGGTAATAAAAAAAAAATTTCATAATGGTGTGAACTTAGCAACCCTATCAAAATAATAATTCAATAAATATGACTATTCTATAAGGCATTGAGAAGTGAATAAATTTCCATTATGATATAACAAGTGAGTGTACTAAATAGATTATTTACCATATTCATGCAATATAGTAACCAATGTGTGGACATTAGTTACAAAATTAAAATAGTTAAAAATTTATAATCTTAAGGTGGAATCAATTTATTAGTACAAGTCAATACCTAAGAGATTATCTTTCAATAATTTTCAAATTTTTAAGAGATAACTTAAAAGATTATTTTTTGAAACTTATGAGATAAGCAGAAACCTCAAGACATAGGATTTCCTCATTGTTTTGATTTGAAAATTATTGATAATATATTCAAAATAATAATTTTATAACTATCTATAATTCTTATTAATAGAAAAAGATTGATTTCACTTAAAGAAATATATATATATATATATATATATATATATATATATATATATATATATATATATATATATATATATATATATATATATATATATATATATATATATATATATATATATATATATATATATATATATATATATATATATATATATATTCTAGCACCTTCTTATTATTCCAAGTCATTTGTAAGTATCTAAAACATAATATTTCTTTTTATCTAGTGTTAATTTATATTAAACAAAATAACCATGTTTCTAAATATTCATACTCTATTAAAATTTATGGTAATTGTTAAATTTAGAAATTTCTAACAGACAAAGTTAATTACATATAATTTCTATGAACCTTAGCTAACTTCAAAATTTTAATATGATTCTAGAGGGGAAGAAAATCTATAAGATGCCCTAGTTATGAGAATCTAAAAATATCTAACAATTTATGGACAACTACATTTGAAACTCTACTAGATAAATATCTAGCTACTTATACATTACAATAAAATAACACTGACTTAAAATAACTATAGCTTTCACATACGTTAACCAAATTAAAAAACTTAAATATGTTTCGGAAAGGGGAGAATGTGAAGAAGAGAAATCTAGAATTAATTTTTAGAATATTATAACCAAGTGCAAGCAGATTTCTCTATAACAAAACTCACTTATTTAATCCGAAAGGTAATTCATTACAATATCTAAAACATAAAGAAATAGTGCTCAATAAAATAAAATTATTAAATTACACAAATTAACAATAAGACACATAGACAAATTATTAAATTATCAAAATCAACATAGAAATCCTTTCTCACATAGTATAATAGCATAATTCCTCTTTTAGATAGAAAACACATAGAAGACAATAATCACAATGCGGACAAGTAAACAAATAGAAGGATTGTCTCTAGGATAGATCCTACCTGGAGTCCTGCGAAGCAAAAATTGTTGGGGAGAAGAAGATCCAAGTGGTCTCAACTCAATTCAATCACTTCTTCAGACTCCTGCAAACAAACTCCAACCTCTTCAAGAAGCAATCTAATTCACGATCCTCTCAAAGAATAATAAATTCTCTCTTCTCAAAACTATAGCTTTCTTATTCTATCCAAAAAATAAGGCCTCTCCTCAAATCCAATTTCCTATATCCACTCCCCTCTCACACCGGAATCTCCCATGTAAATAGATTGGAGGGAGTAGTTGCATAGGAAAATCAACCGATGCAACTATCCCAAATATCTATTAGTTAATAGTTTAGGATAAATATAATTAGTAAATCTATTCCCTGAAGGGATAAATAATATTAATAATGTTTTTATATTTATGTCCCCTTAATTCACGGAAGACAACAGATAATTTAATTTTAAGAATAAATTTACTAAGTTACTTAACTAAGGTAATAGAATTTACCAAACATATTTACCATCCATGAAAATAACATAGTTTCATTATTATCTTATAATAATTTCCTTGACACATATATTTATATAAATATATATGTAATCATAGGCATATGTGTGCACCCATATTCTTATGTGTACACATACCATAGTAAGACATATTATTACTAATATTATAAATATTTATTTTATTGTGAATATTATTATTTTAATCAAATACATTATTATTTAAGTCAAATACTAAATCACATTCCATATAATATAATCATGATATACATATACACACACACACAAATATATATATATATATGCATCTATATATGGGTATGTGCAGGATCATGGTATGCCAAAAAGTGGCAATGTGAAAAAATCTTATTTTCACTCGTCAAAAAGTGCACAAATAGATTTCTTGACTTTGTAGTAGGCCTGGGTGTCAATACACCTAGCCAAGCCAAAAGCCAAACCTGAAGGCATAATCAGATATCCGATAATATCAGATATTCAATATTTGCCAATAGATATATATATATATCTCTGTACCTAGTCATGTTCAACATTTTTTCATTGTAAAAATGTGAACGCAGCTACGATTTTCAAATATCCAGTCCCGAATCCCCTATCTGATTTCTCCTAAATTGCCAGGTAAGTGAAAGCTTCTAATTTTTATTATTTTAATTATTTTTTATTGTTTTTAAATAGAAATATATAGTTTTTTATATAAAAATTAGGGTGGCAATGAGTTTTTGTATTTTTTTTAAAAATTTATTGTAATTATCTATTTATTTTTTCATTGTTATCAGACATGGAATTAGAAAATCATCCTAATGATCCCGCAAACAATTCAGAACCACCTCCCAACAATCCCCCACCTCCAGAAGACATACTTGTCACAAACCCTCACCCTTTAGAAGATCTAATAGGAGATAATCTAAATGAACTTAGAGGATTTCAAACCACATATGCCAATATCCCCACAGTGCTCCCCATGTTTACGACATTGAACTTAATTATTCAAAACATGGAGAAACTTACACAACAACATAATGCTGCACTTCTTTGGCATGATTCCATGCATGCCTAGTTTGACGATGGGCTTGATTATGATCAAGTCATGAACCTAAATATAACAATATATGACATAGCTAATCTTTTTGTGGATCCAAAAACTGGTCTAAAAGTAGACCATAAAAAAACTAAGTTGTCAATTAAATGGTACACAAATAGTGCAATACATGACAACTTTTGGGACTGTTGGTGGATGGTTTTTGATAGACCACCTCACAATAATTTGGATGTCCCATTTTATTTTATTAAAAAAATAAATGCTGAATTTGTGCTCGATCACAAGGTGAATTATTGGAGTCTGAGACTGAACCAGGGTGTAGGTTTAGGCACTCTGCAAGATAGGTCATGGGCACAATGGGTGAAATCCCGCACATATGTCCCCCCTCCCGAGATTTAACCACCTCCCATAGTGCAACATCCAAACATTATTGTTGAGGCTGGCTCACAAACTATTCAAGTCATTCACACCTTGACTGATCTACTAGTTATGCAGAATAGGAAATTATTGCCTCCTCATCCTGATGCTTCTGGCGCTTCCACGAGCTCACATGTTTGTGTGCCCCACACTTGCATTATATGCAAAAATCTGTGCTTTGATCCTCTGACTGATAGTGATTCATATAATTTTGGCTTCGATGGGGATGATTCTACATAGCACACTACAGGCACTGAAGCAACTCATGGAGATGTGCATCAGGAGCCTACAGTGCCATGGACTCCCACTGTTATAGTAAGAATAAACCGTTCACTTTTTACATTGTTCTTAAATTTTATTGTTTGTATTTTTAGTAGAATTTTCTTATAATAATTTCCCACTTATTTCTTTTTATGTGTTACATTTATGTTCAGTTGATGATAGAGGAGGAGATGGCATAGGTGGAGGTGTCCACGTTTTCAGCCATATCATTTGGTCTTGACTCTTCCATGGTACATATGTTTTAATGTACTCATTGGTTTCCTTTTAAATTATGATAATAGTATATGTACATTGTTTTCTAATTTTTATGATCATCTTTTACATACTGATGTAGTTGTCACCAATTTCTACTAGGGAGCAATGTGAGGGGGTGCAAGTGTCAGCTGTTGATAAAGGAAAGGTAATTAAGTAATTTAGTTTTTTTATGCATACATGTATACTTGTCAATTGTGCGTACTCATTTTTAATTTACATGGTTTATTTGATAGAGAGTGGCATGTGATGATGCCATGAGACCCTATCATCACAAGAGAGTCACAGGCATATCCATTCAAAGTGATAGCCCCATGGTACGTACATTTCTAAATTCATTTGTGTTTATTTTCCTATCAAGTATATATAATATGGTCAAGCTATGATAATATGAAATGTCTGTTTGACTTTTGTATGTCACTCCTAGTTTGAGGGAGCTAGAATGGCAAGGGTTTATATTGCTGATGACTTAGCCAACAATCCCTGAAGAAATTTCAACACATCTAAGTTTTAATGTTAATTCAGTTATTTTGTAAACATATATTTGATACCAAGTTTTTAACATTAAATAGTATATCTTGTAGATCAATCTCATGTTTAGAAACATATACAGGTGGGAGTCGTCATTGGTGGCACTATTCCTACACTACCAAGGACATATATTAGGTCTCCTACCCACGGGAGGAGACAGAGAGGTGAGGTATATGAGAGTTTAATTTTAGTTTAAATTTTATTTATTATTGTTGACTATGATTCTAAATTTTAATCTAACTTGGGGTTTCACTTTTGTGTTTGAATGTAGGATCCATTAGAGCCGAAGAGTACTACAAAGAGGCTCCATTTTGATGATCCACCAGTAGAATAGGATGTCCTAGAAATATTTGTAGTTGAACTTCTTATTTTGAGATGTCATATGACACATTTTGAGGTGGCGTATGCCACATTGTATCTAGATATTTTGACATATAAATATGTATAAAATTATTGTTCATTTTGATATATATATGAAACTTGATCTTCGATCCAATTTGTTAATTATGTGTTCATTTATTCATTATTAGTATGTAAATATGCTTGTGTGTATGTACTCATGTGTACAATTTATGCCTTAAGTATATTCATGTATATTCAAGTACAATATTAATAACCTAAATTCACGTGTATGGGCTACGTGCATGACTTAAGTGAATTCATGTTGTATGCTTTATAATTTATGTGCTACATGTATGCTTCATGATTTAAGAAAATTTATGTGTATGCTTTATGTGCTACGTGTGTTCACACATGTAATTCATCATTTGAGGTATATAAGGATATCTATTAAAGTGGTTTCAAGGTTTGTAGACTTACCCTTTACTCTGAATGGCTAAAAGACTTCAAACTAGCTTAATTACATAATCAAACACCCTTTTGGCAATAATCAAACACCCTTTTGGCCATATAAAAACATATTAGTCTTTTGGACAAAATATCAGTACTCTATTTGTACCCCTACAAATACACTAGGAACGCCTAAGAAATAGGGTCTTGTAGTATCTCACGGATCGTCGATACCTCTCATGGGGTCTGAGTTATGAGGCTCGATAGTTTGCTGACCAATCATGCTTAGTGCACCTTGGGGACACTTTGGTCCGGCATGGTTTGGAATGTTCTACTGACTCAATGGTTGAAATGGGGTTGTCCCTAGCATTTACCTACCCAACCAGAGCTAATGGTGCAGGCCATTCGATACTAGGACAAATGGTTTGGAAGTAATCCATTGGTGCAACTTTCAACTGACCCTCACTGCAAGTTTTGGCATCAAGCGAGACTGGCGTGTCAAATTCAAATAAATTTGAATCTCCCAAAATGGAGAGAGGTTATTGTAGGCCTCAAAAATGCCATCCTATAGCATCTCATGGATCTCCAATATCTCTCATGGAGTCTAAGTTATGAGCCTTGAAAGTTTTCTTCTCAATTGTGCTTAGTGCACCTTGGGGACACTTTGGTCTGGCATGGTCTAGAATGTTCTACTGAACCAGTGGTTGAAATAGGATTTTCCCTAGCATTTACCCACCCAACTGAAGCTAATGGTGTAGTCCATTCGGTGTCGAGATGAACGGTTTGGAAGTAATCCAGTGGTGCAACTTTCAACTGACCCTCACTACAAGTTTTGGCATCGAGCGAGACTAGCGTGCCAAATTCAAATAAATTTGAATCTCCCAGAATGGAGAGAGTTTATTGTAGGCCTCAAAAATTTTGTCCTATAGCATCTCATGGATCTCTGATACCTCTCATGCAGTCTGAGTTATGAGCCTCGAAAGTTCATTGCTCAATCATGCTTAGTGCACCTTGGGGACACTTTGGTCCGGCATGGTCCGGAATGTTCTACTAACTCAGTGGTCGAAATGAGATTGTCCCTAGCATTTACCCACCCAACTAGAGCTAATGGTGTAGTCCATTTGGTGCTGGGATGAACAGTTTGGAAGTAATCCAGTGGTGCAACTTTCAAATGACCCTCACTACAAGTTTTGGCATCGAGTGAGACTAGCGTGCCAAATTCAATCAAATTTGAATTTCCCAGAATAGAGAGAGGTTATTGTAGGCCTTATAAAAACCGTCTTGTATCATCTTATGAATCTCTGATACCTCTCACAAGGTCTGAGTTATGAGCCTTGAAAGTTTGCTATCCAATCATGTTTAGTGCACCTTGGGGACACTTTGGTATGGCATGGTCTAGAACATTTTGCTGACTCAGTGGTCAAAATGGGCTTGTCCCTAGAATTTACCTACCCAACTAGAGCTAATGGCACAATCCATTCGATGCTGGGATGAATGGTTTGGAAGTAATTCATCGGTGCAACTTTCAACTGACCCTCATTACAAGTTTTGGCATCGAGCGAGACTGGCATGCCAGATTCAAACAAATTTGAATCTCCTAGAATGGAGAGAGGTTATTGTAGGACTCAAAAAATAATCCCCTATCATCTCATGGATCTCTGATACCTCTCACGAAGTCTGAGTTATGAGGCTCAAAAATTCACTGCTTAATCGTCCTTAGTGCACTTTGGGGACACTTTGGTCCGGCGTGGTCTAGAACATTCTACTAACTCAATGATCAAAATGGGATTATCCCTAGCATTTACCTACCAAACCAGAGCTAATGGCATAGTCCATTTGGTGTCGGGATGAACGGTTTGGAAGTAATTCAGTGGTGCAACTTTCAACTAATCCTCACTGCAAGTTTTGGAATCAAGCGAGACTGGCGTGCCAAATTCAATCAAATTTGAATCTCCTAGAATGGAGAGAGGTTATTGTAGGTGTCATAAATTCCATCTTGTAGCATCTCACAAATCTTTGATATCTCTCATGAATTTTGAGTTATGAGCCTCAAAAGTTCACTGCTCAATCAAGCTTAGTGCACCTTGGGGACACTTTGGTCCGGAGTGGTTCAGAATGTTCTACTGACTCAGTGGTCAAAAAGGGGTTATCCCTAGCATTTACCCACCCAATCAGAGCTAATGGAATAGTCCATTTGGTGTCGGGATGAATGGTTTGAAAGTAATCCATCGGTGCAATTTTCAACTGACCCTCACTGCAAGTTTTGGCATCGAGCGAGATTGGCGTGCCAAATTCAAACAAATTTTAATCTTCCAAAATAGAGAGAGGTTTGTGTAGGCCTTGAAAAAACAATCTTGTAGCATCTCATGGATCTCTAATACCTCTCACGGAGTCTGAGCTATGAGTCTTGAAAGTTTTCTGCCCAATCGTGCTTAGTGCACCTTGGGGACACTTTGGTCTAGCGTGGTCTGGAATGTTTTGTTGACTCAATGGTCAAAATAGGGTTGTCCCTAGCATTTAATTGCCCAATCGGAGCTAATGGCATAGTCCATTCAGTGTCAGGACAAAGGGTTTGGAAGTAATCCATTGGTGCAACTTTCAACTGACCCTCACTGCAAGTTTTGGCATCAAGCGAGACTGGCGTGCCAAATTCAAACAAATTTGAATCTCCCAGAACAAAGAGAGGTTATTGTAGGCCTCAGAAATGAATTCCTATAGCATCTCATAGATCTCTAATACCTATCATGGGGTCCAAGTTACGAGCCTCGAAAGTTCACTACCCAATCATGCTTAGTGCACCTTGGGGACACTTTGGTCCGGCATGGTCCGGAACATTCTGCTGACTCAGTGGTCAAAATGGGGTTGTGCTTAGCATTTACCTACCCAACACTTTGGTCCAGCATGGTCCAGAATATTCTACTGACTTAGTGGTCGAAATGGGGTTGTTCCTAGCATTTACCCACCCAACCGGAGCTAATGGCATAGTCCATTCAGTGCCAGGATGCAATCCTTGAACACTATCCCTTCACCTAGGGAATCATCATTTTACTTTGGACATATTTGACCAATTTTGACTCAATGACTCCAACTATTACATCATTTGACGATACAAATGTAATGGAATTAAGACAATAGAAATGTAAGGATACAAAATTAAGATGATACAAATTATATAAGGATACAAAATTCATAGTAAGAAAACACATTTTTTTCACTTTACATGGCATTAAGACGATACAAATGTGGGCTTTTAATATTTGCAAATCAACCTCATGGGCTCTTTTATATTTCCAATTTTGCATCTAATTTTGCATCAAATTTTTTATATACAAAATTTGGCATCTAAATATTCACATTACATTCGATTGCTATTTTTATATACAAAATTTGGCATCTAAATATGCACATTACATTTGATTGTTGTTTTTATATATAAAATTTGACATCTAACTATGCACATTACATTCGATTGTTGGTTTTATATACAAAATTTGGCATCTAAATATGAAAATTACATAACTATATATAAAAATAAGTGTCATTTTCACTCCAATCCCTACTTTCGAAAGGCAGATGAAAATTTAATAGAGAATATAAGAAGTGCCCTTTTGGCATCTAAATATGCAAATTACAGAACTATATTTTAACTTGAGTTGAACTTACCTACTGAAGTGTGCCTGAAGGGTCATCTCTGTGCTTGAGGGTATTTAGTATTGCTTCATGATCAACAGTACTAATAGTCCAAAGTTCCTTTGTCTTTGGTTTTCCTTGATGTTTCAACAACTTAACATTGGCTGCTATAACAAGGTGTGAATACATGAGAATGGTTTTGTGCTTCGCATAGTCTTCAAACATAGGAATGCCATTATTTCTAATCATATATGTGTGCAACCATGTTCCTGCAACAACATGTGATCTTGTTGGATATGTGAACATATCATCATCTTTCATCGGTTGTGCGAGTTTCTTCTTTCCTTGTACACAATGTGCTAACCAGTAATCTAATCTCTCATCATTCCCTTCTAGTGCAACCAATGCAAAAACATGTCCTGGCTATAGAAGATCTTAAAGATGGTCGTAGTCAAGTGAACAATCCATGTCATCATTTATTATAGAGACTGTGAGAGATAAAGGAGTAAGGTAATGTGGAACCCATGTATCAAACCACTCACTTGACTCACACTAAAGACAACTCAAACAATAACAAGCCAACTGTCGTGTCCAAATGGTTCATGTACTAGCATCTAAGCTTTGAAATGAATGTATTTTTGAAGAATATTTCACAATTTGACAATCCAACCTATCTCCTATTATGCCCAACTCAACCAACCAAAAGAATTTGTACACTGCTAAATCAAGAGTCCCCCCCTGTGACAATGTTGAAGTACACCAATCAACAATAGAAAGGGCATCAATGAGTTCTACACCTGAAATACTCAGTTGCTTCTTAACTAGAGCTCTCTTTACGCATGCACCTGCTCCATCATGCTCCCCTTTTCCATGACCGGCCTCAAAAAACTCCAAATATGAGGTACACCTCTCTCTACATGCATTCTACATAACCAATAAAACATACGAGCATTTTTAATTAACCTATGCAATTATCTGACCAAATGACATGTCTATCCATAGCAATATTATTTTCCCACACCCACTCAAAATAATTCTCAAAGCAATGTTGGACAAACTTGGATGAGTGCGATCTATCATCACTCATATAAAAATGGTCCTCTCTAATTATCTTCTAGTCATCTTTTGTACTATCAGGGGAATGTCTATATGTTATGTGCACAAAAATAGAAACGTGAATAGAATTGTAATATTGAGCTTGCAACTCATTTTGGGGCTACAATGTATAGTTCTTTGCAAATTCAACAACCGATATAATAGTGCCAATCAGGAAAGTGTCCTTACACATCCTGAATTATTGATCCAACCACTAAGACCTGTGACTATGCCTTGCATACTTGTTAAAAAGATTCTTCCTAAAGTCTGAAATAAAATCAGCTACATTGCATTCTTTACTAACCAATTCACATCTAGAGCCTTCACCTCCACTTTTTAATGTATATTTAACAGTTTCATATACCTTTTTGTGGACAATTGTCTTTCCAAAATCATGTTTGCATCCCTCATGAAAATATTCAAAAAACTTCACTAGCCCACCACACTCTAAGCACTTGTCATTTAAGCAATCTTTTCTATAAAAGAAACATCCATCTTCTCTAGGACATAAAAAATGATCTAGCAAGTCTCTTGATGATTTTGGAAGAGCACTTGCACCACACTCCTCCAACATTTCACTACTATGCAAAGTAGAATGAATGGATTGTAACAATTCATGGTGCATTGAAAACTCCACATGATATTTGCAACAACAAGTATTTTGAATCTTAAGAGGCACACAAAAAAAAGGCTTTAGGGATTCAAAAGCTCTTTGTGATATTTGCAATGTTGGATGTGTTTCACAAAATTTTTTGAACAACATTGTTTGACTCACCTCCAAATAATGTTTGGGATGCGGGGTGTGGTCTCGAATGCCAATTCTCAACTTCAAGATATCCTTCACATATGGTGACACTCTTGAGTTAGATTGTCAAAATAGTTGAATTTGATCCTTCACAGCATCAGTAAGCTTCTTATCACAATGTGAAAGTCTCCCACCATAAGCCAATGTATCATTTTGAAGAGGATCATCAAGTCTTTCTCTTCTTGCAAGTTCTATATCCAAAGTTTTATGATTTAGATTCAATTCAACACAAGTTTGTCTCATCAAATGAGCCTTTCTCAAATGATGACTTACCAAGGAGGTTGTAACAACCCTCCAAGTAGCTCTCTTATCTTTTTCCTTGGTAGTCTTCCCAATGGAATTGAGAGCACTAAAAATATTTCTCACAATAATAGCATTCCACTCCTTTTTCTTGTTCACTCTAATCTTCAATTTGACTAGTATACGTCTCTGTTAGAAAGTAAAGTCCACCAAAATAATTGAGAGGGGGGGGGGTGTGAATCATTTATCAGATAATTATAAATTTTATCATCTTCAATAGTATTAAACCATATGAGCAATATAATTACCAACCATAGAAAGATATTCATACACAATTACACAATAACACAAGATATGTTGACTAGGGAACCTCTTGATCAAAGAGTAAACCCCGGTTGGAATGATGCCCACAAAAGATGCACTGATATGAATATTCCCTATGAAAGGATGGAATTTTTTAGGAGTCTTATGAAATACATTCAGTACATATAAATCCTTGTTAGGAGACTTTGAATCCCTATTAAAAGATTCTAACCCTGTTAAGAGTTATGGAAGACAGAAAGACCCATTGCCCAAATAGCTTCAGGGTAAGATCACTGAACTCACTGTCCAAATAATCTTTTCATTATTCAATAGAATAATATGTTACCTCTTCTCTGACTATGCCAAACTGCACTCACTACTACATCAGATCTTTGTACTTCGCATGTCTTCCTTCACAATTCACTTTCACATTTAGCTCTTTTCTTCACTTCATATTCATACACTACTATCTTCTTCTACATACAACAAGGAAAAACATTCCTTCCTTTATACCACACTCAAATAATTAAAAATGAGTCGGCATACAATTACAAAATAAAAGATTCCAAATGCTACACCAAAATTACATAAAATTATTGGCTTCCAAATACTATAAATCTTCACTCATGTGACTTCAAAGTTTTTGCTATCATCTACATCACTATCAATGTGTCTCCAACTTCCCTTTAACTGTGCAAAGCCATATTCCATCCTGATTAGGAGATATCATCCGCTTTCCAAAAACTACTACTCAGGAACACTGCCTAAATACTGCTTCCACCAAAATGATCATAACTTTCATGAATAAAATAATTACTATCTATGCTCTTAACCATAGACATATAACATATCAAAGAGTATATCCTCAACATCACATAGCTCCAACTGCAATATACCACATGCGCTAATCAAAACACTATCTACTTCTCTGTAAGTCTTCGGTAAAACACTGTGTTGACATCAATGACAATCATAGTCATGAATGCAACAACTGCTATAGAATGGGTGCCAAAAACTTTAGCATTCATTCCTAACAATCTCCCCCATTGGCATTGATGGCAACATAGATGAAAAACATCCAATGTTCCAAAAATCCAATACTACAACACTGCTTCTTCAAATCCTCTTCATCAATCAAATCTTGCTTCATTATCCTATTCAGTTCTCTCATATTGTTTTTCATGCATACTTCTCCCCCATTGACATAAATGATAGAAATTTCATCACTATGTCAAGAACAACTCAATGTCAAAAGACACTATTCAGAAGAAAAATACATTTACTAGAGTCCTCATGACTCAGCTCAGATACACATACTCCCCCATAGAGGAAGTACCAACATCTAGTCCAGAAGAAAGATAGGGCTCATATATTACTGGATGGATGCAACCAACTGCATCACTACTCAAAAGTAGGCTGGGGCATAACCCCAAGCATACCTCTCAGATACTCAAATGTATCCTTAGGCAAAGGCTTTGTAAATATTTCTGCTATCTATTCCTTTGTGCTTATGTACTCCAGTCTAACTTCTTTCTTAGTAACTTTCTCTCTTACAACATGATACTTGATCTCTATATGTTTTGTCTTAGAATGTAGTACATGATTCTTAGATATACTGACTATACTGGTGTTGTCACAATGTATAACAACAAGTTCAACAAATTTAATTCCAATATCCTTCAACATCTACTTCATCCAAATTATCTGGTTACAATTGTTTGCTGCTGCTACATACTCTTCTTCTGATGTGCTCTGTGAAATACAATTTTGCTTCTTGCTTAAAGCCAAGAAACTAATCTTCCTCCAAGGAAAAATGCTCCTCCACTGGTGCTTTTCTTATCATCAACATTGCCTCCCCAATCAGCATCTGTATATGCACATAGGGTAAAATCATCAGATTTTTCATACCACAATCCATAGTCCATTGTGTCTCTTAAATATCTCAGTATCCTCTTTACTGTTGCATAATGTGATTCTCTAGGTTCAACTTGAAATCTTTCTACAATTCCAAGTGAATGTGCTATATCTAGTCTTGTGTGTGTCAAATACTACAATCCTCCAATCATGGATCTGTATTTCTTCTGCTCAACTGTCGGTGTTTCATCTATGCTAGATAACTTATGTCCAGTTACCATAGGTGTTATAACTAGTTTACAGTCCTCCATTCCAAATCTTTTTAGCAAATCATTCAAGTACTTTGTCTGACTTACAAAGATATCATCATTTTTTTGTGTTATATGCAATCCCAAAAAGTATTTCATCTCACCAATCATACTCATTTCAAATTCAGTCTTCATTTCATCAGCAAATTTGTCACTAGCCTCATCTTCTCCTCCAAAAATAATGTCATCAAAAAAAATAACTATAATCAACAAACCACTTTCAATTTCTTTTGTGTACAGATTGCTATCAGCTGTTCCTATAGCAAATCCCAACTTTAGCAAATAATTATCCAATCTTGCATACCAAGTTCTAGGTGCTTGCTTTAATCCATATAATGCTTTCTTCAGTTTACATACCATGTCTCCTTCTTGAGTCAAAGGAAAACCTTCAGGCTACTCAATGTAGACTTCTTCCAATTCTCCATTCAGAAATGTTGACTTCACATCGATCTGATACACTTTGAATTTCTTACAAGCTTCATAGGCCAAAAACATTCTTACTGCTTCAATTCTTGCTACTAGTGCAAAATTTTCTTCATAGTCAATTCCTTCTTGTTGTGAGTATCCCTTACATACCAATCTTGCTTTGTTTCTTACAAATTCTCCTTGTTCATTCATCTTATTTTTGAATACCCATTTAGTTCCAATTACATTCTTGTCTTTAGGTCTAGGGACCAATTCCCATGTCTTGTTCTTTTCTATCTAATCTAGTTCTTCTCTCATAGCATTAATCCAATGTTCATCTTCACAAGCTTCACTAGTAGATTTAGGTTCAATTTGAGAAATCAAACATAAATGTACCTTATTTTGAGTTAGAACTCCTCTGTCCTAACTTCCAATAACTTGTTCAACAGGATGATGTCTTGATAAATACCTATTTGGTGTAATAGTCTTAGATCTTTCTTCAACTATAGATTCTTCTCTGCCATAACCAAGATTGATGATAGAAGGTTTTGTCATATAAACTTTGATAATATTGTGAAAGTGAGTACTACACTTGTAGTAAGAGATTTGCTTAAAATTATGAAGCCTACTAAGATGATTTGCAAAGAATGTGTGATGGCTAAATAGAAGAGAAGTTCATTTCCTAGTAAGAAGTTCACATCGGCAGAGAATTTGGAGATTGTTCATACAGACTTGAGCGGTCCTACCAAGACTAGAGGATTCTATGGAGAAAGGTATTTTATTATTCTTGTTGATAATATTAGTAATCAAACATAGATAATGTATTTCAGTTGAAACCTACTGATTCTTTTTAATAATCTTAGTAATCAAACATGTCATATCAGTAGGATTCAACTGAAATACATTACCTCTGGTTCTAGATCTAGTTCTAATCAGATTTCCATCTTTATCCTTTATCACACAAGTTTTCTCAGTAAACCAAATTTGATATCCCTTATCAACTAACTATCCAATACTCAAAAGATTATGTTTCAATACATCCGCAAAGTAAACATCATCAGTATTAGTCTTTCCATCAAGAGTAATAGATCCTATACCTTTAATCAAACAAGGTGCATTGTTACCAACTCTAACAACTCCTCCATCATAATTGTTAAACTTTATGAACTTTTTCATATCTCCAGTCATATGATGTGAACAACCACTATCTATAATCTAATCAGCTTTCTTTTCAACTTGGGAAACTAAGGCTTTTTCTTCCTTAACATTAGTTTCAGAATTTTCTTCTTTAATTGCTACAAATCCTATTTCATCATTATTCTCAATGTCACTTTCACTTAAAGTTCTTTCAATACTAGCTTCAAGGTCTTCATCATTAGCATAATAACATTCCTTAGATCTTCTAGGCTTGAAATTATTTCTGTACTTCTTAACTCTCTTAGGACATTTAGATGCAAAATGACCATATTCTTGACAAGTCCAACATTTAAAATTTTTCTTACCATCTGGTTCTCTTTTCACAAGAAAGGTAATACCTTCTTCAATCTTCTTGTCTTCTTCATTTCTAGATTTGTTGCTGCCAGCATAATCTCCACTCACACTGATGCTTCTTGACAATGTAGGGAAACCACTAAGAGCACTGAATGTTGTCTCCATTCTAGGTAAGTCTCTTGATAACCTCAGGTTCATCTCTACTGCTTCCAATCTTCCAAGAAGAGTCTCTCTTGTAAAGTTCATAGTACAAGGTATAACTTGTTCAATCATCTGTGTTGTCTGCTTAAGTATAGGAGTCAATGTCCTTAGAATTTTCCATATCACTTCATTCTCTATCTTTGTTCCTGCACAAGATTTTAACCCTGCAACAATTTCTGACATTCTACCAATATAGCTTCTAATAGATTCATCTTCCAACATTCTTATATCTTCAAATGCACATATCCAATTATGTAATCTAACTCTTTTTGCATGTTCATCACCTTCAAAAGTAGAGTGCAAAGCTTTCCAAATTTCATGAGACTTTTTCAAACATTTTACCTGATTATATTCATTCTCTGAAAGTGCTGTCAAAAGTGCTTCTCTTGCAAGTATGTTACACATGAATAGATCTCTCTCATCATTAGAGCATGTCTCAAGATCATCTTCTTCAATGATAGTCTTATCATTCTTTGTAGTCAACCAATAACCTGGTCCTAAACATAGTAGATGTTTCTTCATCTTTTCTTTCCAATTGTCAAAATTTACTCCATCAAACTTAGGGCTTTCTTTCCTAAAATTCACCATGGATCTCCTTAAGCTGTTAAACTTCTCTTTCAAGAACCTGCTTTTTGGATACCAATTGTTAGAAAGTAAAGTCCACCAAGATAACTGAGAGGAGGGGGTGAATCAGTTATCAGATAATTATAAATTTTATCATCTTCAATGGTATTAAACCATATAAGCAATATAATTACCAACCATAAAAAGATATTCATACACAATTACACAATAACACAAGATATGTTGACTAGGGAACCTCTTGATCAAAGAGTAAACCCTAGTGGGAATGATGCCCACAAAAGATGCACTAATATGAATATTCCTTATGAAAGGATGGACTATGTTAGGAGTCTTATGAAATACATTCAATACATATAGATCCCTGTTAGGAGATTTTGAATCCATGTTAAAAGATTCTAACCCTGTTAAGAGTTATGGAAGATAGAAGGACCCACTGCCCAAACAGCTTCAGGGTAAGATCACTGAACTCACTGTCCAAATAATCTTTGCATTATTCAACAAAATAATATGTTACCTCTTCTCTGACTGTGCCAAACCACACTCACTGCTACATTAGATCTTTGTACTTCGCATGTCTTCCTTCACAATTCGCTTTCACATTTAGCTCTTTTCTTCACTTCATATTCATACACTACTATCCTCTTCTACATACAACAAGGAAAAACATTCCTTCCTTTATACCACACTCAAATAATTACAAATGAGTCAGCATACAATTACAGAATAAAAGATTCCACATGCTACACCAAAATTACATAAAACTGTCGGCTTCCAAATACAATAAATCTTCACTTGTGTGACTTTGAAGTCTATGCTATCATCCACATCACTATCAATGTGTCTCTAACTTCCCTTTAACTGTGCAAAGCCAGATTCCATCCCGATTAGGAGCTATTATCTTCTTTCCAAAAACCGCTACTCAGGAACACTGCCTGAATACTGCTTCCACCAAAATGATCATAACTTTCATGTATAAAATAATTATCGTTTGCACTCTTAACCATAGACATATAACATATCAAAGAGTATATCCTCAATGTCACATAGCTCCAATTTCAATATACCACGTGCGCTAATCAAAAAATTGTTTGCTTCTATGCAAGTCTTTGGTAAAACACTGTGTTGACATCAATGACAATCATAGTCATGAATGCAACAACAACTGCTACAAAATGGGTGCCAAACACTTTAGCATTCATTCCTAACAATCTCATCTTCTACATCTTTAAAAATTGCACAAACATTTGACATTGCTCAACCAATGTCTTGTGCCTAAAAAATTGATCAAAAAAATTTGAAACCCACAACTGAATGGTTCTTTCTGATCTCTTTCCATCAAAATTGCTCATTATGTTCTCATCAATTTCAAGTAACCATTTAGTTCTTCTTGAAGGTCTCAATTTTTAAGTTTGTCTTTCTTCCTCCGAAGGGACTTCATTTGTCATATAATTTGGAGATGTGTAACATTGATTTGGTTCTTCTGCGCCATTATCATTGTCAATTCCTTAATATTCAATCAGTGGATTGTCATTGACAATGTCCACACTTCCATTGGCCACATGTACATGTTCATTTTCAAAACCTACATTTTCATCTTCAAAACATAAATTCTCATTTTCAAAACCTACATTTTCATTTTCAAATTCATGTTCTTCACTTGAAACCACATTCAAAGATGGGTCTATGCTGACTCTTCATTCATATTTAAGTTACCTTGTCTCTTGTTCTAATGGGCAACTGTATCCATTTCTCTATACACTTCAACATCTTCATTTGTGAGTCTCCTCTTTCGTTTATGCTTTCGATGACTACTACTCCCCATAGTTAGACCAAAAAGAAGATGCAAATACTTTTGGTAATAGAGAAAATCACCCCAAAAAAGATGAAATACCTTTGGTAATTGAGAAAATCACCCCAAAAAGTGGTTTTTTGTCTTCTCGCTACAACTCGAATCCCGTAATTTAGGAAAAACACATGACTCTCTGGAGGGACCCAAAGAATCTTGTTTTTTTTACACTAGTAAACAAAATTGGATATCTGATATCACCCACCAAAATTTTTACAAAATCTCTCTCTCTCTCACCTTTCTCTCTCCTCTCTTTCTCTCCTCTCTCCTCTCTCTCTCTCACCTAGAGAGAGAGAGGAGAGGAGAGAAAGAGAGAGATAGAGGAGAGAGAGAAAGGTTAGAGAGAGAGAGGGGGGGGAGAGCAAGAGAGAGAGATGAGAGAGGAGAGAGAGAGAGAGAGGTGTCATGAGGACTTCCTAGGGGTCCTAACACATGATAAGGCATACTAGGACCCCTAGGAAGTCCTTATGACCACTTTCAACACATTAGAACTCTCAAGTGTGTCCTAATGGGTCGTATGATCCCTTAGGACACACTTGAGAGTTCCAATGTGTCAAAAGTGGTCATGAGGACTTCCTAGGGGTCCTAACCCATGATAAGACATTCTAAGACCCCAAGGAAGTCCCCATGACCCCTTTTGACACATTTGAATGTTCAAGTGTGTCCTAAGGGGTTGTAGGACCCCTTAGGACACACTTGAGTGTTCTAATGTGTTGAAAGGGGTCATGAGGACTTCCTAGGGGTCCTAACATGTGATAAGGCATACTAGGACCCCTAGGAAGCCCCCATGACCCCTTTCAACACATTGGAACCCTCAAGTGTGTCCTAAGGGGTCCTATGACTTCTTAAAACACACTTGAGGGTTCCAATGTGTTGAAAGGGGTCATGGATGCTTCCTAGGAGTCCCAGTACACCTTATCACATGTTAGGACCCCTAGGAAGTCCTCATGACCCCTTTTGACATATTGGAACCCTCAAGTGTTTCCTAAGGGGTCCTAGGACCCCTTGGGACACACTTGAGCATTCAAATGTGTCAAAAGGGATCATGGGGACTTCCTAGGGGTCCTAGTACACCTTATCATGGGTTAGGACCCTTGAGAAGTCCCCCGTGACCCCTTCCAACACATTGGAACCCTCAAGTGTGTCCTAAGGGGTTATAGGACCCCTTAGGACACACTTGAGGGTTCCAATGTGTCAAAAGGGGTCATGGGGACTTCCTAGGCGTCCTATTATGCCTTATCACGTGTTAGGAACCCTATGAAGTCCCCATGACCTCTTTCGACATATGGGAACCTTGAAGTGTCTTCTAAGGGGTTGTAGGACCCCTTAGGAGACACTTTACGGTTCCAATGTGTCGAAAGGGGTCATGGAGACTTCCCAAGGGTCTTATTATGCCTTATCACATGTTAGGACCCCTAGGAAGTCCTTATGACCCCTTTCAACACATTGGAACTCTCAAGTGTGTCATAAGGGGTCTTACAACCCCTTAGAACACACTTGAGGGTTCCAATGTGTCGAAAGGAGTCATGCAAACATCCTAGGGGTCCTAGTATGCCTTATCATGCGTTAGGACCCCTAAGAAGTCCTCATGACCCCTTTCGACACATTGGAAAAATCAAGTGTGTCCTAAGGGGTCATAGGACCCCTTAGGACACACTTGAGGGTTTCAATGTGTTGAAAGAGATCATGGGGACTTCCTAGGGGTCTTAGTATGCCTTATCACTTGTTAGGACCCATGGGAAGTGCTCATGACCCCTTTCGACACATTGGAACCCTCAAGTGTGTCCTAAGGGGTCCTATGACCCCTTAGGATACACTTAAGGGTTGCAATGTGTCAAAAGGGGTCATGGGGACTTCCTAGGGGTCCTAGTATGTCTTATCATGCATTAGAACCCCTAGGAAGTCCCCATGACCCCTTTTGACACATTTGAACCCTGAAGTGTGTCCTAAGGGGTCCTACGACCCTTTAGGACACATTTGAGCATTAAAATGTGTCAAAAGGGGTCATGAGGACTTCTCAAGATGTCTAGTACGCCTTATCATGGGTTAGGACCCCTAGGAAGTCCTCATGACCGCTTTCGACACATTGGAACCCTCAAGTGTGTCCTAAGGGGTCCTACGACCCCTTAGGACAAACTTCAAGGTTCCAATGTGTTGAAAGAGTTCATGGAGACTTCTTAGGGGTCCTAGTACACGTTATCACATGTTAGGACCCCTAGGAAGTCCTCATGACCATTTTCGACATATTGGAACCCTCAAGTGTGTCCTAAGGGGTCCTACGACCCCTTAGGACACACTTGAGAATTCAAATGTACTAGGACCAGGTCATGGGGACTTCCTAGGGGTCCTAGTATGACCCCTTAGGACACACTTGAGAGTTCTAATGTGTCAAAAGGGGTCATGAGGACTTCCTATAGGTCCTAACACGTGATAAGGTGTACTAGGACCCCTGGGAAGTCCCCATGACCCCTTTTAACATATTTGAATGCTCAAGTGTGTCCTAAGGGGTCATAGGACCCCATAGGACACACTTAAGAGTTCCAATGTGTCAAAAAAGGTCATGGGGACTTCTCAGGGGTCCTAATGCATGATAAGGTGTACTAGGACCCTTAGGAAGTCCCCATGACCCCTTTTGACATATTTGAATTCTCAAGTGTATCCTAAGGGGTCATAGGACCCCTTAAGACACACTTGAGGGTTCCAATGTGTTGAAAGGGGTCATGAGGACTTCCTAGGGGTCCTAATATGTGATAAGGCATACTAGGACCCCTGGGAAGTCCCCATGACCCCATTCAACACATTGGAACCCTCAAGTGTGTCCTAAGGGGTCCTATGACCTCTTGGGACACACTCGAGGGTTCCAATGTGTCAAAAGGGGTCATGGGGACTTCCTACAGGTCCTAACACATGATAAGGAATGCTAGGAACCCTAAGAAGTCCCCATGACCCCTTATGACACACTTGAGGGTTCCAATGTGTTGAAAGAGGTCACGAGGACTTTCTAGGTGTCCTAACATGTGATAAGGCATACTAGGACCCTTGAGAAGTCCACATGACCCCTTTCAATACATTGGAACCCTCAAGTGTGTCCTAATGGGTCCTACAACACCTTAGGACACAATTGAGGGTTCCAATGTGTCGAAAGGGGTCATGGGGACTTCTCAGGGGTCCTAGTATGTCTTATCATGTGTTAGGACCCCTAGGAAGTCCTCATGACCCCTTTCGACACATTGGAACCCTCAAGTGTGTCATAAGGGGTCCTACGACCCCTTAGGACACACTTGAGTATTCAAATGTGTCAAAGGGGTCATGGGGACTTCCTAGGGGTCCTAGTACACCTTATCACATGCTAGGACCCCTAGGAAGTCCTCATGACCCTTTTCAACACATTGGAACCATCAAGTGTCCTCATGACTCTTTTTGACACATTGGAACCATCAAGTGTGTCCTAAGGGTTTGTAAGACCCCTTAGGACACACTTGAGGGTTCCAATGTGTCGAAAGGGGTCATGGGGACTTCCCAAGGGTCCTAGTATGCCTTATCACATGTTAGGACCCCTAGGAAGTCCTCACGACCCCTTTTGACACATTGGAACCTTCAAGTGTGTCCTAATAGGTCCTACGACCTCTTAGGACACACTTGAGCATTAAAATGTACTAGGATCAGCTCATGGGGACTTTTCAAGGCTCATAGTATGACCCCTTAGGACACACTTGAGGGTTCTAATGTGTTGAAATGGGTCATGGGGACTTTCCAGGGGACCTAGTATGCCTTATCATGTGTGAGGACCCCTAGGAAGTCCTCATGACCCCTTTCAACACATTGGAACCCTCAAGTGTGTCCTAAGGGGTCCTACAACCCCTTAGGACACACTTGAGCATTCAAATGTGTCAAAAGGGGTCATGGGGACTTCCTAGGGGTCCTAGTACACCTTATCACACATTAGGACCCCTGGGAAGTCCCCATGACCCCTTTTGACATGTTGGAACCCTCAAGTGTGTCCTAATGGGTCATAGGACCCCTTAGGACACACTTGAGGGTTCCAATGTGTCAAAAGGGGTCATGGGGACTTCCCAGGGGTCCTAGTATGCCTTATCACATGTTAGGACCCCTAGGAAGTCCTTGTGACCCCTTTCAAGACATTAGAACCCTCAAGTGTGTCCTAAGGGGTCCTAAAACCCCTTCAGACACACTTGAGCTTTCAAATATGTCAAAAGGGGTCATGGGGACTTCTTAGGGGTCCTAACGTGTGATAAGGCATACTAGGACACCTAGGAAGTCCCCATGACCCCTTTCAACACATTTGAATGGTCAAGTGTGTTCGGAGGGGTCGTAGGACCCCTAAGGAAACACTTGAGGGTTCCAATGTGTCGAAAGGGGTCATCGGGACTTTCTAAGGGTCCTAGTACACCTTATGACACGTTAGGACCCCTAGGAAGTCCTCATGACCTCTCTCTCTCTCTCAGCTCTAGAGCCTTCACCTCCACTTTTTAATGTATATTTATTTAAAGGTTTCATATACCTTTTTGTGGAAAATGTACCTTAAATGTTCTTACATCAATTTCTATGCCACTGTTAGTTTCTAGAAAAGATGATGAACGTACGGTGGTTCTACAACTAGTTGAAATTTCTTTTTGAGAGTTAAAAAATCAATTTATTGTATTCAATCGAGGGGAAGTCCATTGACATCTACTTATTCAGTATAGTCAGACCGCCGAAATTACAAGGAGTCTGTAAAAAATCTTGTGCTGGATACTTTCAAGAGGATTTGGGCTAAACTTGTCTGTCCTCAAATCGATTATGCAGGTGTTTTTTCAAAATCATTTTGTATATCAAATAATGTAATACATACTAATATAAAAATTTATATTATAATATTTATGCTATGCTATTATTATTTAATATTAATATTTAAAATGAAATTAATATTAACATAAAAAAAATATAGATTAATATGAAACTTGAATTAATATTAACATAAAAAGAATACAACTTAATTTATAAGACAATTAATATTACTATTAAAAAAATACATTTATTATGAAACTTGAATTTGGGAAAAGCGGGGCAATTGAAATTTCAAAATAGGCGGGATTTTTTGGATATTCAATTAGGCTTGGTATTTGCTTTGGCATTACCAAACGTGGGTGGTCAACCCTTTAGGTGTGTTTCATGAGATAGTTCTTGATACTGAGACTTTGACCATGTAGCTGACGACTATTTTTTCACCCGAAATTGATGAAATGAAAAGGGTTTCTTAAACACATTATCAGGTTTCCATCAATATAATTGCTGTCAAATTTTGAGTTTAGTAAGTAATTATTACTTATTTTTCAATTGAGTTATCTTTAAAGTCGTAATTGACATACTGATTGAAAAACAACTATAACTTTCAAACCGTTTAACCTTTTTGAAATCTGAAACATGCGTCACATTCTATGCTTCGGCTACTATAAGAAAAAAAAAGTTTTGAATTTGGTAAAATTTTGAATTAGTTAAGATGGTCAGACACGAGTTTTTTTATTCTGAAAAGTTTGTAGCAGAAAATTCATAATTAATTATTTTTTTGACCAAAAATTACAAAAAAGTATGCGTCACATCCGAGCATGAGTCTACTACTTATATCTAGAATCTTGAGAACATATATTATCATTTGATTGTGATTAAGGTGGTCAAACATACATGTACTTTTTATCTTTTCCCTAAAATTTTTGTAGTACTGCATTGAAATCTAGTATTTTGAATAATTAGACAACAAAAATTTCAAACAAGGGCTAGTAGTTTAGAAACTAAATTCAATTTCCTACAGATTCTACTCTTACAACTTTTTCACATAAGGTTCATAAGATGTTCAACCTTTTACATCAAGTTGACTAACCCTAATTTTCTAATTTTCCATTGCCACTTAAGGCCATAGTTTAGTATATCATGATCTTGCACATACCCATATGGATATATTTACTATTATAAATAAAAGATTCCTTAACACACATTATACCAATCACAACATAAATCTCTCAAAAAAGTAAGCATCAAATCCACAAAATCTGATAAACAAAGATGCATCATCCATATAGGAGACTAACTCAAGAACTCCCCACCTAAGGATTAAAAAGGGTCAGAGGTAGAGTTCCTTCTCATAGAACCTTGGTGATATCTCCATAACAACAACAATGATCGAGGATTTTTTGAGGGCTCGCTCAGACCTATGAGACCAGGTGGAGACGATGCTCGGTACCTGAAAGCCTGCATCACCAAGAAGAGATACATGTGCATACATACATAATGAGACATATGCAAACAGATGACCAGGACCAATACATCATGTGGACCTCAACTGAGTAACTACGACTTCATCTTGATTCATGAAAACACATCAGTCACATATGAAACATGAGATATCATAGATAGTAATGGTTAGATTCAAATCCTTAGGTTAGCTCTACTTCCTCATAAACATATAAAGATAGATAATTAATAAACATTAAACAATAATCATACATGAGTGTATCTAACCATCTGATAAGCATATCATCATCCATAAACATAAATGTGGACATATAGTTCTAATCATCATAATGCAAAATGTCCAAATCAAAGAGTCAAAGTATAATCATCGGAGAGGGTATTACACAACGCATATGCACATTAAAGATAACAAAGCTCAAGAGACCATCATAGGTTGTCTCTTTCTTCGGTCTATATTATTGAAAAAATATTTTACCTTTCATTAGCTCATCAAATCTGAGGATTTGAAAGAATTTAATAGAATATTTTCATGATAACGTATATTATTTAAGTTGACATTGCATGAATTTACCTACTTTGCGCACTTGTAGACTATGAGGATGGTGATAAAGAAGCATCTCCTCCCATGGCCTACATTACTCAAGCCACGGGAGGGGATGCTTCTTTATGGCCATCCTCGTAGTATACAAGTGCACAAAGTATATAAATTCATTCAGTGTCAAACTAAAATAATGTATGTTATACATGAAAATATTCTATTAAATTCTTTCAAATCCCTACATTTGATGAACTAATGAAAGGTAAAATGTTTTTTCAATAATATAGACCGAAGAAAGAGACCAACTATGATGGTCTCTTGAGCTCTGTTATGTTTAGTCCTAGCTACTGGGTAAGGCCTAGAAGACTTATACCTATCGATCATCGAGAATAATCACCACCTTGCCTTTATGTACACTGCATAGTATCCAATATAATTGATCCCAGTCTTGCAAAAACATTTTCACTTGTGCATCTCATCAATATTGGAGGCCTCAAGTAATTTTATATGATCACTAGCACATTTTGTGCATGGATGAGAAGGTTTTATAGACGTAGGTTACTGAATCATCATCTCTGTACTGGTACTCAATCTGGAAACCCTCATATGTATATATCCACTCTAGAAAATCTCCACATCTAGAAAATCTCCACAAAAATCCCTTCTGGCCTCCACTACATATACATCTTCTCAGAATCTAAAAACTCTCCATCATTGATTCCCATCATTTTTTTAGCATCTCCGTGGATTGAGACCTTAAATTATTGAACTTCTCTTTGTTTCAAGAGTAGTTTAACATTCTCTACTTAACAGGGCCAACCACGTGAAGGTGGAAGCTCATCTAGCCCCTCCTAGGAGCGTCTTATGACCCTTTACGACATTTTAAGACCTCTAAGATGTATTCTTAGGGATCGTAAAGGGTCGTAAAGAGTCATAAGGGGTCCTAGGACACAATAGCTAAGAAACATAAATGTAGGCATCATGGTCACAATTTTTTGGAGATGCAACAAAATTGAGTGGTATACCCAGACATGCAAAGAAACCACTACTCTTCTGGTTCCAAGTCGACACTGCGGGATCCAAAAACCATAGATAAGGAATAAATTTAGAGAGTGGAGGAGGTCCATAATGACCAAAATAATACAAGGTCATAGGTCATTATGGCCCTCCTCCACTCTCTAAATTTATTCCTTATCTATGGTTTTTAGATCCCGCAGTGTCAACTTGGAACCAGAGGAGTAGTGGTTGCTTTGCATCATTTGGGTATACCACTCAATTATGTTGTGTCTCCAAAAAATTGTGACCATGATGCCTAAATTTATGTTTCTCAGCTGTTGTGATATCTACATCGTAGTATGTAGTTGTTGCAGCAGTAGAGCATCAAGCACCACCTTCAACACAATATGATCACTAGATAGGTCTGTATGTTTTATGAAACACCTATCCACAATAGAATGGGAAGACATCTTTCTAGCCTGGGCCTAGATCCTACCCCAATTGTCGAAGGATCTAGGCCTAGGCTAGAAAGATGTCTTCCCATTCTATTTAAGCCATATTTCTTGTTCTTGTCAAACTTCCTTGGTATGGTAGGCCTTCTCTCTATAGTACTCTTCTTCAATCTGTGTTCAACGATAAGCATCTTATTCTTCTTCCTAATTGCAGCTAGAGTTTCCTTTTCATCAGGATTCAACTCCACTTCCCCCATCTCATCATCCTCGTCACCCTCAGCTTCCATTCTAATCCCTTCTTCCCTCTCCAGTTCTTCAAGCCTCTGCAAGATATCTCGATCAATAAAGTCTACAACATTGTGTCCATCCATGATCTCAGGAATATCATCGTCTTTCCACTCTTTATTTGCCAAAATATACCACTTCTTCAAGCTTGTAGAGTAATCTTATTAATAAAAGAACTCTTGCCAACATTAGGGTACCCACATATCAAAATAGTTGATGTTATTGGTTCTTGTGCTCAAGGATATCGATTCACTGTTTTGAAATGGCCAAATCATTTTTATTTCGATTGGAGAGAGAAGGAGTAGGAGAAAAAGAGCGGGTGAAAGATGAGCGCGAGAGAAGGTATGTAATTTCTTCATCTTTGATTTCTATCTTTGATGGGCAACATCTTTTGAGCCTTTGGCATCATACTCGACTGCAAATTTCAAATGCATTTCATTTTATTTGATCATGAATGCTCTCTAAAATGACCAATCATGTTTTCTATTTTCTTATATTGAGCTACAACAGAACATAATTCTTTTTGGTGCTTTTCTTTCCCATATTCAGTAGATAAAAATAATGGCGGAAGCCACTTAGCCATCTTTTTTATGTTTTAGGTATTTTACAAAGATACAGGTATGTGGCTTTATCATTCAGTTGCTTGCAGTTATTGGTCAAATGCAAATATTTTGTCAAGTTGAAAGGAAAATAAATCAGTTTGGTGTTTTTGGTTTATGTTAAAAGTTGATTTGGTAAAATCCTCAGAAAACACACTACATGTTCTAAAATGTAAATAAGTTGAATGTTAAATGTAAGATATATATCTCATCCATAGTAATCAAAAGAAAGGACATGAAACTAAGGAGATTTACCAATCCAAAAATATAAGCGAATACAAAACATGATTGGTACCTTATGAATTGGTTTTTGAGGTGCACAATCTTCATCAATCTCCTTAGAAGAAGACCCCTCCTCACTGCTACTACTTTCTTGTTTAACAATTGGTTTGGAAAAATGTATTTAACACAAAAAAAAATTTACAAAACTGAACCAATGGCATGTTTACAACAAAGAAATAGAATGATAATAATATGTTGAAAATTCTATTCTGTTTAATACACACCAAAGGACCAGTCCCAACAATTCTTAAACATACTTTATCCAATATGATGAATTGTTAATAAAGGTCTAATTCTGTAGACTGCTAGCACGAAGGAAGATTTGACCTAGCCAAATCTTCCTTGTACCACACAAAAAACTGTGTGATGACTATGTCTACTCCAACCTTAATTGTTTAAGAATTCATCATATTAGATAAAGTATGTTTAAGAATTGTTGGGACTGGTCCTTTGGAGTGTATTAAACAGAATAGAATTTTTAGCATATTATTGTCATTCTATTTCTTTGTTGTAAACATGCCATTGGTTTAGTTTTGTAAAAAAAATTTGTGTTAAATGCATTTAAAATAAAGGTCTAATTCTGTAGACTGCTAGCACGAAAGAAGATTTGACCTAGCAGTCTACAAAATTAGACCTCTCTCTGTAGCTTTGTCTAATTCTGTAGACTGCTAGGTGTGCTGTAATTTGAGTATTTGTCTGACAAATAATAGGTCTTCTTTAGTATCTTATAATAACATGCTAAATTGATAAAGGTGTTATCTACATTTAATTTGTCAATTACTAATAGATTAAGCATATTATAACTATGCTTAATGTTCCATTTAAATGCATTTAACACAAAAAATAAATTTACAAAATTGAACCAATGGCATGTTCTTCGTGTGGTACCAGGAAGATTTGGCTATCAAATCTTCCTTCGTGAAAGCTAAGCGCGAGAGAAGGTATGTGATTTCTTCATCTTTGATTGGTATCTTTGATGGGCAATGTCTTTCGAGCCTCTGGAATCATATTCGACCACAAATTTCAAATGCATTGCATTTTATTTGATCATGAATGATCACTGAAATGACTGCATTCTATTGGTGTCGTGCCCTAGCCCGTGATTTATCTCCATTATTTGATGTTATTGGCACTTGTGCTCAAGGATATCGATTCATTGTTTTGAAATGTTTGGATTAATGTTTGTTGATATTACTAGCACAACCATTGTATATTATACCTTTATTAATAATTCATCATATCAGATAAAGTATGTGTAAGAATTATTGGGATTGGTCCTTTGGCATACTGGATTTAATTCATAAATGGATTTAATTTTATTTTGTATGTGAAATTTTGGGAGTTGCATGAGAAGTTTTAGTGTCTAAACACTCAACTAATCCCTCTAACCGATTAGGAGTGGTTGAGGAAGTTGAGAGGAAAGTTTTCAAAAATTCATAATCACTTATTAAATGCTTTGGAGACTACTAGTTTGACTGTCCATGTGTTACCAGTAACTGAGATTCATTAAAGGATATAAAACCCTTCATTTTAGGTTATTGTGTGTGGATTCAAATGTAGGTTTGATTTGGTTAATGTTTAGAAGAGATCAATAAATTGTTTAAAGACAACCTTACATGTTTGGAGAGGTTTGAGAGGCACTTATCATGACGGTACCCTCACAAACAACGGCATAGACTGATTTTACTAAGTTTCATTTCTCTGTCGTAGGGGTACAGTCAGAGGGTTCATTGAAAAAATGATCTTTTGAATGGTTACTATGAATATGAATGATTTGATATAGCATATTGCTCATTTTACTTGAAGTTTGGAATAGCTTGTGAAAGGGTGAAAGTACTTTTGATCATTTTGGTTGTGATTGTTCCTCTACACAGTTAGGAAATGTAACTTTCTAATGATTATATGTAGTGTTGAATGGATTAAATGTTTTATTCTTGGTAGAAGTGAATGGAAGGAATAGTGTTGGTGTTAGGTTTCATTTATTATTGAATTCAATGGTTTCCAAGATGTGTTGAGGAGTTTCTCCTTGTTTAATGTTAACCATTCCTACACAATCCACTCATACAACAGTGAAATTACAAAACTGAACCAATGACATCTTTACAACAAAGAAATAGAATGATAATAATATGCTAAAAATTATATTCTATTTAATACACGCCAAAGGACCAGTCCCAACAATTCTTAAACATACTTTATCTGATATGATGAATTGTTAATAAAGGTCTAATTTTGTAGACTGCTAGCACGAAGGAAGATTTGACCTAGCCAAATCTTCCTTGTACCACACAAAAAACTATGTGATAACTATGTCTACTCCAACCTTAATTGTTTAAGAATTCATCATATCAGATAAAGTATGTTTAAGAATTGTTGGGAGTTCTATTAGACCTTTGTTGTAAACATGCCATTGGTTCAGTTTTGTAAAAAAAAAATTTGTTAAATGCATTTGTCATGAGGGGTCTTCTTCTGAGGAGATTGATGAATATTGTGCACCTCAAAAAATTCATAAGGTACCAATCATGTTTTCTATTCGCTTATATTTTTGGATTGGTAAATCTCCTTAGTTTCATGTCCTTTCTTTTGATTACTATGGATGAGATATATATCTTACATTTAACATTCAACTTATTTACATTTTAGATCATGTAGTGTGTTTTCTAAAGATTTTACCAAATCAACTTTTAACATAAACCGAAAACACCAAACTGATTTCTTGCCCTTTTAACTTGACAAAAAAAGTTGAATGTTAAATGTAAGATATATATCTCATCCATAGTAATCAAAAGAAAGGACATGAAACTAAGGAGATTTACCAATCCAAAAATACAAGCGAATACAAAACATTATTGGTACCTTATGAATTGGTTTTTGTGGTGCACGATCTTCATCAATCTATTTAGAAGAAGACCCCTCCTCACTGCTACTGCTTTCTTGTTTAACAATTGGTTTGGAAAAATGCATTTAACACAAAAAAAAATTACAAAACTGAACCAATGGCATATTTACAACAAAGAAATAGAATGATAATAATATGCTGAAAATTCTATTCTATTTAATACACGCCAAAGGACCAGTCCCAAAAAAATTTAAACATACTTTATCTGATATGATGAATTGTTAATAAAGGTCTAATTCTGTAGATTGGTAGCACGAAGGAAGATTTGACCTAGCCAAATCTTCCTTGCACCACACAAAAGATTGTGTGATAACTATGTCTACTCCAACTTTAATTGTTTAAGAAATCATCATATCAGATAAAGTATGTTTAAGAATTGTTGGGAGTTCTATTAGACCTTTGTTGTAAACATGCCATTGATTCAGTTTTGTAAATTATTTTTTTGTGTTAAATGCATTTTTCCAAACCAATTTTTAATCAAGAAAGAAGTAGCGGTGTGGAGGGTCTTCTTCTGAGTAGATTGATGAAGATCGTTCACTTCAAAAACCAATTCATAAGGTACCAATCATGTTTTCTATTCGCTTATATTTTTGGATTGGTAAATATCCTTAGTTTCATGTCCTTTCTTTTGATTACTATGGATGAGATATATATCTTACATTTAACATTCACTGTTTTAAAATGTTTGGGTTCACGTTTGTTGATATTACTAGCACGACGATTGTATATTGTTGAGATGCTCTCTGAAATGACTGCATTCTACTAGTGTCATTCCCTAGCCTGTGATTTATCTCCATTATTTGATGTTATTGGTGCTTGTGCTCAAGGACATCGATTCACTGTTTTGAAATGTTGACTGTTGTTATCAAATGGATAGCCCATGAGCTTCTAGCTAGGCACCATTTGTATTGATAGATTAGGGCATCCAATGTATTGTATCATTGATAGTTGAGACTTTGTTAAAAGGAAATAGGACAAAGAATGATTTTGATTTATTTTCTCTATTTTGATCCCTAAGTGGCTGCCGCAATGATTTTTATTTTGAGTGCAACTTTGATAGAATTTTAGTTGGGTTTTCACTAGGGTTTTTAGTATATTGAGCTACAACAGAACATGATTCTTTTTGGTGCTTTTTTTCCCATATTCAGTAGATAAAAATCATGGTGGTAGCCACTTAGCCATCTTTTTGATGTTCCAGGTATTTTACAAAGATACAAGTATGTGGATTTATCATTCAATTGCTTGTAGTTATTGGTCAAATGCAAATATTTTTTCAAGTTGAAAGGGCAAGAAATTAGTTTGGTGTTTTCCGTTTATGTTAAAAGTTGATTTGGTAAAATCCTCAGGAAACACACTGCATGTTCTAAAATGTAAAGAAGTTGAATGTTAAATGTAAGATATATATCTCATCCATAGTAATCAAAAGAAAGGACATGAAACTAAGGAGATTTACCAATTCAAAAATATAAGTGAATAGAAAACATGATTGGTACCTTATGAATTGGTTTTTGAGGTGCATGATCTTCATCAATCTACTCAGAAGAAGACCCCTCCTCACTGCTACTGCTTTCTTATTTAACAATTGGTTTGGAAAAATGCATTTAACACAAAAAAAAATTTACAAAACTGAACCAATGGCATGTTTACAACAAAGAAATAGAATGATAATAATATGCTAAAAATTTTATTCTGTTTAATACACGCCAAAGGACTAGTCCCAACAATTCTTAAACATAATTTATAAGATATGATGAATTGTTAATAAAGGTCTAATTCTATAGACTGGTAGCACGGAGGAAGATTTAACCTAGCCAAATCTTCCTTGTACCACACAAAAAACTGTGTGATAACTATCTCTACTCCAACCTTAATTGTTTAAGAATTCATCATATTAGATAAAGTATGTTTAAGAATTGTTGGGAGTTTTATTAGACCTTTGTTGTAAACATGCCATTGGTTCAGTTTTGTAAATTATTTTTTTGTGTTAAATGCATTTAAATTGAACATTAAGCATAGTAATAGTATGCTTAATCTATTAGTAATTGGAAGATTAAATGCAGATAACACCTTTATCAGTTTAGCATGTTATTATAAGATACTAAATAAGACCTACTATTTGTCAGAAAAATCTTCATTGTCCCCCACAATGAAGACAATGAAGATTGACCTCCTGCCCCACAACAAAGAACATTGTAATAAGACCTTTTAATCCTAGTGACAGGAACATAGAAGCATTCTAACACATTTGTAAAGAAAATAAGATTTCTATAAAATGAAAGGTTCAACCTAATTAATACTAGCACTTGCACTCAAAGGATAGTGATCTGGCTAAAAGACTTAAGAGAGACTTTGACCTAAGAGCTTCATCATCAAGCTCTACAACCTCTTGTAGCTATCTTCATAGCAACAAGAGTCATTGGATACGTCAAATGTCTCAGAAGTTTGTAATTAGTTTGTAGGTTGACTTTGTACAAATTAGATTGTAATTGAAAATTTAAAAACTATTTGCATCTAGTCATTATTCATGCACCATGCAATATGCATTGTGCAACGCAATGAAATCAACAATGTGTATAGAAATGACAAAAACTATATTCCACAATTCTTGGGCTAAACTCTAAATTTATTTTCTTTTTATATCTCTATGCTATTGAGACCACTTCCATTTTATTAAACATAATTTTTCCCAATTAAAAATCTCAATTAGAATAAGATATAATATAGTGTTAGAATAGACTTTGAACAAAGACATGTAATGCTTATGTTAATGATCTAAAAAGTTGCAAATATAGGAATTGAAAAAGAAGATAGTGCCAAGAAACATTTTCACAAATATGAAATGTGAGGAAAAGTAATAACATTAACAATGCCAAGATTCACAGTATTAAATTTCACCTGCGGATGAGTTTCTACAGTGGGTTGCCCAACATCAAAAATATGTTGAGTTGTATTTGAGCTGTAACTAAGAGTATCATATAGAACAGACCCTAAACTTTGAAAGTGTTCTCCAGCCTGGCAATTCAAAATTCAATCTAGGCAAAGCATCAGTAAGTGAAATAAATTATAGACATCAACATCATCATAATCATTGGAAGCATTTTAAAACACGAACAAGAGAAGGCCAATTCCAAACTAAGCCAAACAATTAATAACTAACTGTTACCAGTTACATGGAGGTTGTAAACCGGTTGGAGAGACTTATTAGAGCATATTAGTTTCTTGTGTTCTAGGTGTATAGGGGAAGTTTCTTAAGGAGAACTGTTCACAGTCAAGAATAGGATAGTGAATATTGAAAATTTGTGAAATTTTTGGCAGAAGTATTGTTAGCTGATACGAACCATTAGGAGGGTATTTTTTTTGGATAGTACTATGTTTCTTGAAAGTTTTTGTGATGCTTCTAAATTTTAAAGACATATTTTATGGCTTAATGATAATATTGATTAGTGTTTTGTTTTCTGATGTAAAATCTTTTTAATATAATTATGGAATGTTTTTGATCATTCATGGTCTTGAAGAAACTTTTCTTCTATTTGATATATCATAAATTCATTGAGTTCTAGTATAGGTGAATTGGCCAGATTAAATAATTTCCAGAGTTAAATTTTTGTTTACCTATGTAAGCTTCACATTCATTCTTTGCTTGTTTTGATTCTCGAGTCTTGACATTGTTTCTCAATGTAATATAGACTGACCACAAGATGGTTAGTTGGTCCTCTCTTTCTATTTAATCATTTGTGTTCTTCATGGTGTAAGTGTCAATATGTTATAATCCAACCAACATGTCATACCCCCACTTCTGACAAACCTCACAGCATGCAAATCATAGCCAAAGACTTGGGTGATCAGCATACACAAACATTGATTACCTTTAAGAAACAATGATCATTAATATTCATTAATGGTGGGCGGTGATTCCTTGGTAATAAAGGCATTGACAACATTCATCATCTTAACCAAGTCATGGGTGGTGATCCTTGAAATAGCACAATTAGTAAAAGGAAATAACAACATAACTAATAATCATTACCTTTATTAATAAGTATAAAACAATGCTTATAGTTTAAATAGAAAGCTGCGTCTCTTAGAAAAGAGATCTTTGTTCAAAGGGATGCATCACTTCATTTGGATATAGAGGCATAGAAGGAAAGACATTTTATTTGGAGTGAGGAAGAAGGAAAATTGGAAAACAAAATATGGAATAATCAGGTTGGAATTGGAGAAGAATTCAAAAATAAACTTGAATTCGAAAAAAGCTAAGTTATCTAGTTCTTTGTTTGAGGCCAGATTATGGTTCTACTTTTGTTCTCATTTGGGTTTGACTTGGGTTCCTTTGGTAGGAACTTGGGTGCCTAGGCCAATCCCAGGTACATCCGCAATTGTGAGTGCCAAAAAATGGGCTCCACGTGCCTAAGAAAACTGTTTTGCACCCTCAAAAATCCATTTGCATATACATTTAAAACTTTTTCAAATTATAAATATGATGCATGAGGTATTTTATTCATAATTTTTTAGGCTAACTCATTATTATTGTAACATGGGTATGAGACCACACTCCATGCCTAATGGTACCTGACATGGAGTGTGGTTCAAATGAACTTGAACTAAATACTGACCGTGATGGCTATGATCATGATAAAGATGAATATGAATATTAAATCTAAAATATGGCTTGTAATTTGAATTTTCATTGTGAATGAAAAAACTATAGATTCAAGTTGACTCATTCTATGTTGTAGTATATTTGTTCCCTAGATCTACCATATTATATATGTGCATCCTATAAGGGACATCTTCTTTTCATCCATGAATCAAAGCTCGGTAAGAGTTCTTAGGAGAAAGACAAGATGTCAGTGGGAGATGGAGAAACCAATCTCAAAATACCACTTGAAGCCTTGCAATGTTGAGGGTGGGATAAAGGCTACACTTGAAACCCTATATAAGGAACAACCTTATTGAGCTTCACTTTGTTTCGAGAATAGTTTTATATTCTGTTCTAAACAGGGACAACCACATGAAGGTGGAAGCTCATTTGGCCCCACCCCCCCCCCCCCCCCCCCCCCCCCCAACATCACTCTAAATTCTTCATTAACATCTAACATTCATTCATTATTTCATCCATTAATAAAATGTAACATTCATTAACACATTATAAAATTTATGAACATTCAATAGCACATAATTAAATTCGTCGGCATATAAAAATCAGTCATTATCAATTATGGTGCATAGATGACAATTATTTCTTTTTTTTCTTTTGATTTCTTGTTTTTAAGAAGTAATTGCAAAGAGGAGCATGGATATCATTATGATCATCTCCCCTTTCATTAGATCTCAATGCATGCCTAGTTCTCTATTGATGCAAAGGGGGGTCATCTGCAATAACATATAAAAGGGTTAAATTAAAAATATTTTATTATAATTAAAACAATTAAAAACATTTTAAAGTATTTTAATACTTTATAAAAGGCCATAATCGTATAGCTCTTTACTTGATCTAGTCACATCATCAACATCGAGATCAGTTTGTCTGGCCTCGGCCTCAACCTCAACCTACTCATTAACAATGACCTCTACACTCTCTACAGTTGCAATACAAATTGTTACATTAATCCAAAAACCAATTGCAATTAAATTTGTATTACTAAACCAATCCATTTAAGATGTTTACTTGTATTAATAGTTACATATAAAAAATTGAATAACAAATGTATACCTCCATCACTCTGATGCACATCCTCATTGTCATCATCACACATAGGTTGTGTACAGCCAAAATCAGCAGGTTGCATTTCAATTTCATACGCATTCATGTTATCATTGTTTTCTTACTTAAAATAAATTCACTCACTTTATGTTAGAACTTAACATCAAATAAACTAATTAGTAAATAATTAAATTTGAAATATCATCTATTTAGCTTACTTACCGCGATGGATCCATCAGTAGAACCTTATGCACTTCTTATTCTTTTTGCCACAACTTTATAGCCTTGTTGGAAGCCAATTCTCTTGTCCTCTTCTATGAGACTTATATTGAACTCTGAGTCCTGCATTTTTTCTTGGTATCCTCAAATTTTATTTCATTGTTTCATCAAAACAAAAAAGATTGAAAATTATAAATAAATATTATAAAGATCAAATTATTATTTTCAGTGTTAAAAGCCATCTACAGATTGTATTTTTCCTCATTTAATTCTGACAATATCAACACTTACAACTCGTGCAACAAGTTTGGAATAACCACTAGAGCCTAGCTTGTGTTGCCCATGCTTTGTAGTCTTGCCTTTGTTGCCTTTGATGTGTCAGGCAATCTATGAAGAGATTGAAATATGTTAGTTCATATAAATATGAAGAGTATTTAGTACACCATTACATTCTTAACAATATCAAATACCTTCTTCTGTTGTCTGGAGGTGTATTTCCTTTTTTTATTTCATTTTTCTTGTTCGCATCCAAAATAAGTTTTTGCCACTCTAAATTAGGAATGCAAGGGGGGCACTGGTACTTTGAGTTTTTAGATAATGTACACCTGTACTGGTCCCTAATATACCTCAAACATAACTCGGCTTTCTGAAGGAGCTTACTCTTCTCAAATGCACAAGGTCCAAATAAGTTTGTCATACTCTCTATGAAAGCATCCTTTAACTTTATATCTTGGGTTTTCCACCTTTTAAGAAAAAAAATAGTGTTAGATTCAAAAATAAATTGAAATTACCTTTAATATAGTTTAAGAAATAGATGTAATGATAACTATCCTATCAATGATATGAAATAAAAATAGTGCATTGGGGTTTTAGTTTGAATATGATGTTCCACCCTGTAGAGACGGTGGGCCCGAATATCCGCAAACACTTGTCACTAAGTTTATCATAAAAAATATCATTCCCTACAAAATAATCATGGGATCATTAGTCGAAGTATATAATAGTATAAAATTAGAATACAATAAATGTAAGCTTCTCATATTGAATGCAAGGTGTAATTAACATACGATAGTATAAAAGAAAGGTCCAATCTTTAAAGTACCTGGAAGTTTTTCTATTTTCAAGGGAACTCCTTCGTTGCTCACAAGCAATATGCAATCCTTCACCATTCCCGTACTAGGAATATGAGAACATCCAGGAAATTCACCATCAAGTGATGCATCTCCTATTGCATAAATTGAATCCATTACGAAATGCCCCTAAGAAAGAATACTTCAAGAGAAATAAATAAATAAATATATATATATATATATATATATATATATATATATATATATATATATATATATATATATATATATATATATATATACATATATATATACACATATATATATATATATATACATATATATATATACATATATATATACATATACATATATATATATACATATATATATACATATATATAAAATGATAGAGAAAATAAAATCTATGTACAAGTAGGTGGTGCCATGGCGTCTGTGGCCATGCTACATCTTGTCGACATTGCAGGATGTAGTACATCTGAGCCTGCCATCGTATGAGGCGGCGATAGTAAATGATCATTGACACGTGCTGAAGAATAAGATTGTTAGAGTAGAATAAAAGCAGTGATTAGCATGGACAATATTGTTAGAGAGTAAAAAAAAATAGTCCAACATGTGATCTACCTGAAGTGGCTGTAGTACCCTCATCATGGCCGTGAGGATCAAAATTATGCAAAAAAAGCTGTAAAAGCAACACTTACACTTATTTTTTAATGACGCATAAAAGACTAGTATAACATAAAAACTATTATTGAACTTTAGTTATAATTAAAAATTACATTAATACTTACTCTGTAATTTTTAGATAGGTGCATCAATTTAGTTTCCCTCTTTTGTGACTCGGGAGTTAGAGGGAATATAGATGCCAATTCAGCCACTTTTTTTCCAATTTTGTGGAGGCATTTTTTAATTACAGAGGCCAGGTCATCACAAGTAGTGAAATCAATAGCTAGGTCCTCGTCAAAGGACTCCTCTTCAGGGATTGCGGGTTCCTTTCCCTTTCTCTACTGACCACCTATCTATAACAACAATATTACTAACACTATTAGAATTAATTTGAAATAGTGATGAAAAGAATATAATAAAAAATACTATTTAACATTTTGCTTCTACCTAATTTGTAGTACAATAACAAAGAGGTTTACCTGCTGGGAAGAAGTGCATGCAGGATCATCATTGTCCCCTCTATGTGCTTGCTCCATATTGTGGCCCTATGTTATTATTTAAAGTTAACCAATAATTAGAATGGAATAGATTAATAAATTTCATTAGAAGATGATGATAAAGATGAGGTGGATGGTGATGAGACTCTCTAAATGTGGCTAGCAAAAAAACTCAATTATTTAATGGTACATAGTATGTACCTCCACCCCCATGATAGTGACATTGTTTGTATCTATGAAATTCAAATTGTAATCAATAAGAAACTCTTCCCCTGCACTTATTGATTTTATCGCGCATACAAATACATGATTTCCCTCATGCGCCTCAAATATGCAATTGGGTTGCTTAATAGTTGACAGAGGTCGTTTGCTATTTATAAAACCTACAATATTCCTTGATGCTTTTGGCCTTCCGTCAATGTATATCGCCACTCTTTTACTTTGCTCATTATCTTTTTGTTGAATATAATTTGCCGAGAGTGCATACCTACGCATACTTTTATTATATTGAACAATTTGCATCCATCTTTTGTAATCGTAACAAGGTCCAACATACTCCATCAATTCAACAACTTTTTTGTAAGAGACCTTTATGCCATCCATGGAAAATAGGCCCAAACCATGTATTGACGATGGTGCAATGCAATATATCTTGTCTTTAACACTAAAATCAATGTTTATTAGAGGAATTTCCTTGGGGACCCATTGTTTCTGTAGATATTGGTACCTAGAGGGCACCTTAATGTCGCCTTTTCTCTCATCATCATAAGAACATGACCCCCCTTGAGCAAGGAAAAATTTCATGCGTTTATTGAATTTTCTTCTAGTCTTTTGACCTCTAGTTGATCTTCCTAATTCAGACATACTGCATGACTCACTTTCTTCTTCCATTCCTATATTTTGCAAATTGTGAAATACATTAATCTCTATAGGGTGTATTGACTTATACCTGTCGATCCATGAGACTGTGTGGGATGCTCATGAAAGGGGTTCGGGTACCTACATATGTAATTCAATTATCTTATGTTAGCTAAAAAATTCATGATACATATACTCAAAAACACATAATAAGTACATTAAAAACCATAAGCATCCCATATGAATTAAAAACATTAAAAGGTACATCACAAATCAATTAGATTAAGCATTGATCGCATAACTACACATTTCTATGAATAAATCAATATTAAATAGATTAAGCAGTGATCACATAACTGTACATTTCATTCATGTCATTCATCTTCTTCTTCTTCCAACTCATCACCATGATCATCGTTATCGTCGACATCATCACCACCACCGTCATTGTCGTCATCTTTGTCATCGTCATCATCGACACCAACATCATCATCATCATCATCATCATCATCATCCCCATGTCTTTTGTGTCTAGCCATTTTATGATTATATGATTATGAATATTTGCATTGTATGCTTTAGTGACCATCCTTTAAGAAACACATCCCCTACAAAAGATTTATATCATTTGAGCCTCTAATATAATTTTGAATTAGTTTTGATTAGCAACAACTAGTTCAATTTGGTTTCCATATATCTTGCTAGAGGTTGCCTACTAATTATGTAATTAGAAAAATATGAGATTTACTTATAGGACAACTTTTCTTTTCATTAGGTAGTTTTTTTGCGGGGGCAGTCGTTGACTATGTCCCTTGCCTGTTACCTCTTCTAGAAAATTGTGGTGTTCTCTTCTTCAAAATTCAACTAGGATTTACACCTTGCTTCATCCATTGAAGTACACAACACACCCAAGTATTGGATGTAGTTGTTCAATTGATTCAAAATTCAACATTGGTGCATTTGAACAAACCTAGGTAGACAATTTCATGTAAAGCATTTAATATGATGGAAAAATTATGACTTACAAATGTGATAAAATATGAGTAATCTTATAATTAAAAGCTAATAATAGATAATTATTATAAATCAAATTTATAGATTAGTATGAAATAAAACAAAGTAATATATTATCATATGAGAATAATGAGTTAAACATACAACAATCACAAGGAGTTGGCAACTATGGTGGCTTTTGTAGGAAACTCTTCTTTGAACAATTCAATTTATATGTTTTTCATCACCTGTTCAACATTTGTTTGGTGCTTATTTTCTTTTTTTGAACTTGATATAGATGTAGAAACAACGGTGATGCTTACCCATTTGCAGTTTATTACCAGCTCATTGTACCCAAGCTGCAAGAGTTGATGATTTTAGGAAGTTTGTATTAGAGATAAGGGACAATATTGTTTCAAAGGAAATAAAACTTAGGTTCATGTCTGATATAGTTGACTTATTTCCTTTGTTGGCATGAAAAATATCTTCGTTCCTTTGTATTTCTTAGATGTGTTAACAATTGAGTTTTTTGTGGTAGAGTTAGGTGTTGAATCTTTTGTGCAATTTGGGCATCTTATTGTTGACAAATATGCTCTTTTACATCCTTGTAAGCATGTTTTTGGGAAGAAGGATATTCTGATTACTGCTACTAATTTAGAGAACAACAAGCTCTTGGGTGCAGATGAGTCACTAGGTTTCAATTTTGCTCTAGATAGGCATGTGGTTTTGTGTCCTAAAGACATGCTTCTGTTAATTATAGGATCTAATGTGTTGGTTGAAATCTTTGCTTTTGCACAGGGTTTCTTCTTGAGCTATTGTGAGTTGAAGGAAGATAGAGATTTGGTTCTTTAGGAGCAAGCCTGGTTTAGGAGCAAGGTAATCTTGTTATTTAGACCTTGGTACCTCGCTTTCAATATCCACACGGTTCTTTTCTTGATCCTTGTTGTGATGTCCTCATTTTGAAATAGAAATTAATATTTTATAAAATAATAAATAAATAAATAAAATGATATAATATAATCTATTATTAAAATAATAAAATAATATATAAGCATAGTAATATATTATTAATATAAAATATTATTAAAATAATAATAATAAAAATATGATATATAAATATAATATAATTTAATATATTGATGATTTAATATAATAACATTAATAAATTATTAAATATAATAAATAATAAATAAGTAATCACACTATAATTATAATCTATTATTATTTATAATAAACAAAATAACATAATATAATCCAAAAGACATGACTTTTGGAAAGGGAAAAAAAGGTATAAGAAAACAATTAGGGGAAAAAGGAAGAAACACAAAGAAATAATATGGTAAACTTAGAGAAAATAATATAGGAAAAAATGAAGGAGAAAAGATAGAAGGAAATGTAGGAGGAACTCAAGGGAGGAAAAAAGAATATACAGAAAATAAAGGAGAGTAAAAGATAAAAGACTTTCAATGAAAATTCAATATGGTGGTATGTCATTTAATATAAATAAATTACACACACACACACACACACAAATATATATATATATATATATATATATATATATATATATATATATATATATATATATATATATATATTATGAGAATTTTTAATCAATACATTCTTGAGTAATTTTAGATTTCTTTTATGAATAAATCTAAAAATAATGATTATATAATCAACATTAAGGTTTGTTCATTTTTATGTCCACCATAGATGATGATTTAGATTCCATATAAAATGAATCTTATATTCGTTAGAGATGGATCTCCATATCTGGAGGGGGCTAGAGGAAATTGTTATAGTTTCCCTAGTCTCGAGATTGTTATAATCTCACGTAGGTGGTATATATACTGATGCCAATCATATGCATATGCGTAGGCTTGGATAGCAATTATTGCTTCCAAGAGATTCTTATGGCCAATGCTCTATGGGATGACATGTCGATATCCTGGTTGCTTAGAGTGGATCTTATATCCCTCAAGCCGAGAATCGAGAATTCTGTGAAGCTTGACCTAGAGGTAGCCTTAAGAATCAAATCCCCCCTTACTATGTAAAGATTGAACTTACGCCACAAATGTCACATTAGTTAAAAATCTAAAATACAAGGGAGTCGGTCAACACGTCAAAGGTCGAATGCATAAGTCAACAATATACCAATAGATTCCCTATAAAATAGAAATAAAAGATGTACAACTATGACCATAACTGACGAAATGATAAAGCATACCTATGTCCAAAGGTAAGAAGAATGTCGACCATTTGTCAAGCATAGTAATGGAGTCACAAAAAGAGATTTCCCACCAAGTATGTAAGCAAGTACAAAGTATCAAGTGAGAGTAACAACCCAAGAGCTTTCGAGAAACTGTCGAATCACATCAGTAAAAGATAAAGATTAGATCAAATATGTACTTCCATATTAATATAAAAAGTAAATAACAAAATTACCGAATACCACCATGTCGAAAATAAAGAAGCATATAACACTGTAAAAGAAACTCCTTCCTAAAAGAAGCTTCAGAAACCTGTTCACAAAAGTTAGCTAGGACCAGAATATTATGGTAGTGCGTTTCCGACCTACCACAAAGCAGTAACACTTCTCTAGAATCCTTCCTGACATGAAGGATTGTTGGCAAAATGGTCAGCGCTCCCCTCGGGATTCATGACATGGCTTAACCATCTCCTGTGTCTTCCATAAGTCTAGTGGTTGTATCGATCATTAACAGGTCAATCTTTTGGTGCAACAACAACTACTACTTGTAACAAGTGGTATCAGAGCTTTGTCATAGGTTCAAATCCCCTCAGGTAACGCTAAGGGGGAGATTGTTTGAAAAATGGTCAGCCCTCCCCTCAAGATTCGTGACATGGCTTAACCACCTCCTATGTATTCTATAAGTCTATTCGTTGTATCGAGCATTAACAGGTCGATCTTTTAGTGCAACGAAAACTACTACTTGTAACAAGGATACCCAACCTAACTAGAAGTAATCTAACAAAGTAAAACTAAGGAGTAATGTAATATGTGCTACTTGTTACATCCACATTCAGTTTCCAATATAACATGTCATGGACTTCCAAAGAAAACCTTGTAATTCTACTTCCATTTCATACATATGGAAAATATCATGCAAAGATTCACATTTTATGCATAGTACATCAAGTTTTCATGGTGTATTCAACATACATAAAGGAACATAACAAAAAAATTTCTCTTAACTATCAAAAACATGTCAAGATCATAATATCTGCCAATATCTCTTTTAGTTCAAATGATAATTATAACTTGAATTATTCATAGTACATGGAGAAAACCCATAAATACACATATAACAATTTTATTTCATAACGAAGCATAAATTATAACAATGATTAACAGGTACTTCGTAATAGGTCTAAAAAATTTACATGCCTAAGCTTTCCTTCATCTATCTACTCATTAAGATTTAATTTTCACCTCTTTTATTTTCTGTAGTAATGAAATAAGAAATAACAATATCCTAAATCATTATCATCAAGACATGGGTAAACCATATGCATCATTTCGACATATTAAACTAGAAACATCAACTCTTTCTTGAGCAACATATTGAGAATAACTTTTATTTTGTATCTAACCAATGTAGAAGAACATATACATAGTTCCAATTTAAACACAAGGCTAACGAACATTCCATCCCCGTGGTTCTCAATAGGCAATATAATTGTATAATAAATCTAAGGAATTCCAAGCACATATAGGCTTTTCTTTATAGGATCTTTTATTTCTTTAAGCATAGAGAAACACAAACAAACATTCTTGCATACATCAGCACATGCAAATACCATTTAACATATTATTTTATCTGGTATACAAATTAATCATAATCTCCAAAAGTATGCACTTTGTAATGTTTTAGATATGGCCTTATATTCACAGAATCATTCAGTCATACATAGTATTTATCTATGCATAAAAACTCAATGTAAAGATAATGAAAATAAGCTTACACATAGGCATGGTAGGGTGTTTCTAAAAAAAAATCTAGGATCCTTGTTGTCAATTTTTTTTACATAGAGAAAACATTATAAATATATATAGGAAGCTAAAAACACTATTAAAGAGGAACTAAAGTAATGTCTTTAGGCCCACCATTTTTTATTACAATTCCACAAGGAATGAATAATGTTATAGCGGTGATCAAAACCCAAAAGGAAATTTATTTTATAGAAGAGAAGTTGTTCTACTAAAGTTTACATTGCTTTGGCTGCTACAAATCCATCTCTACTACTAGAAACACGATACTCACCAAACACAAAGAAATATAAGTGTTTTCCAAAAGAAAAACTAAGGAATGATGCCCAATCCAAAGAAATGACAATACACATCTTCAGGAAAAATGATATTCCATCCTTGAATTTCTCTCTATACTTTTTCTTATGCAATGCATAAGACTATCTATCCACTCATGTCGTTCCAACTATTTTACAGATTTTCCACTTTTCAAATTACTTGACTTCAAAAGCACCACAAAACAAACTACCAAACATGAGGATCAGAGCACGATGATTTTTAAGCACACGATCATTTCTTTAAGGTGGAAAAGAATCACACTTCACACCTATGTCTACAACAAGATTAATGATTCAAGGTAGAAGATTCCAAAAATATTACCTTAGGATACGGATTTCCCAATACACAAAACTGTTGGAAACTACAATTGAAACAATTGTTATATTGTCATTGATGTCAAACCTTAACTGGTAAGGCAGTTTCTATCTAGGAGAGTACCATATGTTTTGATTGATGAAGAGAATTTGAAAAGAAAAAATTAAAGAGAACCTAAGAAAAGGTTGAGTTATGTGATACTTCAATGGGTACTTGATTAGTTGGAACACTGACAAAATAATGTGTTGTTTATCTTTAACACCAAGTGAAGAAGAAAGACTGGAGACATAGGCTTAACCGAGAAAAAGTGAAGAAATCTAGTTTAAGCTGAGTGATATTAATTGTCGACCGAGCACCAGTATATGTTGAGCAAATCTAGTGTTGACCGAACATATTGCCGAGTGACAGTGTTTGCCGAGAAGGAAAGTGTTAGCAATGACCGATATACATAGTAATGACTGAGGAGATGAACATAGTATTGACCGAGTGTCAGTAGTTTACATTTTGAGAAAGAATTGAGAATCTCAGCTAACATAGTTGAGTTCTTGGGATATGTAAAATGTGTTGACATTATTAATGAATGGTATGAAGAATTTAATGCATGGTAAATCATTTTTTATGGATTCAAAGAGAAGTTTGTGTTAAGGTTTTAGGATCATTGTAAATGTAATAGCACTCCTAATTGTATGTATTTTCCAAATGCATCGATCTCTTTGTATTTATACATGAAAAGGACAAGAAGAGACATGTCCCTTCATGGCACATGTCTATTCATTAATTTATTTTATCAATTTAACTATTTATTTATTATGAGAATAATTATAATCTAAATTTATCAATTATTATAATCTAAATTATTTTATCAATTTAACTATATATGTGTGTGTGTGTGTGTGTGTGTAGTAATATCAATTATTATATATATATTGATATATATGTATATCTATAATAAATCATTTCTCAGAATAATCGTATAGTTAGTATTATTTATTTGACCAATGCTACAAACATCAACACTCCCTCTTAGATAGGGAGGATAAATCAATCTAATGTCAATACTTAAGATACTTGACAATATCAATTATATGATGTAAGCAATAAAGGGATCATCCTCATGATGTAATCAATAGAAACATATTATCAATGTGTGGATTGCCTCCATCGATGATTTGATCCCCAAGTCCTCAAGTGGATTGCCTCCATCGGTGATTCTATCCATAAGTCCTTAGGTGGATTGCCTCCATTGGCGATTCTATCCATTGATATCTTGAGTATTGGCCTATCAGAATGTCAACACATGACATTCACCTAAGTACTCAAGAGTTCATAAATATATCATCTCATGATATCGAGAGCATTGGCCTGCAGAATATCAACTCTCAAGATATTCACCAAGTGCTTAGAGTAATGGCCTACCAACATCAATTCTCATGATGTCCACCAAGTACTCAAGAGTTTATAAAGATATCATCTCATGATATCGAGAGCATTGGCCTATAGAATATCAACTCTCAAGATATTCACCAAGTGCTTAGAGTAATGGCCTACCGACATCAATTATCATGATGTCCACCAAGTACTCAAGAGTTCATAAAGATATCATCTCATGATATCGAGAGCATTGGCATGTAGAATATCAAGTCTCATGATATTCACCAAGTGCTCAGAGTAATGCCCTATAGAATATCAAGTCTCATGATATCCACCAAGTACTCAACAAATGTTCATAGGTAATGTGCACTTACCATAAGAACATTCACATCATCTCTTATGATATGTTCTAGCCATCACAAGATGTCTATCACAATAGAAGATGTCATCTATTATGATTTGTTTCATCCATCACAGGATGTCTATCATAATAGAAGGCCCCATCTATCACGATTTGTTTCGGCCATCACAAAATGTCTATCACAATAGAAGATCAAGTTATTGTAAGATCATCACCTTCCAATAACTTTTGCAAATACAAGTGATAATCATATCAAATTCTTCACTTCCTCATGATTTACACAGGGGGAAGGCCCATAAAAAACATTCATGATTCATTAGTATAATAATCAATTATATCAAGTTTAACTCAAAAGTGTTTCACCTTCAATAGTGAACTCCCTCTTGATCAATATGATCAAGATTGTCACAAGTTGACTGAACCATCTGCTCACTCTGAAGCTCAAGTTTATCAACTTATTAACCTCTTTTGAAATGTTAGACTCCCTTTTCATCTAGTCTCAATCATCGATTCATTTGCAAGTATCAAGTTCTTTCTCCCTTGAATGCAATTATCATGTGCTTCTGTCCCGAAGGTATGTCAGAGAGAGATTACAAATAGCTCACTAAACTATCTCGACCAAAAATACCAATGATAGAAGCATACAAGAGTTTACTAACCAATAGTATAGCATGAGTTACAAACTCAAAAATTATGTGCATTAATAAATCATGAAATACTTATCTTTTATAAATTTTAATTATTTCATTCTATAAGGTGAGCCCATCTAGAAAATATCAGGCAAATTCACAAAATGATGTCGCCATTCTTGAACATTACCATAATTCTTCACATGACTTGTCTTGAATATCCAAAAGTTATATACACTATGATAGCCTTCAATATGATTCAATCTCCCTTCAAGCGGTTAGGCTTTTAAAGAAGGAACCTCACTCTTTTACAATTTTTGCATAGACTCATACACAGTCGGTCATAAATTTTGAACCTGACATTTTCTATCCAATCACTCCAGTGAGATTCTTCTAAATTAGGTTATCACCAACATATCCCAAATTCAAAAATATCCAACGGTGCATTTGTGAGATATGGTCCTCGTACTAAGACTATATTTTGTGAGATAGTCGCACATTCACCATCAACAAACTACTCTCTTACATTTGCAACTTGGCTCTGATACCATGTTAAGGTTTTAGGATCATTGCAAATGTAATAGCACTCCTGATTGTATGTATTTTCCAAATGCATTGATCTCTTTGTATTTATACATGAAAAGGACAAGAAGAGACATGTCCCTTCATGGGACATGTCTGTTCATTAATTTATTTTCTCAATTTAACTATTTAGTTATTATGAGAATAATTATAATCTAACTTTGTGTGTGTGTGTGTGTGTGTAGTAATATTAATTATTATATATATTGATATATATGTATATATAATAAATTATTTCTCATAATAATCATATAGTTAGTATTATTTATCTAACCAATACTACAAACATCAATAGTTTGAAGATGTATCTAGAAGGAAAAGAAGGAGAACATAATGATGGAAGGATTTGATGAATCTGACCTAAACCTAAGATCTATGGAAGAGATTAAGCGGTAAAAGTTTAATCTACCTGGTCAAGGAGGTATAAGGATAACCTAATTGTGAGGTTACAATATAGAGAAGAGGTTGATGTTATTGACTGATGAGTCTAAGAAGAAAGCTGAAGGTGAAGTTGTGAAGAACTGAACAGAGTTGTGGTGATTGCTTGAAGAGAATTCTGAGCAGATCAGAGATAGATATGGAAATGAAGGTCAATCCGTAAATCAACATATATGCAAAGTGGATCTATATTTGCAAAGTGAGTTGTATATTTTTAGATGAGAACCTACTGTTACTTTCTAACCATTATATCAGTCTAAATCCTTTAATCAAGGTTGACCTAACAATCATTTTGTCTAATGGCTTCAAGCAGCCGGCAAGCAGGGAGCAATGGAGGAAAGGCGGGAATCCAAATTTTAAACCTACATGTGTGTGGTTTCATCTCTCGCAGTGCAGGCCCCTCTGGCACTGGGGGAATCCCTACGAATTCTTTTGGGGATGATGCTGAAAAATAGGAACAGGATGGAGCTACGAGTGACGGCGACCTAGGAGGGGGACCCATTAAGGAACCTGAGACAACTAAATGGTCATCCCTTTTTGGGATTAAATTGACATGTAAATCTAGATTTTCGCCTGTTATAAATATTCAAACTTATCTGAAGGGAAATATGCAATTTCTATTCCTGATCAAGTCATTGACCATAACATAAAAAGTATGGAAAACTCGCTTGTTGGTCGGTTCATTAGGGTTAGACCTAACATTGAAACTATCTGAGGCTTTGTTAACAAGAGATGGAATCTTAAAGGTCAAGTGGATGTTATTGCTACAAACAAAGGTTATCTCTCTTTTTTTTTCTCTTATGAAGAAGATAGGAAACAGACTATCAGTAGTGGACCGTGGTGCATAGGTATAAGCACTATGTTTTTACAGAAATGGTACCCTAACATGACTCTAAATGAGGACTTTATAGTTCAAACCCCTATCTAGGTTAAGCTTCTTGGGTTTCCTCTTGAGTACTAGAATGAAGATGTATTTCTAGGAATAGCAAGATCTTTTGGTGAACTGCTATCTATAGACCCTATTACAGCCTCAAGAAGAAGATTAACACATGCTAGAATATGTGTTGGAATAGTCCCTGATGCTGATATGTTGGAACAAATAGAAATGGAATCCAAGCTTGGAAAATGGAATCAGAAGTTAGAATATGAAACAATACCTTTTTCTTGCTTCAGATGCAAAAAACATGGGCACTAGGCTAAAAAATGTCCATCAAACATGGCTAAGAAATCCCAGGATAAAAAGATTTGGAAACCGATAGAAAAGAAGGGAGAAACATCAGTTGGTGAGACCAGTCCTATTCCTAATAAAAGTGAGGAAAATAATGATGAAATAGAAAGATTGGAAAATGGAAAAAATAAGGACAACAAGGAAGATACAAAAAAGGATCAGACAAGCCAATTCAAAGGTTCAGAAGCCATGGACAATCTTAACCCTAAGAATAAAACTCAGACTAATCAAGCCAAAGAGGAAGAAAAGAAAAATGGGTTTGTTTAAGACACTTTTGAGTTACAAAAAGAAGTAAATCCTATCATACAAAGTAATTCAACACAGATTCATCAAGATGGAGAGATCTTTCCGATTCCAATCAATGGGATCTTCCTCAAGCTTTTCTTTGAGGGTTAGTTTTTTTAGTTTAGGTTTCATTTCAATAAGTGTTGTCAAGCACTAGGTGTCTTTAGGTTGTATGAGTCTTAGTTTAGGTGCATTTTCATTTCAATAAAAGTTTCATATGTATGTTCTGGTTTTCTAACTCCATTTCCCAATGAATAAGGTCTATAGTTCATGTCTAGCAGACAGACGTCTAGCAGAAGTTGCCAGAATTGTTATCTTAATTTTCTACATCCAGGATGATAAACATAAATAGGAAAAGATTGCATGAAGGTACATCCATTCAACATTACTTTTCAAGTGATGAAGATAAATATTTTTCTATTGCATTAATATCATTAGTTATATTATACTCTAAGTATTGATCATATCCAAATTTTCAAATTCATAATTGATCATTACATTGTGCATTCAAACTTAATGTAATAGAGAAATGTTCTTTCATATTTCATCTTTCATGTTGAAACTGAGATCAAATGACATAAAAGAAAGCATGATAGAAGTATGAGTAGGGTCCCATGCATTGCCTTATAAAGTCATCTGCATTTAGGACTTGGTTGTCTGTTTTGGTCCAAGTCTTCAGGTCTTTGTCTGAGTCTTTATGTCATGTGTCTTAGGTCTTAGGGTTTTGTCCTGCATCATAGATGAAAAAATGTTAGATCCAATTGGATCTAAGTAGTACATGAAAACCTAGTATCATCATACAACAATCAAATCTTTCAGAGCTGCACATCTATCTGTAATAGCAATGCAATATAAAAATATGCATCTGCATAAACTGAATAATAGTATTAAAGGGACATGACTCCATGAAACCTTTTACTATTTATGGTCATCGTTATGCATGTTTTTTTTATATAAACTAGATATCTAAATCAAAGGGACTTAGTTCTTGTAGCTAAGAAACCTTTTTCAGAAACAGCAGGGTAGTGTTAGGTTAGTGAACACCATCAGTTGACCAACATTAATGCATGAATGTCATCATACCTAGCATTCTCACACAAAATTGACCATTTGGTCATGTTCGCTAACCTACCATATTGGATTTGATGTTTCTTTTTAAACAGAGTAAGAAGAGATACATTCCAAGAAATGGACTGTGTATTCCATATCACAGTAAAAAAGCAAGAAAGAAGATGCAGTATCAAATGCATTGAAAAGATGCTACAATTTGTGCATACATAGAAAAGAGGGACAACTGTGTTGTTCTCATAAGAAGAATTCATTACTGATGTGCAAGTAAATGGTCAAGTAACAGTGGTATCAAGATTATGTGCATGTACAAAGAAAATGAATAATAGTTACATCTATTTTCTAATGTTGTTATATAGATGTGTCAGTTCAGCAACAATGTTTTAAAAAGATGACCACTGGTGAATTGCAGAATGTCAAATATAGGAAATGATCAAATGATAGTTTTATTAAAAGATACATGTTCAATCACAGTGCTGAAGAAATGCTACAGAAATTGCATTTTTTAAGTATCAAGAAATGTTCACAAAATTGTATTTATGGATGTCACGAGCCCGTGCTCGAACTTCATGAATCAACATTTTATGGGTGTCACGAGCCCGTGCTCAAACCCCATGAACTAGCATTCAAAACATTTTTGCATTCCACATTTAGAGAGAAATCATTTGATAACTTGTCACTGTTATTCCAGTACAGTTAAAGCCAGGTAGCATGAAGATACAAACAATATCTTATAATACAATCAAGCACATATCCAAGTTAAGAAAACATTGTGAAGTCATAGCCCAACAGAGAAGATCAAGGCATGATGGCTACTATTGGTCACGACAGGATAGTAGAGTAAAGAAAGTACAAGCATGGTCACTGTCGATAGTGGATAGTAGACATCAAATAATGAAACCCCAAGTCGATAGCTAAAGACAACAAAAAATCCAAACTATAGATGACTGGTGAAAACTTGGAGCATCATACAATAGCTCAAGTTTTTTAATCCGCAAAGAAGGAGCAATTAACACTGGATTTTTCAAGCAATAATACATTATGGAGTGAAATATCTATCAGTTTTTCCATCTAAACAACAAAGAGAAGACCCCAAGATTATTGCAATGTAAAGGAGAATATAACTAAACTGCTTAGCCATTTATCAACATGTTCAAAGTTTAAAAGAGAATGGTGTTACTTATCTCGAGATCACAGGTCGAGATCTTTGTAGGAGCACCAAATGCAATCAAAGCCCAAGTTCCAACATCAAAATCTGAGTTCCTTTTGGAGATCTGAGCTTCATGCTCAAGATACAAGTAGAGGAGAGTTTCACATACAGTTTTAATTCCTATTCTTCAGCAAGCTAAGTCCCAGATCTAAGAGCTAAACACAGAGGGAATGAAGGCAGTCCCGTGCTCATTTGTCATAGTCATGAGTTCCAGCTATAGAGCCCGAGCTCTTTGACAACTTCCAGTTAGAGCCCGAGCTTCATGCTCAAGTCACAATCATAGCTGAAGATAAAATAAAAACCACAGAGATAGCTCGAAATACAAGCCGAGAGAAGACAGAGGGAGCTTTGAAACACAACACAACTTTCTTTGTAATATTGATCTCCAAATCCAAAACTAGAACATAGAGAAGTGAAAGCCAGGCTCGAGATCATTGCAAGAAATATTGCCATAGATTAGGGTTAACTTTCATTTTTTCCCCAAATGCAAATGAAACTCGAAGACCAAGAAAAGCCAAGTTTTGATGAGTTTTGAAGTCCGTTGACAGAGAGCAATTAAGGCCATTGAAGATTGCAATATATGACAGCTAGTGCCTCGAATTTACAAATGCCATGACAGCCATCTAGCCTTTTCTATGATGTGATATTTTGAAAGGCGGTTGATTGCATAATGTTGGTCATGTTGACCTTATCTTATATTTTCGATAGTGGGCTTAAGACATGGGTTATATATATTGAGTTAAGGCCCAATTTTTGGTAGGGCATGATTTATGCTCATGAATTAGGGTTTCTTAGATAAATTGGAGGGCTGATTTGGAGGGCTTTGATTTTCAAATCTAGCCTTAGGAGGGTATATATCTGAATTTCATAATCATATTTAGAGGTGCAGAATTGAGGAGAAGGTGACTTTGTGAACATATTGGTTCCATTATGCCCTTTTACATATGTTTTGCAACGATTTTTTTAGATTTTGAAGGAAATAAAGCAACTTCTCCATATTTCATATATTTTTTCAGAGTATTGACATCAATCCTATTCATCTTTTCTGCATTTCAGTGTTGTATGTTTTGTGTAACAAAGATAAGTGAGTTAATTCAATCCTTTTCTAAGTTATCAAAATCAAACCTTTTGCAAAATCTGTATGTTTGTTGTCAGATTTTCATTGTTAGTGGTGCATACCCTAATAGTGAGTTTAAGTCAACCAATATGTTGAATAGTGCATGTTTAAGGAAAATCTCAATAGTTTATGTATTGTGGATGCTGGTTTGAAGTTTTTGATAAGTCTAAATCTATTTTGGTGTATCACCCCCCTTTTTCATTCAGTTTTTAAGTTATCTCTCTTCCCTTTTCCAATCAAAGTTACAGACAAAGGTGATATTTCAAATCCAATAGGAACCGGCCTAGAATCTAGAGATTCCTTCTTAATCAGAGCCCACCCACAACTCGAGAAGGTTTCCATTATTACCATGAAATATTAGTGTACCCTTATGCTTGAGTTAGGGTGATATTTCAAGGCCTTAACAGAAACTTTTGGGAATATATTCTCAACCAAGGCGTATATTATGGCAGAACTTAAAGATATTTAGGATTCAATTCAAAAAATAGGCTATTCGAATGTCCCTAAGGAGAAATAAATTGAAGTTCTCATTAAGTATCATGATATGGTGCATAAGGAAGAAATATTCTAGAAACAAAGATCTTGAAATACCTGGCTCAGAGAGGGAGACAAAAATTATAAATTCTTCCATATATCGACAATCAAGCATAAAGCTGCTAATAGAATATCCAAACTCGTAGTTAATAACAACATTTTAGAGGAGGAAGATATCACTAAGGAAGAAAAGGTTTATTTTTCTAATTTTCTAACTCAGAACAAAATGTTTGACCAAAATTCTCAACAAGAGATCTTGGCAAGTATCCCTAAAATTGTTACTGACCAAGATAATTTGTTTCTTAAAGTTATTCCCTCTAATGAAGAAATAAGAAAGGATGTCTTCTCATTCGAAGGTAAAAAATCCCCAGGCCCTGATGGATTCCCTATGTTCTTCTTTCAAATGTACTGGCCTATAGTTGGGAAGGATGTCTCTAATGTTGTTAAAGAATTTTTTGGAGCTAAAAGAATCCTTAAAGAGCTTAATGGAACCTTTATTGCCCTCATTCCTAAAAAGGCAGGGGTTGATACTATGGATCTCTTTAGACCTATTAGTCTTTGTAATTCCACTTATAAGATCATGTCTAAAGTGATAACATCCAGAATGTTGACTCTCCTTCCTAGGATTATCTCTCATCAACAAACTGGTTTTGTTCTGGGTAGACAAATATTGGACTCCATCATCACAGTTCATGAAAATATTCACTCTCTGGTCATGGCTAAGAAAGAAGGGTTTGTCCTGAAAATTGATCTCTATAAAGCTTATGATAGAGTTGATTGGGAATTTTTACATAAAATTCTCCTTGCTTTTGGTTTTAATAATATCTGCTCTAAGATTCTGATGCAGCTTGTCACTTCAGCTTCCTTCTCTATTTTAGTTAATGGCTCTCCTTCTCCCTTTTTTAAATCCTCAAGAGGTCTGAGACAAGGGGATCCCCTCTCCCCTGTGTTGTTTGTAATTATGGCTAAATGTTTGGGCAAATTCATTGTCAATGTTGTCCACAAGGGTGACCTTAAAGGCCTCAGACCTTCATCGTCCAGCTTGATTTTCTCTCACCAACAATTTGTGGATGACTCTATTTTCCTGGGAGAAGCTACTATCTCTGCAGCTAGGAACCTCAAAACTATCCTCAAAAAGTATAGCAATGCTATAGGTCAAACTATCAACTGGAACAAAAGCTCTATTTATTTTATAAATACTCTGGAATATAGACAGACTAAAATCATTAGAATTTTGGATCGCCAAATAGGCCAACTCCCTGCTACCTACTTGGGTCTCCCGCTTGGTCTTAGTCCCTTAGAAGCTTTCTGGAGCACCATTGTTGACAAATTTCACAAAAACCTTGCTGGATGGAAAGGAGCTCTTCTAAGTCAACTAGGTAAAACTCAATTGTTGAAATCCTCTCTTTAGAGTATTCCTATTTATGCTCATAGTCTTTTTAGGATACCTAACAAATATGTTGAATCCATTGCAAAGATTCAAAGAAATGTCCTATGGTCTGGAGTTGAAAAAAATAAAAGAATTTCCCTTATCTCTTGGGCAAAGGTTTGCATGCCTAATATAAAAGGAGGTCTTGGAATCAGAAGGATCAGAAGCTTGAATGATTCCCTTCTTTCTAAGCTTGGCTGGAGGGGCTATAGGTCCAAGGGGGAATGGAGTACTATATGGAACAATAAATATAAAAGACACACCCCTTATCTCCACAATTTTCTGGACAGTGAAGATAACGTTGTTGGTTCTTGCATTTGGAAGAATGTTATCAAGGTGAAAAATATTATTTGGAAAGGTGTTAAATGGAAAGTTGGCAAAGGGGATAAGATTGATTTTTGGGGAGATATTTGGGTCTGGGAGTCCCCTTTCCTGGAGAACCCTAATTGGGGGCTTCATGCTGAAATTTGTAAATCTAAAATTTGGTCCAAAGTTATTGATTATTGGGTCAATAATCAATGGATAGATCTTTCCAAGATTCATCTGACTCTCCACTCCCTAAATATTATCCTTAATGCTTTTGTTCTATATGAGGAGGAAGACACTCTATTATGGAAATTTACCCCTAGTGGTAATTTCTCTGTTGGTTCGGCCTATAACCTAAACTATATTAATCACGAAACTCCTATATGGGCCAAAGCTTGGATAAAAGGCCTAACTCTTAAAATTAATACTTTCTTCTGGATGATGCTTCAAAAAAAATCCTTACTTTTGATAACCTCAAGCTAAGGGGACTGTGTTTTCCTAACATGTGTTTCTTGTGTAGGAAAGATGAAGAATTTGTTAACCACCTTTTCATCCAATTCTCTTTTTCCCATGAAATATGGTCTTTTCTTATGGCTGCTTTCAACCTTCAATGGGTCCTCCCATCTAACATCTAGAGAATGTTCAGCTCTTGGAATATTATTGGCAAAAATAAGGCTATCAAAAAAATATGGCAGATTGCTTTGCCTCATATTTGTTAGGCTATCTGGAAAGAGAGGAATGATAGAATTTTTAGAGACAACTCTATCCCCTCTAAGATCTTATTTGAAAAACCTAAAAACTTGATTATTGAAAACTACAGAATCATGGATTTCAATTCCAATACTGGTGGGAATGGGGATATTACTATATTAAAGAATTGGAGAATTCAAACTAAAAATGAAGATAAAAAAAACCCTAAGGATGAAGCTAAATGAGAAAGTCCTCCTATTGGCTAGATGAAGGTGAATTTTGATGGCGCTTCAAAAGGGAATCCTAGCACCGCTAGCTATGGTATTGTGATCTATGATGACACAGGTAAATGTAAAGCTATAAGAGCCATTCCTATTGGTTTTCAAAGTAATCATGTGGAAGAGGACATGGCTTCTTACCATGGTATTCTTTTAGCTAAAGATTTTAAATGCAAGAACCTCTGGTTAGAGTGATGAAGGAGCATCTTGGGTCTTTGAGCAATCTTGCATCAACCAAAAACATTTCTTGTTTTCTGTTGTTTGCATTATAATCATCACATTTGTTGGTTTCATGTTGTGCGAAGCTTACATGATGTTGAGGATCTATTTAGGAACCTTCTCCTATGAGCACATAAAGATTGGATGGACTGTTTCAAAGTTACAGATGTTTTCCTTGCCACTGGAGCCGTATTTTCCTGCATTCTGGGTGCTAATTGCGCATCATGTAGCTGTTGATCCTTAAGGAATCAGCCTTTGTGCTCTTAGGGACTTCAAGAGCACCTAAAGTACTATCTTTATATAAGACTGCAAGTCCTAATTCATTATGAGGAAAAAGTTATGACCATTTTTCTCAGGTACCTATTTTCAGCCAGTTTACACGTGAAACATGGAGTGTTTCTTCTTGCGTGGTTCCGTGTGATGAGATGGGGCCTTGCAAAGTTAGGGAAATGTTATTGGATCATGTGTGGACCTAAATGTAAAGTCGCATTAAGTTTTGATCATTCTTCCATTAGTTTTAGTTTACTCTTCAAGGCTGGACCTATAATGTAATTAAATGCCTGACTGGCCGACTTGTGGCTTTGCTGGCTATATAAGAAGTCTAGGTTGATGTAGTAAGAAATCAAGAAGAGTATTAGGAAGGTTGATTATCAAGATACATCATTGGAGAAAAGATAGGATGCAAGCTGAGATTCTGATTTCATAATTTCTTTGTATAAGGCCGAAACCCGGAAGGCCTCACAGCCGAGCATGTTGAAGGAAATAATATAAATTCTCTATTGTTGTTGCTAGTTGATTGTCTCATATCCATTGTGTTTTCACTGATTTCATGTGGTATTCATATTTATTTTGTGTGTAACGCTGAGAAGGGCTTGGTTGTTGATTCAAGTGGACTCAATTCTGCTTGATTTTGCTTGTTTCTACCCTACCCCTGTGTCAAGTGGTATCAGAGCAAGTTCTTTCTTGCAGATTGGATCGTGGAGAACCTTATTGGATTGGTTGTAGGGTGGCAGATCTAAGATCTAACCTATAATTGGTAGAAGGTTACGATCTTGCTGGAACTTGATTTTCAAGATGGTTCGAGGTAGAGGAAATGATAATGCTATCATGGATATGTTGAGGCAGATTGAAACTAGGCTTGAAGTTGTAGAGACAGCCCAGAGAAGAGGCGCACATCTTGAAGATGTTAGTGATGAAGAAGAAGAAGCAGTACCTAATCTTGAAGTTGAAGTTGAACAAGATGAGGAAAGGCTTTTAAGAGTTTTGTCTAAGGCTAACTCCAGACCTTCAGTTGAAGTTGCTTGCTATGATGGAAGACTTGAGACCAATACACTTTTGGATTGGATCTCTGAGATGGATAAATACTTTGAGTATGAAGGTACTCCTGATAATAAGAAGGTTAAGATAGTAGTCACAAAGTTGAAAGGTCATGCATCTCTTTGGTGGGATCATTTGCAAACTAAGAGACAGAAGAGAGGAAAAGAAAAGATCAAGACATGGATGGAGATGCTTGGAAAGATGAAGAAGAAGTTTCTTCCAGCTGACTACCAAGTTAGTTTGATGAGAAAGATCCAAAATTTGAGACAAAAGGACATGAGTATGAAGTAATATACTGAGGAAGTTTACAAATTGGATATCAGATCTAGACACGTGGATGATGAAGTTGAGAAGGTGGCTAGATATTTGAATGGCCCAAGGACATCGATTCAAGATGAGATCAGCTATGTTAAGATAGAAAATGTGGAAGAAGCATACCAATTTGCTTTGAAGGTAGAAGAGAGATTGACAAAGAGACATGAACAAAGACAAAGAGGAAGAGGTGGTAGATTTCAGAGAAGTAGAGGCAGATCCTATGGAGAAAGTAGCAGATCTGACAATGCAGTACAAGATAAAGGATGGAAAGATGAACCTGCTAAAAGAGGTAATTACTCTAGAGGTAGCTATACTAGTTACTATAGGAATAAAAATAATGGGAAAAGAGAAGAGAAATCTTGGTTTAAAGGTACTTGTTACAAATGTGGTGAAGAAGGACATAGAGCTTTTGAATGTACTAACTCTGGAAAGAAGACTAGAGGTAATGGTAGAAGTAATTTGGCTTGTGAATAAGTTGAGGAAATTTCTAATGAATCTAAACATGGTGAGAACTTGATGCTAAGAAGGATCTTGTGGAATGAAGAAGCTGATGAGAAACCTATTTTGAGGAAAAGTTTGTTTAGAGCCAGATGTAAGATCGCTGACAAATGTTGCAAGGTAATCATTGATAGTGGAAGTTTTGATAATTTGGCATTCGAAGAGCTGGTTAACAAATTGCAGTTACAGAGATTGAAACATCCTAAGCCTTACCATATTGCTTGGATCCAGAAGGAGCATAAACTACTTGTAAGTGAACAATGCCTTGTTAAATTCAAAATTGGGAATTATCATGATGAAGTCTTGTGTGATATTATGCCTATGGATTGTTGTCATATTCTTTTGGGTAAACCTTGGCAGTATGGTAGGAAAGCTTTGCATGATGGTAGATTGAATCAATATACTATTTGGATGGCTGGGAAGAAACAAGTATTATTGCCTTTGATAGAGAAGTTTGATGAAGGTCACTGTACTATAGTCAGATATGCTTGGTTGATGGTAAAAAGTTTGCAAGAGAAATGAAAGAACAGAATATTTGTTTTGCTTTAATTCCAAGGAAAACTGAGAAACAAGATGAGTTAGAACATGCACTTGAGGTTAGACCTTTGTTAACTGAATTTCATGACATCATTTCTGATTATGTACCTGATGGTTTACCGCCTATGAGAAGTATAAGTCATTGTATGGATTTGATACCTAGACCTAGTTTGCCTAATAAAGCACCACATAGGTTGACACCTAATGAAAAGAATGAGTTGAATAGACAAGTGCAAGAATTGCTTGAGAGAGGTTTGATTAGGGAAAGTTTGAGTCCTTGTGAAGTACCTGTTGTGTTAGCACCTAAAAAGAATGGAGAATGAAGAATGTGCACTGATTCTAAAGCTATAAACAAAATAACAGTAAAGTACATATTTCCTTTGTCTAGGATGGATGACATAATGGATAGTTTGAGTGGAGTAAAGTATTTCACAAAGATTGATTTGAAGAGTGGATATCATCAGATTAGGATTAGAGAAGGAGATGAATGGAAAACTACTTTTAAGACTAATGAAGGTTTGTATGAATGGTTGGTTATGCCTTTTCGTTTGACTAATGCACCCAGTACTTTCATGAGCCTGATGAATGAAGTTTTGAAAAGATTCTTGGGTAAGTTTGTGATTGTATATCTTAATGACATTTTGATATTCAGTAAGAGTAAGGAAGAACATCTTGAACATATCAGACAAGTATTGCAAAGATTGAAGGAAGAAAAGTTGCTGATTAATTTGAAGAAATGTTCATTTATGAAAGAAGAGATTGTGTACCTTGGTTTTGTAATTTCAGCTGATGGATTGAAGATGGACCCTGAGAAAGTGAGAGTTCTACTTGATTGGCCTACAACAGAGAATGTTGGAGAGGTAAGATCATTTCATGGATTGGCAAGTTTTTATAGGAAGTTCATCAGAAATTTCAGTTCTATTTGCAATGCTATGATTGAAACTATGAGAGGAGATAAAAAGGATTTCAAATGGACACATGGAGCACAAAAGAGTTTTGAAACATTGAGACAAAGAATTGCAAAGTTGCCTACACTTGCTTTGCCTGATTTTAGTAAAGTTTTTCAAGTTGAATGTGATGCTAGTGGAAGTGCAATTGGTCTGTTTTTAGTCAAGAAGGAAGACCTGTAACTTTCTTTACTAAAAATTTGAATGATGCTAAGAGAAAATATTCAGTTTATGACCAGGAATTCTATGCTATTGTTCAAGCTTTGAAGAAATGGAGACATTATTTGATGCCTAAAGATTTTGTGTTGTATACTAACCATAAAGCTTTGCAGTATTTGGGAAGTTAGAATAAATTGAATCAAAGACATATAAAGTGGGTTGAGTTCTTGCAAAAAAATTTATTTTCATTGAAGCATAAGAGTGGACAGTCAAATAAGGTTGTTGATGCCTTGAGCTGAAGAAGAAATTTTCTCACAGAGATGAGAGTTGAGGTACTTGGTTTTAATGATTTGAAGTGTTTGTATGAAGCTGACATTGATTTTGCAGAACCTTGGAAAGCTTGTAAGGAACACATAGTGAGTGATAAGTGGACTGATTATTTCATTCAAGAAGACATGTTGTTTAAAGGAGTTCAATTGTGCATACCTAGAGGATCTATGAAAGAGAACATAATAAAGGAGAAACATAGTGATGGACTTGCTGGACATTTTGGGATTGATAAGACTGAGAATTTGATTTCAGAAAGATACTTTTGGCCACATATTTATAGAGATGTACAGAGAATGGTTAGAGGTTGCAGAATTTGCCAAACAGCAAAAGGAACTAGTCAGAATTTGGGATTGTATACATCTTTGCCTGTACCTGATAGACCTTGGGAAGATGTATGGACTTTGTTCTTGGATTACCTAGAACTCAGAGAGGTGATGATTCTATTTTGGTAGTGGTTGACAGATTTTCTAAGATGACTCATTTCATACCTTGTAAGAAGACATCTGATGCATTACATGTAGCTGAATTATTTTTCAAGGAAGTGGTAAGATTGCATGGTTTACCGAAGTCTATTGTTTCAGACAGAGATACTAAGTTTACTAGCTACTTTTGGAGAACACTTTGGAAAAAGATAAATAAAGAATTGAAGTTTAGTTCTACATTTCACCCTCAGACAGATGGACAGATAGAAGTTGTGAACAGAAGTTTGGGAAACTTGTTGAGATGTTTAGTTGGAGATAAGCTTGCTAATTGGGATTTAGTTTTGGCACATGTAGAGTTTGCATATAATAATTATGTGAATAGAAGCACTAAGAGGACACCATTTGAGATTGTTACTGGATTTCATCCTAAGGGAACCACAAAGTTGAGAGATTTACCTATTGAAACCAGAAGAAGTGTTGAAGCCAAGGATTTTGCAGTATTCATGAGAAGTTTACATGATGAAGTCAAAAAGAATTTGGAGGACAGTAATCTGAAATATAAACAGAGGGTTGATAAGAGAAGGAGACATAAATATTTTGAAGTTGGAGATGAGGTTATGATTCATTTGAAGAAGAATAGATTTCCAGTTGGTACCTACAACAAGCTGAAAATGAAGAAGTTTGGACCTTGTAAGATTCTGAAGAAGTTTGACAATGGAAATGCTTATGAAGTGGAATTACCAGAGGACATGGATATATCACCTATATTCAACATTTTTGATAGATTTGAGTACTTTGAATCAAATGATGAGATATAAGATGATCTGGATTATCCCAAGAAAAATAAAGACAGCATTGAGAAGATCTTGAATAGCAGAGTAAGCAAGAGTATAATAGGAAAGGACTACATGGAATATCTAGTTCAATGGAAAGACAAGTCAGTTGACGACAGTTCATGGATTACACAAGCTGAGTTGGATCTTTATGATCTAGGTCTAAATATGAGGAGTTCTTGATGTGGACATCAGTTCTTTATTTACCCCAAGTGTCTGATGTAGGAGCATCTTGGGTCTTTGAGCAATCTTGCATCAACCAAAAACATTTATTATTTTCTATTGTTTGCATTATAATCATTGCATTTGTTGGTTTCATTTTGTGCGAAGCTTACATGATGTTGAGGACCTATTTGGGAACCTTCTCCTATGAGCACATAAAGATTGGATGGACCGTTTCAAAGTTACAGTTGTTTTCCTTGCCGTCAGAGCCGTATTTTCCTGCATTCTGGGTGTTGATTGCGCGTCATGTAGTTGTTGATCATTAAGGAATAAGCCTTTGTTCTCTTAGGGACTTCAAGAGGACCTAAAGTATTATCTTCACCTAAGACCGCAAGTCCTAATTTATTATGAGTAAAAAGTTATGACCGTTTTTCTTGGGTACCTATTTTCAGCCAGTTTACAAGCAAAACGTGGAGTGTTTCTTCTTGCGTGGTTCCATGTGATGAGATGGGGCCTTACGAAGTTAGGGACATGTTATTGGGTCATGTGTGGACCTAAATGTAAAGGCGCATTAAGTTTTGATCATTCTTTCATTAGTTTTGGTTTACTCTTCAAGGCTAGACCTCTATAATGTAATTAAATGCCTGACTGGTCGGCTTGTGGCTTTGCTGGCTATATAAGAAGTCTTGGTTGATGTAGTAAGAAATCAAGAAGAGTATTAGGAAGGTTGATTATCAAGATACATCATTGGAGAAAAGATAGGATGCGAGCTAAGATTCTGATTTCATAATTTATTTGTATAAGGCTGAAACCCAGAAGGTCTCACAGTCGGGCATGTTGAAGGAAATAATATAAATTCTATGTTGTTGTTGCTAGTTGATTGTCTCATATCCATTGTGTTTTCACTAATTTCATGTGGTATTCATATTGCTTCCATTTGTAACTTTGAGCAGGGCTTGATTGTTGATTCAAGTGGACTCAATTCTGCTCAATTCTTCTTGTTTCTACCCTACCCCTGCGTCATAGAGGGGGACTCTTTGAACATAACAAATTGTCTTACCAAAGACTATCCCCTATCATGGTCGATTGATAATATTATTAAAATTACTAAGGATGTCATAAAAACTATGAACAACTACATTATTACCCATATTTATCAAGAAGCTAACGGTGTTGCTAATTGGGCAGCCAACCACGCGTGTAGAAATGACAAAATAACATCTTGGCTGAATGATGAAAGTATGCCATATGATATCAAATCTATCATAATAAAGGAAAACATCTACATAACTCAAAGGAATGAAAAACAATTGTTAAATGATGGGGATAAAAATGAGACTTGTAAGGATCAATAATTATAACATCATATCCACAGCTGCCACTCGGAATCATAATGCTACTTCACATGGATTCTGGGTGTCAAAGAAGAAGGTTACATACAAAAAAAATTTAAAAGGGTTGATCATTCAAAAAAACTTAGCAGAGAAAAAAATAAATTGAGAGAATGGGAGGGAGTAAGAAATGGTTTGAGTCGGCTAGCTACATTGAGTGGAAACAAAAGGAGAAGGTTTGGGAAATTATGAAAAAAGACAACTTCAATGATTGTATGGAGAAGCTTCAAGGTGGCAACCCTGCGATTACTCAATTCTTTATAAAGAACTGGAAGAATGGCAAAATTTATTTCAACAATAACTGGATTGAAATAAATGAAGATCTGGTGGCCAAGGCTATGGGGCTCCCTATGGATGGTATAAAATTCTACTGGAACAGAAGCTATTCTGACAGAGCTTATGAGCGATTCCCTGAAACTGGAGAAGAGGCAACAAGATTGGTCAAAAAGGTAGGAGGGTTTTTTTTCCCTAGTAACATAAGTCATCATTGGCGTTTCATTTTGTATATTTTCATCATCTACTTAACTTTGGATGGTAAATTTTCTAGAGCCCACGAGCACCACTTTGTTATTTTGAACCATTTTAGGCATGATGATTTAATAAGCATTCCCTATTATCTCATGAGCTCTATGAACCATAATATGAAGGACCTAAAGGATGACCCTAAAGGTGACCACACCTCCCACTAGGGTCTTATGGTCATTATCTATAATCTGTTAAAAATGAAACAAATTGAAAGACCCCTTTTCAAGGGTAAGACTATAGGTGATGAGGAGACAGAGGAAGAGGACTTAGGAGGGAAATTTGAAGAAGATACTGAGGACGACTCCAAGGCTGAGGGTTATAGCAACAAAGGGAAAGGTAAAAAGAGAGGAGGGACCTCTAAGAAGAAGATGGAAATTTCTAACTCAGAGTATTTCAATTTTGGGGAAGAGGACACCATTCCAAAAAGGAAAAAGAGGAAAGCTCCTCTCGTCAAGGAGAAAAATTTGGATGACGAAAATGGCTTAACTAAAAAGGGCCTTTTTGTCTCTTCTGATGAGGAGGAAACTTTCATGGAAAGTTTGGGAAAAAGTAAGAACAAGAAAATTACTGCCAAGGAGACTACTGAAATGAAGAGGCTAGGGACCAAAGTCAGGGTGAATATCATGGAAAGGAGGAGGAAAATCACCCTACAAGTGAGCAGAAAGATAATGTTGACATGGATAACAATAATGATGGTGTCACCTTAGGTTAGGATCATAAGGAGAGTATCTTCTCCTTTGGCCACTTTCTGGCTACTATAGCTCAGGATAATCAGGTCATGAAGGCTGACCTCCAAGAACAGGGCCAAACTGTCAACATGATCAAAATGACTACCTTTGGCGACAAACCTTTAGCCACTTTCCTAGAGGACTGGATGGAAGCAGTCTGAAAAGGGGAAGCCATTGGGGAGTTGGACGGTAAGGTGCTTGGGCTGGAGAAAAATTTGAACAATATAAGTAAAGAAGTGGAGAACAATCGGCATGAAGAAAGGATCATCACCCTGGAGAATAAAGTACAAAAGCTAGAAACAACCCTCAAGAAGATCAATGAACAAAGCCTCTAACTTATGAAAGCTTCTGCTGACCAAAGTAAGATAATTGTGGATAAGCTGGAGATGAACAAAGGAGAGGAGACCAAGGAGACTAAAGACAATGCGGGAATAGGTATCAGGACTTGGGCCAACACCAAGAAAAAAGATACAGATCTAGAAGACCTGAAAGTTTCTACGGGAAATATGGAACTCTTAGCAATTTGGGCTAAAGAGTTAATGGAAATTAATTAGCTTATGTCCCTTATCCTTTTGGCTTTCTTTTCTGTTGTCAGTTTTCGTTGTGTTTTCATTGTCTGGGACTGTTGTGCAGTCTTTATGTTTCCTTTTGTTGGGTCATTTGCCCCTAGTTTTTGTGTGTTTTGTACTCACTTTGGGATGATCAGTAATGTTTACTTTCTGATCCTTTTGTAAAAGGTTTTGGGACCTTTCAAATCCTACTTTTACTTAATCAGAACAGTCATTTTGTCTAAATCCTTTAATCAAGGTGACATTCTACTAATGGAATGTTCTTAAGCCCTCTAACCGGGCCACTCTTAGTAGGATGATTAAATCTTTTAACCAAGTCACACCTAACAGTGTGTATTGTAAACCTTTAACTGGGTTGGCTTCTCACATAGCTCACTTCAGAAGAGTAAAAATTAGTAGCATGTTACAAGTGGTTTTTCCCAAATTGGGTTTCTACTATAAATCCTGGTGTTATACTTGTGTGAATGTTATTTGATGTGAATGATGTTGAAAGTTTTATATTCTGCAAGTTAATTACTTTAGGACAATGGACTACAAGTTTTATGTTGTTGATATAAGCTATAGAGACTGAGTTGAAAGCTTATTAGATCTGAGATTGTTGAAGAGCTAGAAAGTTGAATTGGTACATCTAGACCTGAGGATAACTGATTCACCTCCTCCTCTTAGTTATTCTAAAATCATTCTAACAATTGGTATCAGAGCTATTGGTGCTTGTAGAGAAAAATTAAAGTTACTTGAAGCTAATGATCAAGATGTACAAAAATGAGGTACCAAAGTTGAACAAGGAGAACTTCCCTACATGGCAGAGTTTGATGAAATTGCATTTAGTTGGTATTGGTGATTTAGAGAAATACTGTGGAAAATCATTATGTAATACATGTTGCACCTTTGGCTGCCGAGGAGATGAAAGAAAAACAAGAACACAATCATGCAATGTTAGAGATTGCATCTTCCCTAAGCTATCCTGAATTTGAGGACATCAAGGACTGTACTAATGCAAATAAAATGTGGGACACTCTAGCACCTATCTATGGCGGGGACACAAATGTACTAAGAGCCAAATTTGAAAGCTTGAGAGGTAGGTTTGATGAAATGAAAATGAAGAAGGTGAAAATATTGCTCAGTATTGTGGAAGAATTAAAGAGGTTGTAAATGTTATTAGGGGAGTCAATGGAAACATTGATGATCAGACTGTTATCAGTAAAGTATTGAGAACCTTGCTTCCTATCTATGCTATCAAAGTTTTTGCAATACAAGAATCAAGATGTAACCCTAGTAATGTCCTAACTTTGGAAAGTCTTGTTGGCAATCTTACTGCTTTTGAGCTGTCTAATTATGATAATTTCATTGTCCATAATATTGAATCTGTATTCAAGTCTAAAATGGTTCTTCATAAGCTTAAGGGAAAAGAAAGATGTGAGAGCAGTGATAGCAACAACAACAGTGAGATTGATACTTATGATGATGATCTAGATGATCTTGTGGCACTTATGGCTAGAAGGCTAAACAGAGGAAAAGGGAAATATAAAGATAAACTTCCTATTATCTATTTTTCATGTAACAAAGTTGGTCATATTGCAGCAAGATGCCCTAACAGGACTGACAAAGATGAGAAAAGGGAAAGCAAGTACAAAGACAAGAGAAATGATAGAGATCACTGAAGGAACCGATACTACAAAGACAAAGGTAAGAAATCTTGCTATATTGTTGAAGAGGAAACTGACAGTGAAACTAGTGAATTTGATGAATGTGAAATAGAAGTTGCTTATGTTTCTATGAAAGATGATTTTGATGAAGATGAGAAAACTGCACTTATTTCATATGTGAGTAAAGGTGATAAATGGATTATTGATAGTGGTTGTTCACATCACATGATTGGTGATAAAAGTAAGTTTGAAATCCTTAATCATTACAAAGGTAGAAGTGTTAAGTTTGGTAATGATGCACCATGTCCTGTGAAAGGAAAATGATCAATAAGATTGACTGATAAGATCAGATGTGATAATGTTTATTGGGTTGAAGGTATTAATTATAATTTTTTGAGTGTGGCACAGTTGAACAATATTGGTTATCGAGTTGAATTTCATCACAGGAAAGCCAAAATATTTGATGCCACTGGTGAACTAATTGGAAGTGGAGAATAGATAAGAGGTAACTTGTTCTATTTAGACCTATCTAAAGAAACATGTTTGTTTGCACAATTTGATGATGTATGGTTATGGCATAAGAAGTTGTGTCACATGAACTTTGACAATTTGGTAAATATCAGTAAGTTGAAGAAAGTTAGAGGTTTTCCAAGATTGAAGAAACCTGATAATGTGATGAGTAAACAGTGTCAATTGGGAAAAATGACAATGTCTAGTTTTAAGAGCAAGACATATACTTCTGACGATATTTTGGAATTGGTTCATACTGATCTTTATGGACCTATGGGTGTACAAAGTTATTGTGGTGATAAGTATTTCATTCTATTTGTTGATGACTATTCTAGAATGATGACTGTAATGTTTCTAAAAGAGAAATCTGATGCATTTCAATTGTTTAAGTGGTATTTGGAAAAAGTTGAAAAAAAAATTGGTAAAAGCTTGAAATGTTTGAGATCTGATAGAGGAGGAGAATTTATATCAAAGGAGTTCAATCTATTCTACAATGATAGAGGAATAAAGAGAGAGATGTTTGCACCTAGGACACTGCCACAGAGTGGTATAGAAGAAAGAAGAAACATATCAATTATGGATTGTGCTAGAACACTGATGATTGAGAAAAATGTTGCACATAAATTATGGAGAGAAGCTTTAAGTACAACTGTTTATACCTTGAACTGAGTACAAATCAAGAAAGGTACAAATGCTACACCTTTTGAGTTATGGCATGGATATCCACCTAATGTGAAATATTTTAAAGTCTTTAGGAGTAAATTTTATATACTGAAAGACAATAGAAATGGAAAATTTGATGCTAAAAGTGATGAAGGCATATTCCTAGGATACATCAATAAATATATTGTTAGGATTGAGTAATATTGAGAGGGGGGGTGAATCAGTATTACAACACTTTAAATTGAGCTTTAACTAATTGAAAACAAATCATATGATTGTAGTAATGAAAAGAACATAAGAAAATAACACATAACTTATAACACCATAATTTATTTTTGAGAAAACTCTGGCCAAGGGAAAACCCCAGTGGGGATGGTACCCACAAATATGCAGTAGAGTATAATGTCCCTGTTAGGAGACCTAGCCCTATTAGGAGCTGAGTATTACATAGTACATTTCCTTGTTAAAGGAATATTAACCTTGTTAAAGGTATACAAAACCCTGTTAAAGGTATACTGGGCTTACAACTCTTACAATCAATACTTCGGTAACAAAGTGTTCTCAAGAATGAACAAAAACAAGCATTTGCTATGCTTTGATAGTTCCAGTTATAGTTCTCAATAACCTCTGTCAACCTCTGATCTCGCATCTTCCATCAACCATTATTGATATCTCTATTTCGATGTCATCATATCACTTCACAAAAAGTTCTTCATATATGTATGTAATCTATCATTCAGTCAACTCTCAAATACAATGCAAAAATATAATAATTAATAATGCAAAGAGTAAATACTAAGTCAGTGATCTTGTATTACCAAAGTGTTGACAATCCACAACCTTTATCTAACTTAGCACGTTACCATTCCATCTTATATTCCCTTAATCATTACGATTGTTCATATGCTCTATTTCACTGTCCCTTTGTCTTTGCATGTGTCCAAATCACTATAACTAGTTGATAACAATACCAAAATACAAGCGACCTTAACTGAAGGTCATACACATCCCAAAATGTCTTTATCTAAGCTCGCAAGCCATCATCTATCATATACTATCTTCGATGTCCCAAAACAGTACTATTGTACTCTGTAACTTTGTTTCCATAGTCATTTTGAAGATTGCATCTCCAAAACTAAACTTAACTTAATGCGATCAACATATCAGATGTGTTGTCATAAATGACAACTCTCAAGTGCTTCATACTTCTATAAGCATCACTTGCCAACAGTCTCTCCCTTTAGCATTGATGGCAACACTTAGCGTTCAAAATTTACAAGAAAGGTGCAGAAATTAGTGCTTGCTCACCAGTTTTAGAATATCTTGGAAGGAGTCTCCCAATGTCTTCACTTCATCATTCCATGATTTTATCAGTAATTCACTGACATGTATCATTCCATTCAACGCATAAGATGAAGTCTCCACTACTTTCAATTATGTGGGCATAACATTGATCATTGATTCCCCAATCTTCTCCATTTCAATAAGATGTGCCTCAAGAATTGATAGCTTAGGAGTGATTAGACTCTTCATCAATCGAAATCTTGTCATTACTCTCCCTTTCTCTATGTCCAATACATTCATCTTATCAAAAATCTTTGATGCCTTCTTGTCCATCTCTAATACAGTTTGTGAGGAGGTCTCACAACTGTCCATCATGCTATCCAAAGTAGCCATGTCCTTAGCTATTATATCTTCAATGTTTTGAATGTGTGTGATAGGGTTTATACAGTAGCTGTATAACTTTCTTCCATTTGCGACACAACTTTGGGCCTTAGATGTAGTTGTTCTCAGAATACCCAAGTCCCATGAAATAGACTAGCATACTTCAATTTTTTCTCTAGATATTTTTTCTCTGCCTTCTCTTCTCCAATCTTCATTAGGGACTCATAGTGACTGTCAAAGTTATCTAATGCCATGTTAAGGTTTTTTGCATCATCTTTTCCTTGAAAACCAATAGGTATATGGAGTATTTTTTTTATTGTATCAACTGCCCTAACAATTACCTTAACCTTTTTGTCTCCTTTTTGTTCACATCTTTCTTTTGCCTTAGCAAATGACATTAAGGATAATCTCATCAATTCATCCTCAGCCATGGTCTCTACATCTATGCTCATAGGCTTGTCAATACTTGCCAACAATAGAGTGGTGGAAGTATCAGGTTCTTGCTTGACTTAACTCTTACCTCTTCTTCTTTACATGTGCCTATCTCTTCTCTCTGTTCAATTTCTTCTTTTTGTTCTTCCTCTTTCTGTCCTTCCTATTTTTGTCCTTCTTCATGCTTTTCTTATTCTTCTGTCACCGCACTATCCATGTTTCCTTGAAACAGATCACTCTCATCAAGTGTAGTGTCAAGGGTTATAGGTACACTAGCAACAAAGAAATCCGGTTGCTTCTCAGAACTTACTTTGGTTATTTCCACATTACCCTCAGCTGACTTAGAGCTTTGTCCAACTCCTATAGGTGTGGGCTTGGTAATCTTAGGAGGTGAAGGTTTCTCAGGAATGTTGCTCATAAGTATCTGATCTAATGCCTTATGAGTATCTTCAATGACTTCATCATATTTTCTGCCCATAATCTTTAGAAGTCTGGCTTTTGTTCTCAGAAAGGGTTTGAGTTCCTTGATTATCTTCTCTCTCTCCTATATAGAAACTACATGCAACAATCCTCAATAGCTTTATTCCTTATTGCTTCATCTTCTATTTGTGCAAGTTTTTTTCTGAATTCTAATTTTCCATACAAGTCTTTAGGTATACTGCCCTCAATTTCCAATAGGTTCTTCTTGTAAACCAGTAGGTATTCAATCACTATATCTTCTATTATTGCTTGCTTGTCAGAGTCATACCTCTCATAGTATCTGCTTAATGTTTTTAGGTTACCATCTCTTATAATCCTCTTTTGCAATATTTCTATGTCTGGTTTCCAGCAGTCCTCTGTTTTCTTTTGTTCTGACTTCTCTTCTTTCTTTTCAGTTTCCTTATCCTCTTTCCTCTTTGCTTCAACTTCAACCTTTTATTTCTTGGGGCTATTGGGTTTGGTTGTTCTAGTGGATCTTCTAGGTGTGCTCTCAAGTGTATCTTCTTGTTCTATCTTCTCTGGAGTGATAGATAGATCAATTATATTGGAAGTAGGACTTATTATGTTCTCTACTTCAAAAGGTGGAGGGGCTTCAATTCTCATGCTTGTTGATACAGAGGTTCCTTCAGTCATCTTGGTCCTTACTTATTTTAGTTCTTCCTTTGTTATCCTGGCCTTCGCTGCCATGTCACCAACCATTTTCTCTATCTTTCTTTTCCTTATGCCTCTGTCATGTTCTTCTCTGACTTTTGTTGACTTTTCTTCATATGTTCCCCATCTCTCCTTAGATTGTCAACTTTAGATGCTAAGACATGTTCTATTTGCATAATAAGAACTTCAGAACTAGCTTCATAGCCCATGAGATAGCACCATTTCTTTCTTGGTTCAACTGCTTCAAAACATACACAATCAGTTTCAAACATGAAACAGATTGTATCCTTGTATTTCTCAACCAACACTTTAGGGATTCTAAATCTTTCTTTCATTTGTCTCTATAGAATTTTGATTATTGCAAATAGTTCACCATCTACCCATGTGTTGTTTTGTCTTCGATAGCTCTTTGATATCTAAATACCAGTGGGTATAATTTCCTTCCATGCTCTAGGGTACATTCTGGGAAACTTGTGCTCAATATGTATATACATGTGAACTAGAAGTGAGCCAAATCTAAAAGCCTTAGATTTATCCTTCTTGATTATCTTTACATTTCCAAAAACTGTTGTGCCAAAATCTTATATAGATTGTATTTGGCGTTCTCTTTCACCATCCTATAGGCCATCATTATGACTCATAAGACTGAATTAGGTATGTTGTTGTAATAGAGTTTGTATCCTAGAATCATTGCAACTAGTCTTACATCCTATTGGAATATGTGATTCACTATCATAGCTCGCTTGTCCCATTTTGAATGTGTTAGGGTTTCAACTTGTTTCTTTATATTCTTTTTTTCCATAGAAATAACTCCAGTGTTGTCTAACCCAGTAATGTCATGCATCAACTGGCTACAGATCTTTACAGGTTGTTCTCCTATCCAGATGACTGGTCATGAACTCTGCTAAGTATAATCTTAAACCATTCTACTTCATTGAACTCATTCATGTGGGTTAACTTCATGATGGTTAGGTCATCTAAATGTTTGAATTCATCCTTCATTTTCTCATCTTGTTCAATCATCTCATCTATTTCTCTAAATATCGTTGCATCACCTATTGTCTCATACTTGCAATGAATGTATGCCCTAATATCTTTTACGTGCAGGACACTATATGGTGTTTGTGAAAAAGCTCCTTCAGGGTAGTCCTCACAAGATTTAAAGGGGTGTTTCTTAAACTTGTAACTAGGTCTATCCACAACATCATATATCATAGGTGCATCCATAGCTTTCTATTTGAGTAAATGATCTAAATACCTTAAACACACTAAATTCAGAACTTCCACTTTGATCGATCATGCAATGTAGCTTCTTGGGGGTTTGATATGCTCTAAAATCTGCTCTCCTTGGTCGTTGCTCATCAAATGGTGAAGAAGTAAGTAGCTTTGAGGTCTTTTATTCATCGCCAAGTGAGTAAATGCACTTTACTCAATTATGTCAACTTCGCATACTGTCCAATCAATCTCAAATCTTGCACTCATAGGATATGAATCTTCTGATGCTGCGATCACAAATCTAGGCTCCATAGTGTCTGTATACACCATAACTAAGCTCGCATGAGCTTACTCCTCAAAATTGGGGGCTGGATATAATATGTTGTCTTCATCCAATGCTCCCCCTAAGGCCATGTTCAACCTTTTAGGTTGATGTAGAAATGTTAACATCAGGAGAAGGTATAGTAGCATCTACTATCTCTCCCTGAACCAAAGCCTTATTGAATTCTTTGACTGTCCATGTCTTACCACTATTGTTATCTACTAGATTCCTAAAATGATTCTTGAATTCATCCATGTACTCACCAAGACTTTTACCATTGTCACCAATATTCTTCTTTATAACTATAGGAGATGCTCCTCTTCTTTTGTCCATTCCATTATACCTGCAAAACTTTGCTATATGTCCTAAGTTATTCCATTTGTAACATGTAGGTGGTCTTATGTCCTGATTAACATGTAGTTTACAAAACCTTGCAGTGTGCCTGAGGTTATTGCATTTGTAGCATGTGATCTTGGGTGTAGATTCTTCTCTAATGTAATCTTGTATGTCTCCAGACTGATCAGGTTTCCTGCATTCTGCTTTCTTGTGTCCATATGTATAACAGTTATAACAATAACCAGTAAAGGGTTTGAAAGGGCCTTCACCTCTACAATCTCTTTTCATGTGTCCGAGTTTGTTGCATCCATAGCATCTACCTCTGAAAGGTCTGATCTAATCTTTTGGTGAACTTCAAAAGTAGGTATTTCTTCAATCTTCGCTTCATGTGATTCTTCATGAGTCTATCAATGTATCCAATTCCATTCATATCTCCTTTAGATTTCTATCTCTCTCTTTGTTTATCAATCTTATCATTGCTCATATGTAATTTCTCAATATGTAACTTGGCTTGAACGAGTTCACCTTTAATGATCTAATTGTATTTCTCTAATTCCAGGCATTTATCCTTGTAGTGATCAAGTTCAATCTGCATTTGACCTATCTGCATGTTTGGTCATTTTAGAGTCTCTTCAACTTTGTATCTTACATCCTTTTCATGTTGGATCTCTTTAATCATCAAAAGATTAATTTGATCTTTTTCTTGCTCAAGCTTCTTTAACTGGTTTGATGTGTCATTGTCTGAATCCTCCTTGATCTTTTCCATAAGGTCTTGTCTCTGATTTCTTGAAATTTCAAGTTGTTCCTTTAGTTTCTTGATAAAACCTTTTTCTCTTTTCAGTTTGAATTTCAATTTTCCATTCTCAACATTTTCTTTGTCCAGGTCATCAAGTGTTTCTTCAAAGTTCGCCTGCAAACTTTCGGAATCCATTCTGATCTCCCTTAAGCTATTAGACTTTCTCTCCAAGGGTCAATAGCTCTGATACCAATTGTTAAGATTAAGTAATACTGAGAGGGGGGCGAATCAGTATTACAACACTTTAAATTGAACTTAAACCAATTGTAAACAAACCATATGATTGTAGTAATGAAAAGAACATAAGTAAATAACACATAACTCATAAAAAAATTATTTGTTTTTGAGGAAACCCTGGCCAAGGGAAAACCCTGGTGGGGATGGTACCCACAAACATGCACTAGAGTATAATGTCCCTGTTAGGAGACCTAGCTCTGTTAGGAGCTAAGTATTACATAGTACATTTCTATGTTAAAGGAATATTAACCCTATTAAAGGTATACAAAACCTTGTTAAAGGTATACTAAGCTTACAACTCTTACAATCAATACTTCAGTTACAAAGTGTTCTCAAGAATGAACAAAAACAAGCATTTGTTATGCTTTGATAGTTCCAATTATAGTTCTCAATAACCTATGTCAACCTCTGATCTCGCATCTGTCATCAACCATTATTGATATCTCTATTTCACTGTCATCATATTGCTTCACAAAAAGTTCTTCATATATGTATGTAATCTATCATTCAGTTGGCTCTCAAATACAATGCAAAAATATAATAATTAATAATGCAAAGAGTAAATACTAAGTCGGCGATCTTGTATTACCAAAGTGTCAGCGATCCACAATCTTTATCTAACTTAGCATGTTATCATTTCATCTTATATTCCCTTAATCATCGCGACTGTTCATATGCTCTGTTTCACTATCCCTCTGTCTTCGCATGTCTCCAAATCATTGTAACTCACTGATAACAATACCAAAATACAAGTGACCTTAACTGAAGGTCATACACATCCCAAAATGTCTTCCTCTAAGCTCGCAAGCCATCATCTATCATATACTATCTTCGATGTCCCAAAACAATAATGTTGTACTCTGTAACTAAGTTTCCATACTTAGTCATTTTGAAGACTGCATCTCCAAAACTAAACTTAACTTAATGCGATCACCATATCAAATGTGTTGCCATAAATGACAACCCTCAAGTGCTTCATACTTCTCTAAAGCATCACTTGCCAACATATAATTAACTTTCTTTCACATGACATTAAACCTGTTTGCAATCATCACATGTATCAGAGAGAAGCAAGAAAACATCATAAATATCCATTCAATTCTAAACTTCATTGTTTTGTCTAACAGGTGTTTTCACTGTGCAGGTATATGAATATTCTTATTGTTGATCACTTTGCACTAAATATCACAGATATCACAACATGTGGGGTAAAATGGGCTCCCACAAGGGTTGAGCCCAACATGCTTGTAGTTTTATTGAGTAGGCATTCATCATTCATAACAGTGAATTAATGTTTTTAGTGTCACAAATAGCAAATGGTTGCTAAAAAAAACTACAATGAAATAGAAATAGTCACAGGCAATATAAAAGGAAATTGTTTATCATGTTTATGACAACAATGAAGACAAAATGCATAAGAAAGAACTTCAATGACATAGCTCTATATAAAGGACAACCAATGGTCAAAAACAATGATATGATGTCCATGAATTGTATCAAGACGGCAATAAGTTTCTTGCAAAAAATATGACAAAGTGGTGATCTCAAAATGTAATTATGCAATAATGGAATAGAAAAATGATCTTGGACAAGGAACGACCATTTCATACATAATAGGATAGTGTTTTACCCTATCAAGACATTGATTGCTATGGTCAAGATACTAATTTCATGAAGATCACCATCACAAGGTCAAAAAGTAGTAGTCTAAAGCATGAAAATAGTAAAAAAGGTCACGTAAAGAAATGCCAATAATTGTTGAAGGACATTGATGCCAATGTAAATTCAATGATCAAGAACAAGCACTGACGGTGATACCTACAATTAAAAAAAGTTATGATAATGGAAAAGAATGCAAAGACCATTGTCATGAGGTCATGATGAGAAGTGAGTGAAATAGGTCAAATATAGTATAATAGTGATACCAACAAGGATCAAATTAGTTATATTCAGTGTTAGATCATTTATGGTTGTTACTTTGGATAAAAGATTGTATTATAACATGAAAACAATATTAGCAATGATTGATACAATACAAAATAGAGCAAAGAAATGTTTCAAAGATATTGGAATCAATGAAAAGAAAGTGATTTAAAGACAATCAAATGATGCTATAGCAGTGATATGTTTTCAAAGGAGGGTACAATCACAAAGGCATTGTTGTAGCATAAGGAGAAAGCACAATATAGGGACATAAAGCAGAGGTAGATTACTGAACACAAGTATAAGTGTGGAGATCTCTATACATGTTGTGAACAAGTCCATGAAGGATAAATCACAGGTTTAGGTGAAGCATCGACACAATAAAGGAAGTCATGATAGTGCCACAAAAGGATAACATGTTACAAGTGTGATGATAGGCTATAAGGATGCTATGATAGTGAAGGCACCCAAAATAATCAAAACCCTACAAATCAAAAATATCCCTTAACAATGAATCATAGAGCACTATTAAGATAGAGAATATTATGTTGTTTTACAATGTTTAAAAGGATGAAGTACAATGATCCTTTCTATTATCAAACAATAGAAAGAGGAGAGCCATAACAATGAGTACAAGAACTCAAATGTCTAAAAATAGTCATAAATGCAATGATCAAGTATCCAAGGTCATTAAATATAGTATTGAAGACTACAAAAACCTCTTCTGGATGCAATCTATAGTGCATCAACCCTCTCTCAAAGCAGAGAGGGAAAAATTGTGAAGGAAAAGAAATTAGCAAATGTCCACAAGCTATTGTAAAGAAAAGAGCAATGTATACTCAGAGGATATGACATATGCATGAGTGCATTTTTTAATAGCATGATCTTAGCCCATTACAATCAAAGGATAGTTCTTATAGAGGATTTCATCATTGTTCCAACACAAGGATTGCGTCTCAGTCAGTCATAACAATGATAAATAAAAGATACAGATACTGCTACAGTTATGAAAGACAGTAATGAGCAAAAACAAGGCCAAATCGTACAAAGCCATACCTTGTGTTAAAAGAAGGTTACGGATCATTATCAAATGCAGTGACCTTAGAGAGGATTGATGTCAGACAATAAGAAACAAAGACAATGAAATTTTGTGACTAGTCATCCACGTGCCCGTATAGCTCTCACCAAAGTTCTAGATGCTTACACTCAGTATTTACCAGGATTTATTGGAAAGAAAAGAGTAGACAGAGAAGTACTGAAGGAGTACCACATTTTCACCAATAAATAGCATGACTTATTGAAGGAACTATAGTCTACATAATGATGATAGCCAAACACAGTGAAAAATAGTGAAAGTTCAAAACTGTTGTCCTCTCAATAGTGCTTGAGGGTTTCAATAGTCAAACGGCACGACCATGACAATCATGTAACAATGAAAAGAAGTGTAAGGAAGTAGAGATAATCATGAAAAACCTATGCCTATACAAGCCCAAAGCCTTCCAATTATCATGAGTGGAAGCGACTATATTGGTATAGCAAAAATAGGTTCAGGTAAGACCCTTGCATTTGTTTCTCCTATGCTAAGGCATATCAAGGATCAACCTCTTCTTGCTTTGGGCGATGGCCCAATTGGACTCATTATGGCCCCCACAAGAGAGCTTGTGCAACAGATTCATTTTGATATTAGAAAGTTTTACAAGGTTCTTGGCTTAAGTTGTGTGCCTGTCTATGGAGGTTCCAGAGTGGCACAAGAAATCAGTGATTTGAAACGAGGTACTAAAGTTATTGTTTGCATACCTGGTAGAAAGATTGATATCCTATGCACAAGTGGAGGTAAGATAACAAACCTAAGCAGCGTAATCTACCTTGTTATGATGGAGAAGAGCATAAAAACAATAATATTCAGCAAAAGTACAAAATTTTACCTTCAAAGAGGATTGAAGAAAACCTCAAGGCACCTGTAGTCGTGGACCTAATCTACATTGAACAATCACAGGAAACCTCTACTAGGGAAAAAGAAATGGAGACACCTCTCAATAGAGAAATGGAGGAAAAAATGAAATGAGATAGCCGCTTTGTGTTAGGGTTTTCCTTTTTATCCTAAAGATGCCACGACAAGGCATTTTTTGCTTTTGTTTTTTAAAACAACCTTTTCATAACAAATATCCCTTGCCAAATATCAATGCCTTATGTATTTTTTGCGACAGATTTGGATGTAAAAATAATATTGAAGTTATATGTTATAAATCACTTTAATGATATTTGTGATGCGAAAATAATAGCATTAATCTTTATTTATGAGTCAAAGGAGATATAACTAAAGAGTTAGGAGATGACTATCTTATAGGGGAAGTTGGAGCGGTTGAAAAACATATGGAGGGAATTTAGGGGTTGTTTTGAATCAATTTGGGAGAGTTTAATGCATTTTTTAGTACCTTTATGGTAGAAGACGTCAAGGCCTGACCGTTTCTTCATTCTAGAGTCTTTATGGAGTCTTTTAAGGGGCTTAAAAATAGGCTTTTTGTGTGTGCACAACCAAGGAGGTTTGGAGTTCCTATTTTGGTCCAACTACTCAAAAAAGCATAAGTATGTTCAAGCTTCACTTTTGAAGCTAGTTCTTGATTCTTTCTCATGTTGCATTGTAACCTTCTTTGGGTTTTTGGGTTTTTTTAGTAGAGAATGGATTTTGTAACTCAATTGCAGACGTGTAAATTGTTGTAAACACCTTCTTTATCAATAAAAGATATGTTATTTTACTTTCAAATAAGCTATCTCATTGTGTGTCACTATATGGTTGAGGTTTCTTCTTGTGATTTATCAAAGATCCTCAAAATTGTCTCATCATTTACACCTTGAGGTAAAAAATGTGTCTTGTGCAGGTTATAGGCTATGTGGTTGATATGAACAGTCATAGTTGTGAAAAAACATTAATTTTCCTTCTAAGATAGTGATTATCATAACCTTCATATGAAGTGCTAATGCATGGGCATGTAAAATTTTTGAGTTGTGCATAGAAAAATATTATAATTTATAACTGGTTAAGTTGTGTCCAAAATAGTAGTATTAGTTCTGAAAAATAATTTGGATGCATCACCTTAAGGAAGTAATTTGCACTTTCATGTTTCCTTCTTACCCTTTCCTCTGCAAAAGCATTAGTTTGGTTAGTTTACGTGAGTACCAAGGGATCTGACCTTCTCCATAGGTTTATTCTCATTGCAAGTTACCCACAACTTGAGAATGTTCCCATGTGTCAATAGATTGTTAAACTACAAGTTCAACAAGGTGCAAATCTAATTGATAATAGTCCCCATTTACAATGAGGCAATGGTGTGAAAGGGTGACAACAAGACCTAAATACTAGTGTTACATGGGCCCTAGGAGTCAAAGGGATGAGGGGACGACATGACGGGTTTCTCGCATAGGGGAAAAAGGTTTTGATTTGGGGATAGGGTGGAAGGAGGTGTGGGGCGACAGGGGGTGGTGTTGTATATACTATATACTATACATATAGTACTTAAAATCCTAGTTGTGAAAAGATGTATAACAATTTAAGAAAAATAGAAAAATTGTAAATGTCAAATATTAAATACTTGAACATTGACTATTGAATTACTAATTAGAAATTAGAATACTAAATAAAATTGTGGAATCAACAGAAGGAATATTTCTATTATATCAAAAATATCATAAACATGAATACAATGAATAGCATGATATCAAAACAAGTACAAAATGTCAAAATATATTGAAGGGAGGCCTCTAATCATCACTCAAGACAAACTCCTCGTCATTGGAACTCAATAAAGTGGGTAGAAAAATATAAACTTGATTCGACATGATTTCCCCATCAATTTCTTCTTTTTTTTTTTCTAATTTGAAAGTGGGGGCCTGGGGGTGGCAGTCCCGAGTGGGGTCAAAGGGCAACACCAGAAGTACCTAGAATGCTTGAGGGACGCCTAGGCATCCCCTAGTCATCGTGAGGACTCCGTCCTGACCCCGTGTCCCAGCAAAATCTCGATGGCGGGTTTGTGGCGAAATGGAGCTATTTTGGGGCACCCTATCCATGTCCCTTGTCCTCGGGATCCCCCTATATAGAGAATGCAGGGGTTTAGGTGGGGGGGATGCGTCCTAGTGTTGCACTATTACAAACCAAAATGTGTTGCATATTTGGATCCAACGATATATGTAGAAAAAAAATGTGATATAAATTAAAACACACACTTGCAAAAGATAGGAATGTCAATTGAATTGATCATGCCTCTATTTTTTATAGAAATTCATTTTGATCATATATAAAAGAAAATGTAACAATCCTAGCCTTATTGCAACCATCACAATAGGAAAGTTTGAAGTCTTAATTGTCCTACTGCCAAGTCTCATATTTAAAATCAGTTTACCACTTGATCTATGTATTCACCTGATATGTAAGTTTTCTAAAACTAAGATAGACTCTGCTCCATGTGCACTTCTTACAAAATAACTATATTAAGTTCCAAAGCTGATACTTCTTTAAAACCTAACATCTTTAAATAATTTGTATAGCCAACTCCTTTTTATAGCCTATAGTGACATTTGTATCAAGAACAAAGACAATCTAGCCACCTTATTTGAGGCAACACTAGAAAACATTGCAGGCTTTCTAATTTCTAATCAAGAACCTCAATCAAAGATTTAGCAACAAAAGGAGTATACAAACTTTGTAAGGCTTTCGAGTGGCCCTTGTGTATTGTGGTTGGATGTGCATGGCACTCTTGGTCTCATGGATGCTATTAAAATCTAGCATTCGTTAATTGTCTCTTTCAAAGAATATAAACAAGCAGTTGCATGTTTTTTTTGCATGTAACAATGAGCCGATAGTTTTGGATTTTCTTAAACGTGTTTAGCAGTTGAATTTGCCATGATTATTGGGAAAATGACAGTTTGTTTCAACAATATGGTGGATAAATTGAAAAAGACAGTCATACAAAGTCCAGCCATTTAAATTTAAAGGAATAATTTATACAAATACAAGAGGTATTAATTAACACTAAAAAAAGTATTAATTATCATAAACCAGAAATGGGTCATATATTTGAGCATTAGGTTTTTTCTTAGGTACGAATGTTGTCATGTTCTCCTATGTTGTTTTCTTAGAAATTAATTGTTTGATTCTATAGGATTATACTAATTGGGCATTGAATTTTTACAATCATCCATAACGAAGAGAAAATAATTATGATAATATACTTGTCTTCTTTGATCAGCCCATTAAACTACATAAACTAATGTTTTATAGTTATCTTTTTTGCTTACAAAATTTGTATGAAACAATACAAATTTGAGAAGCACGACATATTCCATTGGCAAGGAATTTATGGTACCTATATATATAATTTTTATTCTGATTTAATAAACAAGTAGAAACTATTTTGAATGGTCAAGAAGAGCCAATGGACAAAAATATGAACTTGCATTAGAGAGTTACAAAAATTTATATAAATATCTACTTCTATTAGCATAAATTATTCTGCTTCTATGCTTATTATTTTGCTTCTATGCACAACTAGAGAGTCGGGCCAGTAAGTTGAACTAATAGAATGGTACAAGAAGCATATGATCAATGGATAGTAAATTTGAATGCTTAGTTCTCTATAAAAGACCACAACACACTCCCAGGTCAATCTATTCCCAAGTTGCAAATAAAAATCATTTAATTTAAATTTTCAACCACTAGATCTCTACCCTAAGAACAAGGCTCCATAGTCGGTAGTTACCAAGCCAAATGCCTCTCTTTCTCTTGATAACATCATATTCAATGCTTTAGTTGTCAACACCCAATAGATCCATTTGTAAATTCAATATAAAAAGGAAACAAAGTGAAAATAATTTTTCTAATTCTACATTATTAAAAAGCAAATAATCATTGAATTTTGAATCTTACATCAATCTTGATGAAGGGTGCTCCCCTTAATACTACAAACACATAACAGAAATAGAGAAACAACAAGAATATGCAAGAACAGAAAATTGGCTTCTTATTATCTCCACAAATGTGGAATTACAAACTTTCAGAATTACAATATGCAAAGCCACATGGGCATTCCCTTACAATATTCTGTAGGACAAAGCCTCGAATTATTGCCCAGATTTACTACCCAGAACTATTCTGAACTGCCTAAGACAATAATACAGCCTTCCTTATATAGGCAATTTTCCACCGCCTGGGAAGGTTCCAGAATTTTAGCCAATAGGGCCGACCAAACTTAGAATTATTTTATTTTACATTTTATTACATCATAGTCAGCTCAAGATAACCTTTGAAACCCGAACAGAAATTTTGAAGAAAATTATTTTCCGCCATTCCGGGTGGCCCAACTTCTGAAGACCATAAGTCATCACCAGTTGACCTGATCGGCTATTATAACCCCATTTCAGAAACGCCACGAAGCGCTCTACAGGCTTGATTGGTGCAAGCGCTTGTCACCCAAATTTTTGACCTCATCCGGGGCCTCTAAAGCCTTCAAAACTGAGTTCAAAGTTTCTGTACCCTGCTGCCAATACCGAAAATCTTCAATATCTTCCAATATACACTTGATCTGGCAATGAAACTTTACTGGCAGACTTATATGACCAAAATGAACCTCCAAGAAAGAAATCAGATCATTCTGAGCACATACGAAAATTACCAAAAATAGTAACTTTCCATAAATAGCAGCTCTGCACAAAATAGCCCTTATTGAATATAAAAAAATAGAAATATTTTTTGGGTGATGCAAGATTGCTCTTACACCCAGGATGCTCCTGCATCAGACACCCGGGGTAATTTGAGAAGTGACCCTGTCACGACTCAGGTGTACAGAGGAAAAGCAAGACGGCTAACCTCCTCCTTTGTCAGCCATGATGAATCTTCAACAAGTCGTCCTTTCCACTTGACCAGATATTCTTCATATGTCCTGTTCCTTGTGCTTCTGCCAACACGACTGTCCAGTATATCTTCGATCTCCTTAGTGTCTGAACTAGTTGATGGAATACTCCACTGTGCTGCTGTGATCTCATCTTCAACACCTCCTTCATGATACTCTGTCAGATCTGAAATGTTAAACACTGGTGAAATATTTAGCTCAGTAGGCAATTCTACCTCATATGCGTTTCCTGAATCATGTTTCTTCAGTATCCTACATGGTCCAAACTTCTTCATTTTCAGCTTGTTATATGTACCAACTGGAAACCGCTCCTTCCGCAAATGAACCATGACTTCGTCACCAACTTGAAATTCTTTATACCTCCTTTTCTCATCTGCCTTAGCCTTATACTGTGCATTCATCTTGGTAATATGCTTCCTCACCTCTTCATGGATGTTCTTCAAGTGTTCTGCAAAATCCTCAGCTTCAGCACTACTTATTTCTCATTTATCTGTCTTCCTCAATTCAAATGCATTTCTCGGACTACTTCCATATACAATCTGGAATGGGATTTACCAGTGCTCCTGTTGACAGAATTATTGTATGCAAATTCTGCCTGTGGTAAAATCAAATCCCATCCTGTTGGCTTATCTCCAACCAAATATCTCAACAAATTTCCCAAACTCCTATTCACCACCTCTGTCTGTCCATCAGTCTGTGGATGATGTGATGAACTGAACTTCAAATCTGTCTTCAACTTCTTCCACAATGTACGCCAGAAATATCCAACAAACTTAATGTCCCGATCTGAAACTATGGTCTTTGGCAAACCATGAAGTCTCACTACTTCTCTGAAAAACAATTCTGCTACATGAGCAGCATCATTAGTCTTCTTGCAGGGAATGAAATGTGCCATCTTTAAAAATCTGTCAACCACCACAAAAATTGAATCATGTCCTCGCTGTGTCCTTGGTAAACCAAGAACAAAGTCCATACTGATATCCTCCCAAGGCTTCTCTGGTATAGGTAATGGCTGATACAACCCTGTATTTTGCTTCACTCCTTTTGCCATCTGACATACTCTGCAACTCTGTACAAACTTCTTCACATCTTGCTGCAACTGTGGCCAATAATAATTCTCACTAACCAAACCAAGAGTTTTATCATGACCAAAATGTCCAGCCAATCCTCCGCTATGCTTCTCCTTGATGAGATTCTCCCTCATAGAACTTCGTGGAATGCACAACTGACTCCCTCTGAATAGCATATCATCCTGGATGATGAAATCCAACCATTTTGTCCTGTCTAGAGTAACAGGTTCTGTACAAGCTTTCCAAGCTTCACCGAAATCAGGATCCTCTAGATACAAATTCTTGAGTTCCTTGAACCCAACCACTTCAATCTGCATTTCTGTCAGCAATAGTTGCCTTCTGCTAAGAGCATCTGCAACCCTATTAGACTTTCCACTCCTGTGTTTCAAAACAAATGTATAACTCTGCAAAAACTCAACCCATTTCAAATGCCTTTGATTCAATTTTCCTTGACTATTCAAATATTGCAAAGCTTGATGATCAGTATACAAAACAAACTCCTTAGGAAGCAGATAATGTCTCCACTTCTTTAATGCCTGAACTATAGCATAAAATTCCTGATCATAAACAGAATATTTCCTCTTGGCATCATTTAACTTCTCACTGAAATAAGCAACAGGTTTACCTTCTTGGCTCATAACAGCTCCTATTGCAGTACCACTAGCATCACAATCTACTTGAAACACCTTATTAAAATCTGGAAGTGCTAAAACAGGTTGTTCTGTAACTTTTTGTTTCAACAATTGAAAACTCTTTTCTGCCCCATTAGTCCACTTAAACTCTTTTCTATCCCCTCTCATTGTTTCAGTCAAGGGTCCACAAATACTGCTAAATTTTCTGATAAACTTTCTGTAAAAACTAGCCAAACCATGAAAAGATCTTACCTCAGTAGCACTCCTTGGAGTAGGCCATTCAAGGATAGCCTGTACCTTCTCTGGGTCCATTTTTAGACCTTCTACTGAAACTACAAATCCCAAATACACTAACTCTTTCTTCACAAAACTGCACTTCTTCAAATTAATCAACAATTTCTCATCTCTCAACTTCTTAAACACCATACGAATATGCATCATATGTTCCTCCAATGTCTTGCTAAAAATCAAAATATCATCTAGGTAAACAATGACAAACTTACCTAGAAATTCTTTCAGAACCTCATTCATGAGCCGCATGAAAGTGCTCGGTGCATTGGTTAGCCCAAAAGGCATGACTAACCACTCATATAGTCCTTCCTTTGTCTTGAAGGCAGTCTTCCATTCATCTCCTTCTCTGATCCGAATCTGGTGATATCCACTCTTCAGATCTATCTTTGAGAAATACACAGCTCCACTCAAACAATCCATAATATCATCCATTCGTGGCAATAGAAACCTATACTTGATTGTGATCTTGTTTATTGCTCTGAAATCTGTACACATCCTCCACTCTCCATTCTTCTTTGGTGCTAATACCGCTGGTACAGCACAGGGACTCAGACTCTCTCGAATCAGCCCTTTCTGCAATAACTCGTGTACTTGTCTGTTCAACTCTTCACTTTCTGCTGGTGTCATTCTGTGTGCTGCCTTGTTTGGCAAACTGGCTCCTGGAATCAAATCCATCTGATGACTGATCTTCCTTACCGGTGGTAATCCATCAGGTACATTATCAAATACAATATCCTGAAACTCATTCAACAAATCTGCAACCTCTACAGGTACATCCTCTGCTTCTTCTTTACAAACTTTTGGAATTAAAGAAAAACACACATGCTCATGCCTCATACCATCTAGGAATTTTCTTCCATCAACAAATGTTATTCTTGCATTACCACATACCTTTTCTTCGGTCTCCTTCAATGGCTTTAGCTTATGTCGCACTCCATCCTTTGTCAGGGAATAGGTATTCGCACGACCATCGTGTACAGCACATCTGTCAAACTGCCACGGTCTACCCAACAACATATGACATGCATCCATAGATATGATATCACACAATACCTCATCTTGGTATCCGCCAATCTTGAACTTCACCAGGCATTGTTGATTGACCATGACCTTGTGGTCATCTTGTACCCAGGCAATCTGATATGGATGTGGGTGTTTCTGTCTCTTGAGCTTCAACTTTGTCACCATCTCTTCTGACACCAAATTGTCAGTGCTTCCACTATCAATAACCACATCACAACATTTACCTTCACACTTGCACTTGGTGCGAAACAGGCTCCTCCTTTGTTCAGGTTCATTCTCACCACTTAGCAAGACTTTTCTGTTAATTAGCGTTTCTCCTCTTTCAGCATCTTCAGAATGTGATGATCTAGCATCTTCATCTACATGTGCAACTTTGGCCTGGCCTTCATTTCTCCTGTCTGTTCTGCCTTGGCGCTGAGGACATTCAAATGCCCTATGACCTTCTTCTCCACAGTGAAAACATGTTCCACGGAAGCCACCTCTTCCAGATCCTTGTCCTCTTCCTCTTCCTCTCTGATCTCTATTATTTTGATCCTGGAAGCGATTGGAATTATTTCCTCGCTGATTCTGACTGCTACTGGCCTCATCCTTCTTTTTCGGATCTTCATTTCGGCCACCATATGACTGTCCACCGCGACCTCTTCCGTTTTGTCTGCTCTCAAACTTCTTGTTCAGCTTTTCCTCTACTTTTAGGGCAAACTGGTATGCCTCTTCAATACTGTTCATTCGAACAAGATTCAGCTCCTCCTGAATGCTTGGCCTTAACCCATTAAGGTATCGGGCAACTTTCTCTTTATCAGCTTTTGCATGGCCTATTCTGATGAGAAGTCGATAGAACTCCTCTGTATACTCCTGAACAGATCTTCCTGCTTGCTTCAAACTCTGCATTTTCTTTAGTAGGTCAAGCTCATAATCAACAGAAATGAACTGTCGCTTCAATTTATCCACCATCCGATCCCATCTCGTGATTTTCTCATTTCCCCTTCTATTTCGCTCTAACTGAATCTCTTGCCACCATATCTTCGCATGACCCTTCAGTCTGGCCTTCGCAAATTTGACCCTATCAGGATCCTCAACATCTTCATACTCAAAATATTCCTCACATTCATTGATCCAGTCGATCAATTCCTCTGGGTTAAGATTTCCAGAAAATGTGGGAACCTCAATCTTAGGTCTTTTCCCAATCTTGGAAATCACCCGAAAAAGTCTTTCTTCCTCCTGGTTCATAATTTCAGCTTCTCCTTCTTGATATTCTTCTTCGGCTTCATCCTCACTTTCATCTCTGACATTAAGATTCATTCCTCTGCGAATCTCTTCTTGCAATGCTCGCACTTGTCTCTGCAGCTCTCTAACCTCAGGTGTCACAGCCCAGCTCTTCCGCCACGTTCTCTTCGTGGAGGCATTTTCGCGATGCGTGCTGAAACCCTAGCCACGGTCCTGGTGCAAACTGCCTCACAGTCGGCGATCTGTTTACACACTCAAGAACTCCTGCTCTGATACCACTTGATGAAGGGTGCTCCCTTTAATACCACAAACACATAACAGAAATAGAGAAACAACAAGAATATGCAAGAATAGAAAATTGGCTTCTTATTATCTCCACAAATGTGGAATTACAAACTTTCAGAATTACAATATGCAAAGTCACATGGGCATTCCCTTACAATATTCTATAGGACAAAGCCTCGAATTATTGCCCAGATTTACTACCCAGAACTATTCTGAACTGCCTAAGACAATAATACAGTCTTCCTTATATAGGCAATTTTCCACCCCCTGGGAAGGTTCCAAAATTTTAGCCAATAGGGCCGACCAAACTTAGAATTATTTTATTTTACATTTTATTACATCATAGTCGGCTCAAGATAACCTTTGAAACCCGAACAGAAATTTTGAAGAAAATTATTTTCCGCCATTCCGGGTGGCCCAACTTCCGAAGACCATAAGTCATCACCAGTTGACCCGATCGGCTATTATAACCCCATTTCGGAAACGCCATGAAGCGCTCTACAGGCTTAACCGGCGCAAGCGCTCGTCACCCAAATTTTTGACCTCATCCGGGGCCTCTAAAGCCTTCAAAACTGAGTTCAAAGTTTCTGTACCCTGCTGCCAATACCGAAAATCTTCAATATCTTCCAATATACACTTGATCTGGCAATGAAACTTTACTGGCAGACTTATATGACCAAAATGAACCTCCAAGAAAGAAATCAGATCATTCTGAGCACATACGAAAATTACCAAAAATAGTAACTTTCCATAAATAGCAGCTCTGCACAAAATAGCCCTTATTGAATATAAAAAAATAGAAATATTTTTTGGGTGATGCAAGATTGCTCTTACACCCAGGATGCTCCTGCATCAAATCTATGCACATAACAGTCATGTATGTCATACGCTTTCAACAACTATTATATAGAGCCTTACAATTTGGTCTCTAAAAGTTTAGATCCCTGTGGAAATTTAGGCCATGTAGTACAGAATCTAGAGAGGTTTGATAGTACAATCCATATTTAAAACTACTGCATATATATATATATATATATATATATATATATATATATATATATATATATATATATATATATATATATATATATATATAGTGATGCAACACCCACAAAGCAGAAAAAATATACAAACCTACCATGACTCACTAGTACATTTGACCCTAATTTTTTACCAACATTTTCGATGAAGCATTAAAATGGTTTTTCTTGGTTAGATTATAGAAGGAAAACTTCAAATTTTTTTAATCCATTCCCATGTTGGTCAGAATTACAAAGACCAAGATAGTTCATCGTAATTGAGATGAACATGAGCATAACTTTATTAAAAAAAAAGGTTTCATTTCAATTCATTATGTTACGCAGCAAAGAAGAGATTAAGGTCGAGGGCACGAATGCCTTGCAGATACATTCAGATTGCATATTTATTTCAGACTTACACAAAATTAGGTTGGCATCGATGAATCCTTTATAAAATCATAATATTATTTCCTTCAGTCAAACTTGGGATAGTCATTGATGTAGGCCATCTGGGTTTTGCAATTTCTGTACCAAACATTTCAGCCCTTTGTCTTCAACACTGAACGTGCCACTCTAATGCTAAACATACACGATAATTCCCTATATTGTGCAGCTTTGAATACAAACATCCCTGTATGTGAGCAATTATTTTCTTCAGTTTATGTTGTGAAGTGGTCTGCGTAGGAGACACTATTCTCCCATTTGCTAGTTGTTCCTCCTCCCCTCCCTTGGAATCCGCGGATAACTGGTTATAGGTGTGTTCTCATTCTTTTTGTGTTGTTTTTAGCCATTAAACTATCTATCCATTTGCAACATTATGGGTTAGTAAGTGGTGTTAGTTTTCAATTTGAGTAACCCAATTAGGGTTTGAAACCCTTGTATAGTTTCTTCATTTCATATGAGATGAATAAATTGCATATGGATTTGGCGTGACAAACCTAGAAAATGAAATCATTGGGGTCCAATAGAAACAAATAAATGTTGAGTTTGAGAAGCCAAACATTGAACAAACTTCTCACAAGTAGATTGAAGCTAGTGGAAATTGAAGGGTAGTAGGCTAAAACAAAAGATGGTTGGGACTCACCAATAGGATTTGGAATAGAAGTGAGATTTGTCATGTTGAGAGGAACCATCACTTGAGAGTTGGAAGCATGAATAGTCAAGTGTTTTCATTGGCATTCTTCCACCACTTCATGTGCCCTTGCTCTAGGAGAGTGGATAATAAAAGTTGAGTGGCTAATGATAAAGTATCATCTACAAGTAAAGGGGGGACCCTCATAATCAAACAATTGAGTCAAAGGCTTGTTCTTCACCATCCAAAATATATCCTTTGGAAGATGCTTGTGAATATCGACGACCACTAGAATTTGGGAAAATGTAGAGTGATTGAAGTAGGAGGTAGTATAGTTCACCTTCAATAAGTGATCAATAGAAATGTTGATGGTATCATAGCAATAATCTTCCAAAAAGTAGAGAGGATATTCAAAAGTTGAGCCCATGCAAGCCTAGAAAACATAAAGTTATTAATATGTGACATTTCTTATTTTTTTGAAAGCATCACATGCAACAATCCTGTAACTATGTGATATCAAAAGAGGCAAATGTTGAACTACAAAACCTTTAAACTGTACCCAATCAATTGTATGCCTTACAATTTGACATGTCATAATTTGCATATATCATTAAGGAAATTTCATGGATTCCACTAAATTATATGTCCAAAATGGTATAGATAGAAATCTATTTTTTTCTAGGATGAATTATAGGATTCTTGGAGACATTGGTGGCACTTATGTTATCACATATTATTGGATTCCTCTACACCCAAACACCAAATGATCCCTTACTCCTTTGTTCATGGGACCACACCCTTGACCCCTCTGGTCTACACAACAAATACTATTGACTATCCTAAAGACAATGACTATGCAACTTATGACTCCATAATTGGGACAACCATCCCACCATTCTCCCTAAGCATTTTGGCTTTGTCTTCTCATCAACAACACACCCACACACCTTTCTAAACTTTTTCCACACCCATTCCAGTCCACTGATCCATTTCATTCAGACTCCTACACAAAAATAATCAACTCACCAAAATACTGTCATTCAAAGATAGACATGTTTACCTATATACCTTGGGTTACAAACTCAATAACTCAAAAAAATTCCAAGACACTCCCCCAAAAAATTAGTTTTTTGGATATCCTTTTTAGCCTTACACAACATACTAAAAGATAAGGTAGGTTTTTTTTGGATCAGTATCTGTTGCTCACACAACTGATCCCATTTTAGGCTAAAAAGATGGTCATTTAACAAAGAAACTCTAAATTATATTTATCCTCTGATTATGAAACTTTCAGAAGTCTTCTAATATGGCTTCAATCAAAGGAATATCAACTCAAAATGACTCCAAGGTTACTGCAACTACAAAATCCCCAATTTGTCTTCAAACAAACCCTCTATCCTAGGGCTTCTCCAATGTCTGGTCTCCAAACACTTATGCAATCAAAAAAGGATGGTTTCTCCTTTTATTCGGTGTATCTAGATGCCTTCAATCATAAAAAGAACCTCTTGTTAAGGAAAATTATTTACTGTTTCTCCGTAGCAACTAAATTCGTGAACTTTCCCTGGTTTTCCTCAACCCTATCATGGTGATCACCATTCAAACTCATTGTATCTACATTTTAGATGTTATAATTGTATAGTACACGATATATTATGATCATTCCATGAGAATCAGAGTGGTATCATGCATGGAATGATCATACTTGTCATTGAACTCTCAACTGTTATGAGGAAAACAATGAGTTCAATGGAATAGTTAGCACAAAAGGATTAAAATTGAACCAAATATATTCTCAAAGCATTCAAAATGTGATTCTAGCAATCCTAAAAGTAACCTCAAAACATTAGAAACTCAATAGCACTCTTATGGAATCAAATCATGCAATAAACATAAAGGAAATGACTAAAATTCTACATTTTTATTTCCTTTTGTTCTGGCGGTCCGTACACGGGCTTTCCTTGTCGTACAATGGTCTTTCTTTCCATTAAATAGACTCCCTATTAACTCCCCCAACCAATTTGGATCAGTTTCATTGCTTAGTTAAGGCTAAAACTACCTAAATCTTAATTCCCTCCATTTTGCTACTAATCATTGGAATTCAAATATTTAAATTTCCAACTTACAAATTATTGATTTTTATTATAAAAACTTATCAAACTTCATCTAATTCAACTCCTAGGATCTTTTAAACTTTATCTAACTAATCTAGATCCTAATTTGACTCTTGTGGCACTACTAACCCATTTTACATCATTTTTGGTCCTTATAAGTCCTTTACCGGGACTTCGAGGACTTATTACATTTTCATCAAATTGATCATTACATAGTGTCATTATTGGCTTCATGATGTCCCAATTCACACTTAAGGATGTCTTTGATCCTCCCTTTCTTGGCTCATTGATGCTCCTTGGTGTCTTCATGGATGCTCCTGCATCAAACCTTGACATGTCTACCCATGCATAATGCTTCCTTTTCACACCTATTTCCCATATGTATAGTAGCTCCAGTGAATCATGCTCTTGGTTTGAGACCAATGGAGCCCACTTTACCTTTTTTTTATTTGTCTTTTAAAGTTGCAAGTTAACTATCTTAAGAAACAATGAACAATTAGTATTGTTTGTAGACCAAGTTGGATCATGTGTTGTGTGTTTTAGGTGTTGGGAGGAATGTAGAAGTGTTCTCCATAATGGTGGGATTTGAGGAAGTCTATATGTAATGTGTGGATCCATTCAAAATCTTAGAGAATGATTATATAATTTAACAAGTAATATTCTTAGCATTCCTATCAAATATGAATCATGATTAGATTAAATGTACAATGCTTTGTAGTCAAAATCTATTTAATGAATTTACACTTGATTTTATACAAGATACTACTAATGCTAGTATGTTTATATTTGATGGATGACAACATTAATATCTTAATTCATAGTATAGGAGATAATATTTTGGTATAATTGTAGCCCAAATATTTTCATGTGAAGAAAGACCATGTCTGACAATATGAACCCAGAACAAAATAAGGAGACAATTGTTAGATTGTGGTCTACGTTCAAAAGAAAAGGTGATGGAAAATGTTATTGTCCCTGAAAAAATTGCAAGGGCTTAAAGACTCAAAGACTTCTAATCAAAACAAGTGAGAAACATTGTAGGAAACATGGTCACATTCAAGGGGGGCACAATTTTCATCCATTGGTAAGTATTTCAATATATTATTTTAACAATTTATATACATAAGAAATCAATTGATGATGAGATCATGGTCATGGTTAATTTAAGGTCATCATTTTGATATAGGTCAACCACCCTGGGTTACATGTTATGGACCATAACAATCTAGAGAATGTGAATTTCCAAGTGGAGGAACATGGACGTGTGAATATGGAAGGAGAAGATAATGATCCCATGGAAGAAGATGATCCTGTGGTAGAGAACACAATTGAAGATGATGGTATTGTTGCAGTTGATCATGTGCTAGAGAACATGATTGAAGATGATAGTACTGGTGCAACTGATCATGATGCTGAAGATGACCTTGATTTACCTATACTTGAGAAGGCATATGAGCCCCTATACAAAGGCTCTCAAACAACTCTTCTCTCCATTGTATTGTTGTTGGTGAATTTTAAGGTTATGAATGGTTTATCCAACGTAGAAATCTCATGTATGTTAAGATATGTCATATATGTCATCTTTTACATCTATTTTAGTCATAATTTCCTTATAGTTAACAAAGGGTGAATCATGTACAATTAATATTCTTTATATTAACAAATTATATTTTTTGTTATAGGTTGATAGGTGAGCGTTTGTTACCACCATCAAACATTCTACCTCACTTGTGTCAAGAATTATCTGCCACTATGAAAGATATTGGAATGGAATATCAAACAATACATGCATGTCCCAATGATCATATTATATATCATAAACAACATGAATTTTTAATAGATTGCCCTGATTGTCATATTAGTAGATATCGATCAGATCAAATAACAAAAAATGTATCTCGTAAGGTTCTTCAGTATATACCCATTATTCCACGTTTGCAATGATTATTATGGTGTAGTACCTTGGCGCAATTTATGGATTACCATGCACGCAATAGAAGTCGAGATGACATTATGAAAATATCTACGGATGGTTCTGCATTTAAGGGCATAGAGGAAATTTGGCCACACTTTAAAGAATAACCTCGTAATCTCAAGATTTCATTGGCAATGGACGCTGTCAATCCATTTGGAGAGATGAGATTTGTTTACTTGATGTGGCCTATTTTTGTTATCAACAATAACATTCTGCCTTGGATGTCCATAATGAGAGAGCACATAATGTTGGCAATGATTGTTCCAAGTATTTTTACATTTAATAGTCATCTAAATTTATTTATAAATGCCACATCAAAGTGATCATAATAATTATGTAATATTTATGTTCATTCAACTAGGTAAGTACCAAGTTAAAGATATGAATGTATATATTGAGCCCCTTTATCGATGAGTTGTTGGAGTTATGAAATGGGGTCACTATGTATGACATCTCTAGACCAATAGAAAAAAGACAATTTCAATTCCATGCAATGTTTGTATGGACAATACATGATGCCCTTGGGTTAACACATCATTTTTTTGGTATTTTATATTGTTAACACATATTTTTTATATGTAATAGTGCTAACACATTTTTGTTGTATGTTTAAGTTTGCGCATGCTAATTGTAATTATCAAAATTAACATATTTAATATAATTATACACGCTATTGTAGGTCTTCAGACAAAGAGAAAATTTACATGTCCAATTTTTGGTCCAAAGATGAAATCTCATCATTCAAAAAGTTTAGAAAAGAAGGTGATTCGATGAGTATAAGCACTTTCTCCAAAGAAATCATAAGTATCGAGTTATCGAAAAACATCTTTTCAATGGGAAAGAAGAGACTACATCAAAGCTACGAAGAATGACACCTCACCTATGGAAGTTAGAATACAATATAATAAATCGTCAAGTTAATGTCATTCCATCTGATGGTTTTTGTTTGAAATTTATATTTTGATAGTATTTTTTACTGATGATGTAATTGATGCTCGTGAAGGTCATCAAGACATTAATGACCAACTTCCAAAAGGACTAAAAATTTATCCTAGATAATTTAGTAGATCGTCGTACTGCGAGCACCTCTCAATAGTGCATTTGTTTGATGTTATGCATATTGAAAATAATATAACAAAGACATTTGTTTGATGTACAACCTGAATTGGCCTAATGGTGGAGAACTTGTACTCTTGAAAGAGAGGTCACAAGTGCAAATCCCATAAGGGGTTAGGGTATGTACGCCTCGTTTGTAGCACAGTTAGGTGCCTCCCACAAGGAGTATGAGGTAGTCCCATATAACTGTCACCATATGTAGACCCAAAAACATATAGCTAGTGTCGTGGACTATAAAAGGACCTTTCTTTTTCTTTATGGAAATTATTGAATGGAAGGCGTGACAAAGAAAAAATTGTCAAAATTTGTAGTGACATTCAAGATTCCAACCATGCATTGAAAAATGTCATTCAATCGAATAATAATAAAGACCATATTGTTATAAGTGCCCTTCCTTGGTTATTATCGGAGTAGCAAAGCAATGTTATAAAAGAAGTCGTATAAAAAAATTGATTTCCCACAAAATTTTCTGCGAGCATAAACAATCTCATATCAAAGAAAAGTGAATTTGGGTCAAGGATGAAAACACATGATTGATATACCTTTATTAACGTAATTCATGTTATTTTGTATTCTCTATATATTTGTATACTGCATGTAGTTTTCATTGTATCATTTTCTAAAATATTGAAAAGATCATTTTATAATTATTGCAATACATTCTACCTCTATCTCTCTCACACCACTTCAACAACAGTGTCAAACAAGTTATATATGATCATGGAAAATACATTAGGTTAGAAGCATTATTTGTTGAATTTATTGTATAGATATTATATTTGCGACTTGTTTTACTTTTTCTGTAATTTATTGTATATTTTTTGTAAAGTTTCGTTTATATTTTTTTGTGTGTTGAATCTCTTCTAGAGGTGGTTGTCATTGAAATAAATCAATAAAGAAGATATAAAATATTAGAAGAGAAAAATTTATCATCTTATGTGTGAAATGCAAAAATGTCTACGTTCAAATTTTTTCAATGCACAAGAACACTACCTCATACACCAAGTTGAGGAGATTGAATTGTATGGACCTATACAAACTAGGTCAATGTGGATGGTTAAAAGGCACTTGAAATTTTTGAAGAGCTTGGTTTGACAAAGAACACATCCTGAAAGTTCTATGATGGAGGGATTTATGGTATACCAAACTATGGTGTACATTAGTGAATATCTTCCTAAGTTTGCAGCAAAGATCCATGTAGATCACGTTTGGGATCCCAACTCCATTAAAAATTTTAAAGGGGAGTACTTGATGGAAAAAGGTAGAATGAGGAAAGTGAGAGGTAATTATAAGATGTTATTGTAGTTAATTAATTTTTATAAATGTTCAATATAAGTTGTTTTTACGTGGTCTATTTTTTTCATATAGTTAGTCAAGAGTGGGATGCACTACATTTGTATATTGCAAACAATCTTGATTGGATAACGGTGTGGATTGAACGATGTCAAAAAAATATTCACTCATTAACATGGGAAGGTGTTGCTTCATTGGTTAAAGAAGCTCATCGTAATGGAGATTCTAATGTTACATCAATGGTAATTGATCTAGCATATGGTTTAAGAGGTAGAAAGGTATGTATAAATTTATTAATCATGACCCATATGTTTAATACCAACTCACAATGCAAGTAATTTTCACATGTTTAAAAAATTACAGGTCAAGCACCACAAAGCTATGTACTACCATGGTCATTAATTTTGCATAAAAAATTTGGACAACACAAAGAAAACTTGTGATTCTAGGATAATTGCAGTCTTCGAGGTTACTAATATTTCATCTAGAAATGACATACATCCTCAAGAATCTGAAAATCGATACTATAGCATTTTGAATGATATACTTGAGTGCGACTTTAAATCTTTCAAATTAGTTCTATTTGTCATCAAATGGTACAAGCTACAACTAAATAAAAAATGATCCTGATAGAAATGTTATTCAACATGATAATTGATTTTTAATGATTAATACAAGGTTATTTGAGCCAGTTGGAGATGAGCCCTATGTTCTTCCAAGTCAATGTGAGCAAGTGTTTTACTTAGAGGTTTTACATAAATCAGGTTGGTCATTTATTGTTAGACATGATCCAAGAGGAAGGTCAATAAAGTATAATGTGATGGAAGAAGAAGATATTGAAAATGAAGAAGAAGAAGAATATGATGATGATGAAAAAGAAGATGGTGGTGGTGGTGGTGGTGGTGGTGGTGGTGGTGATGATGATGGTAATATTGATTTATTCATAGAAATTTATTTGATTTATATGTTTTCATAATTAATTTATTATGTATTAAACTCTAATGGTATGGTATAATTAATTCATTGTGTTCAATTCTAATGATTACAACATATGTAATTTATGATACACATGTTTCAATTATTACTTGTATATTAATGTATTTATGGTTTAACAGATTACCAGTGTATTGTTTATGATGCTCAACTATTGGTGCTGATTACAAGTATATATTTTGTGTGATTGTCACCATTTGTGGAAACATGCAATTGACTACAGACATCATCACCCCTTTTGTTGACGATCTTGCATAGCACACATAAAGTAAAGGTAAAGAATTAAAAAATATACAATGATTATGATAAATGCATATTGTTCATGTTGTTTTCTATGTAATTTGTAGCATATGTATCATGTAATTTTTAGCTAACTTAAGATAAATGATTCACATATGCAAAAAATTTAACCCATTTTATGAGGATCATGCATAGTGACATGGATCGGCAAGTATAAGTCAATACACCCTGTAGAAATAGTTTATTATTTGTTTGTTTTCTCTTCATACCCATCTTCATTGAGTGGTTTAATAATAAGGTATTAGCTTGCTCGTGACTTAACAATACTACCCTCAACATCAATTTTAGGGCCGACTTCATCAACATTACCCTCATTTAGAAACATATCTCATTGCTTACCAACTATATCTCTCATTTGATGGACTACAGGAACCACCTAATAGGTACTTGTCATATATGTCTTCCTCGAGTGAGGGAAATGTGGGAATAGAAGATGAAACTGAGACATGTAGTAGGCCTAAAATTAGGAGATCAACCAAAGGTCAAAAGATTAGAATAAAATTCAATTAACACATGCAATTTTTCCTTGTTGAAGGGGGGTCATGTTCTTATGATGATGAGACCAAAGGCGACATCAAGGTGCCCTTGAGGTACACACATCTTTAGAAAGAACGGGTACCCAAGGAACTACCTTCACTTAACACTGATTTCTGTATTAACGAGAGGATATATCGCATAGCTCCATCATCATTACATGGTTTGGGCCTATTTTATATGGTTGGCATAAAAGTATGTTACAACAAAGGTGTTGAATTGATGGAGTATGTTAGACCTTGTTACAATTACAATAATTAAATGCGAATTGTTTGATATAAAAAAAAATATGTGTAGGTATGCACTGCCAGCAAATTATATACAATGGAAAGAAAATGATCAAAGTAAAAGATTTTCTATGTACATTGACAGAAGGCCAACAGAAAAAGGGAATATTGTGGGTTTTACAAATAGTACGTGACCTAGGTCAACTAATAAGTGACCCAATTGCATATTTGAGGCACATGAGGAAAATCATATTTTTGTATGTGCGATAAAATCAATAAGTGTAGGGGAAGAGTTGCTAATAGATTACCATTTGAATCGCATAGATACAAATAAAGTTACTATCATGGGGGTGGTAAGTACTATATACCATTTAAACTAACCTCCAATTAATGACTCCAATATACCATTTTATTAATAAGTTTTTTTGCTAAGTCTATTGCTTTCATTTCGCTAAAGTTTTTATATTTAATCTTTGTCACAGGACGACATGGATCCACCACATGACAGAGGTGGAGATGTTCCTCCCACCCCTTCTTTAGCAAAGGTAAATCTTAGTGTAATTGTACAAATTAGATAGAAGAAAAATGTTATATTATTATGTTCTTTTCTTTAGGGTTTTGGAGTTAATCTAATAGTTTTGCTGATATTCCTGTCACAAATTGATGTTCAAGGAAAGGGAAAAGAACCTATAACAACTGAGGCAATAGCTGCAGATTTGGAGGCGACAGTATAATGTGATGATGGCATCACATATACCTCTGACCCCATAAAGATGGTCAAATCCAAGTGAGGAGATTCAGGTGCAGAGAGATAAATTGATACAGAGAGCACGTTGTTTGGAAGTAAGCAATAATGAATCTTTAGTTATAACAAAAGTTCAATAAAGATTTATATTTTATACTATTTTATGTCATGAACTAAAATATGTATGTGTTCTTCTTACATGAATTTTTGAGTACTCAACCACCTACTTATGGACATCGTGAGGCTAGTACTAGTGTAGGTCCCTCAGGGAAAATAATTCTTAAGTTAACAAGTTACAAGAAATTTGTTCTTTGGAACATTCACAAACTTCATTGGACTTACTGATTAGAAATCTACATTTTTCATTTGACTTGTGTACATTCATCCCCATACCTTTAGCACGCAGAGAAGCTTCTGACCCAACCTTCCCAAAACCCATGACTACAAGTGTCTTCCCAAATAGAGAGATAATGACATACTTGTTCCATGCTTGAGGTTCTTGAGCCTTGTTCATGTATAGGCCATGACTTTTCTTAGGAAAATAAAATAATAAAAATAACTTTATTTTCCTATTGAGCTCACTCAAATCCTTACAAAATTACTTGGACAAGTGGCAAAATTTTAACATACATTTTGTTTTCAATGTACCATGATTCATGCCTTATGTAGTTGATGACTCTTTTTTTTTTATTGTCTTGATGCTTTATGGAATGTTTTTGATGCTCCATTGGTGCAATTATGCTCTTTTATACGATGTTAACACATTTCGCTGTGTACAAAAATAAATGTCACTATTGTTCTTGGCTTTACAATCCATGGTCTCTTTGAATATGCCCAAATTCTCTATTACTAATGAAAAAATACCTTCTATGTGTGCTCTTGAATGTAGCCCTTAATACATTATGATTTGAATCTCTACACCTTTCCTTTATGACAATGGGTTTCCTCCTTGAATTTTAGCATCTTATATTTCACCAAGATCTTCTAATGAATGACTTGATGAAAAGCATTTTGAAACCTTATTGCCATTTATCATTATACTTAGAATACCCTGTCATAATGTTTGGCATCGTTGAATGTAGGAAATTTCCTTAGTTCTATTGTTAAGGTAGTGATCTTTTTTTTGTTCTTGACATTAACTTTTTCTCTCTGTCTTATTTTTTAATCTTAAAAAAAGATTTACAAAATCAAGTTTTTCAGATCTATATCAGAATTTTAATAGTAATAAAATAAATACGAAAGTCTCAATACCTATCCTACCACCTATGACATCATACCACCTATGACATCATCCTACTATCAGTTTTCCATACATTGATTTACATAATCAGCCAAAACATTTGCATCTTCGACCGTATAAAAGAGATTACATTTTTATATTCATGAGAGATTACTATCATTTTTCCATACATTGATTTACATAATAAGCTAAAACTATTGTATCTTTGAGCATATAATTTAGATTACATTTTTATATACATTTTAGATTACATTTTTATATACTCATACTTTTATTATTTCAGAATGTCTTTGCTAACAATGTATTGTTTAGATCATCAAGTCCAGACGCCTCCTCCTACGAGGACCAACAATCTGACATTGTCGACTGCAATGTCGGCAACAAGGAGCATGCAAACATCCACATTTGCAAATGTCATTGTTGTTGACCGATGAAGATATGATTCCTTTAAAATTACCTAAGCTTCTAAGTACTTTAAAATTATTATTATTTATATCCTACTTTTAATTTACTTAATCATAACTCATTTTGGATTGATGATCCAATGATGTTTTTGCAGGGAATGATGTTTTTTATGAAAAGCTCAATGAGATGACATTGTCGCTATTCGATGCCATAATACGTAAAAGGTGGAACATCATATGTGAACTAACCCTATCCCACTACTTTGATTTCATATCATTGCTAGAATATTTTTCCTTTCATCCATTTCTTGTACTATATTCAAGGTACACAATTTCAGTTAATTTTTTATCTAACAATTTTGTTTTTTCTTAAAAGATCAAATTTACAAGATAAAAAATTAAAAGATCAGCTCATAAAATATTTAGAGGAGCTCTTTGGAAGTAACATTTTTTACAACATTAAAGTTCTTCAGTGAGCTTGCAAACATCTAAAGACTGTGAGGGACACATACAAAAAGAATCTAGTGAACAACCCAAAGTACGAGCGTCCTCCCATGATTCTAAAGAAGTAGTGGAGGGAATTCATTTTGGATGCAAGGGAGAAAGCGCAAAGTCAAAGAGGAATTACACCACAAACAACAATAGAAGGTATGCGATAGTATTAAGTAGAATGTAATTATGCACTAATTAATGATCTTTATATTTATATAATCTAACATATTTCAAACTTTTCATAGAGTGCATGACACATCAAAGGCTACAAAGGCCAGACTAGAAAAGTATGGCCAACACAAACTTGGTTCTAGTGGTTATCTAAATCTTCAAGCACGAATTGTAAGTAGCAGTAAATGAAATTTCGAATCAAAATTTTTATAAATTGCAAACAATTTTGTTTAATCAAACAATACCTGCAAAATTGACGATATTAAGCCAAAAAATGCAAGGCTCATATTTTAATGTAGCGCCCATGGAAGAAGACAAAAATATTACCTTCAAGCAAGGCTATCAAGTCGTGGTTGAACACCTACACCAAGCTTCATGTGGCCAAACCCAACATTCTGTTGTATCAGTTCACACACAGGTAAATAGGCCAAATGAAAAATATTTCAAATTGAATACTTGAGCAAAAATATATTTGATGTTAATTTTCAACATAAATTGACTATTTTTGTTTTAAAAAGAAAACAATGATAACAATGTGCATGACATTGCAATGTAGCCTTCTAATCCTAGCATAGAACCTGCACATGATGAAGGCCCTGATGTGCATCGCAGTGATGGAGGTATTCATTTTCTATTAAAAATTAATTATGTAATTATTAATACAATTTAACATCTTAAATTGAAATTGGTGTAGCCTTTTTTTGTGTATATTTTAGAGTATGCAAAATGTCATAGTGAACGAATGGAGGATGATCCGAGTGTTCACCATGTTGACTTTGGGGCTGAACAAAATGTTATTATAGATGATGTGGCACTGTCAGGTAAAGAAAATCTGTTATGTTATTTTATTTTATTTTTTATTGGTTGTTATGTTCTTTTAATTAATGAAATACTTGTAACACTAATATAAAATGTTGTGAATTTAACTCAATTAGTTGTTATTGCACCGAACCCCCCTTTGGCACATCAACCTCCTCCTCCATGACACATGAGGCATTTCTTGAGATCACAAGAAGAAGAGGAGGGAAATGACAAAGACATTGATGCTTCGCTTAGTCGTTACATTCAAAAATCAAAGAAAAAACCAAAAACAAAATGATTGTAATAAACCTTTTTTGATAATGAAAGAATGTCATCTTAATGAATGTAATTTTGTGCTAGTAAATGTTGATGAATGATGTGTTAATGAATTATTGATGAATGTTGTATGTTAATGAATTTTATGTGTTATTGAATGTTATTTGATTATAATGATTGAATATTATATTTCATAAATGGATGAATGAATGAATGAATGTTAGATGTTAATGGGGAATTTAGAGTGATGTTAGGGGGGTGGGGTCAAATGAGCTTCCACCTTCACATGGTTGGCCTTGTTAAGTAGAGAATATCAAACTATTCTCGAAACCAAGTGAAGCTCAAACTAAACCAATGTAGATTCAATGGTCAAACACACCTACTAGTCCTATTCCACATGGATCAGTACCCGTTCCTAGGTACACACACTTCACTAGATCCCACTCACTCTAGGATCACCAACCCTTAGGATTATTCTTCTGGCCTAAACTCAACCAAATCCATCACCATTGATTCTACACACACTCTTCATACTTGATTCCAAATCTTCATGACACCATTTTGTCCACTGTCTTAATACTTGTGACTATCCTCACCAATTCTCTCTCTTCAACATCTATCATATCCAACCCCAAGTCTTAGATTGGATTCCACTTGGTCTTATCTTTCCCAACACCTCGTAACATGGATTACACCCACACAAGGACCCTTCATGCAATACTCCACCAAAACACAAACCTTAACTCATTGTCCCAACTCATATTTTGGAACAGTCACATACCAATCTCCCAAGACAATCATCTCAACATCCCTCACTGACCTTAGTATTCTTTGGTGACTCTTAGGACGCCTTCCCTACTTCCCCTAGGATTTTCCCACCAATGCTAGATCCTTACAAGATCATTCAATACCCTTGCATAAAGTAAAACCAAAAAATTAAACTTTTGAAAAATTTCAATCGAATGTTTTCATGTCACATGCAAGTATGATATACCGAGGCATTAGTAAGATATTGGAAAACCTTTTTCAAGCTTCATAATGTTCTTAATCCCAATACTAAATTCATGTTCATTTTTATGCTCCTTATTTGTTTACACTGCAGGTTCTCACACATCTCTTTTTTTCCTTGGAAGACAATAATGTGCTGAAGACAATCACAATATTTTGCCAATAAGAATTTTAAGGTACAAAAGATAAACATTTTACATTACTCTTTCTTTACTTATTTTCTAAATAACTTTTCATGAACATGTTTGTTACAATATTTGTAACATGTTCTCTTTCTATGATGACATGCATACTTTCGAATATACATGTGCTTTGCATTTCTTTTACAAATCAACATTTTCATCTTTTATTTGGATATAGTTTACCAAGTCAATTGTAAGATAAAAATACTTTCCTCATTATTTGAGTTAAAGGTGATTCCCTTGCTAAATAGACACACATAGTTTTAAGGATACATGTCTTTTTCCCTTCTTTTATAATTGTATTGCAATCAGGTCTCTCAAAGATTTCAATCAATGTTTTCATGTCCCATCATAAAACTATCTACCAAACAAGTGGTAACACATTACAAAACATGGGCTTTCTTTTGGTTGGGTTTAGCTCGGCGCTCTACTTGAGTTTAGTTTGTTCTGGGTTGTGGGTGATTCTTGTTTCACCCTAGCTTTGGTTTAGACTTGTTCCATCTTGTGAGCTTTCATTGTCTATCTATAGGTTCTTCATGTAAAGGCTTTCAGGCCCCTTCAAAACCTATTTTCCATAATCAAAAACACATTACAAAATATTTTTCAAGTTGCTAGTGAATATTTATTAAGGTTGTTAAAGATAATCACACTTTTATGCCAATAAAATCTTCAAGGTACAAAAGCTAAAAATTTGACATTACTCTTGTTTCACTTTTTTTTTAACAAACTTTTCATGAACATGTATGTTACAATCTTCGTAACATGTTCTCTTTTTATGATGACACACATGGTTTTGAATATACATGTGATTTTCATTTATTTTACAACTCAATATTTTCATCTTGCATGTGGATAAAATTTACCAAGTCAGTGGAAAGATAAAAATACTTTCCTCGCTATATCAGTTAAATGTGTTTCCTTTGCTAAATAGATGCACCTAGTTTTAAGCATACATGTCTTTTTCAATTCTTTTACAACTATACAACAACTAGGACTCTCAAATATTTCAATCAATGTTTTCATGTCTCATGCTTGAAGTATATACCAAATCATTGGTAACACATTACAAAACCTTTTGCAAGTTGCTACTAAATATTTAGTGATGTAGTTTGCATTGAGACATAAACAATCTCACAAACTACTTACATTCAACAATTTATTTTTAGTTCTTCAATTCATTCTCCATTTCTAACTTTCAAATCTGTTTCAACAATATATTATTATACATATCTTTTTCCTTCATAAGAGAATAATGCACTGACTTTGATCACAATATTTTTCTAATTAGAACTTCAAGGTACGCAACCTAAAGAATTTGTGATGTGAGTTAAAGTGGTGGGTTCCTAGATTCTCCCAAGAATCTTCCAATCACTCTCAATGTCTCCAAAAAGTACCTTCGACCAAGATCAATACTAAGACCCAACCTACTTCACTAGGCTAACCAAGGGTCAAATCACTAGCTCTCACCTTCATTAGACTCCACACTATTCAAGTGCTCAAACAAGGTTTAGTGCTTCCCACTTTCTTTCCACACCATCTAAGGGTTTGAGCATGCTTAAAACATCTAATCAACAAGTTTTGTGTCTTTCTTGAGAGTGTCTTTGAGCCCAACTCCAGATTCCTCATTCTAGGCCAGAGATTTATTAGCCCACACCAATGAGTATTTTAAGGTTATCTTCCCACTTTTCCAAACAACTTGCTAAACCAATCAAGGTTTTAGATACCATTTTGAAATCTCTAAAACATATGTCAATCTTGGGTATTGTTTCTTTGGGACATCCCATCCAAAAATTGATTGTTCTTGTTATTCGTCTTGGCCTAAATGGGCACTTTTACAAAGAAACACCTAGTAGGATGCCTTCCCAAGATCCAAGACCCTGAAATAGTCTTGAGTTATGATTTAAAACAAAGGATTTTCAACTTTGTTTGGGACTTCCTACTGTCTAAGCCTTCCATGCATCAAACCCTCCATTTAAGGGATACTAAGCTAGGGCTTTCTTGTTCTCGACCATGAGGTCACTTCCAGGACCTTCCAAGAGTCATTTCACCTTGTCTTGGGTATAACAATAAGGATTCAAACATAAAATACCATCCTCATTGTTGGGACTCTAAAATTTCGGATAGATTTTAGAGTCAATACTCTGAAAATTTCCCTAAGGCTCAATTCAATGCTTCAAAAGAAAATTTTAATGGACACTAGTTCAAGTGCATATAAAAGAAGGCCTAATGATTTTCATGAGATGACGCTTGGGACATGTGTTCCTCACCTTTCATTTAGCATCTGCAATTGGTTACAACTCTCAGAGTTCAATTCTAATATGTTTCAAAGGTACCGATTTGGAGGTCAGTGCCCAAATTTGCATTTTGCATTCTATTCGATTTTTTATTGAGTGACTTGTCGGAAACTGCAATTGAAGCAATTGTTGTATTTTCATTGATGTCAAACATTAACTGGTAAGACAATTGCTATCTAAGAAAGTACTATATCTATTGATTATGAAAAGGATTAAGGCAAGGGAGATAACAATAGAACCTAGGGAAAGGTTGAGTTATTTGATACTTCAATGAGTACTTGATTATTTGGCACAATGATAAGATAATGTATTGTTTATCTAAGTAAGAAGAAAGACTGAAGAAGTAGGCTTAACCGAGCAAAAGTGAAGAAATCTAGTTTAAGTCGAGTGATGTTAGTGTCGACCGAGTGCCAATATATGTCGAGTAACTTTAGTGTTGACCGAACATCAGTTTATGTCAAGCGATAGGGAAATTACCAAGCAAGACAGTGTTAGCCGAGGAAGACAGTGTTAGCCAAGGAAGACAATTTGTAATGATGACCGAGTTACGCAGTGATGACCGAGGAGATGAACACAGTATTGACCGAGCGTCAGTAATTTACATTTGGAGGAAGAATACAGATTTCCAACCGACATAGTTGAATTCTTGGGTTATGTAAATCGTGTTGACTTTATTTATTGATTGTATGGAGAATTTAATGCATGGTAAATCATTTTATTATGGATTTAATGAGAAGATTGAAGATGTTTCTAGAAGGATGGATGAAGAACTTTAATGTTGGAAGGATTCCATGAATCTGACCTAGCCTAAGATCTACGGAGGAGATTAAGAGGCAAAAGATGGATCTACCTATTGAAGAGGTATGAAAATCTAATTGTGAGGGTACATAGTATGTTGGAGTTGTTGATGTTATTGACTGATAAGTCTAAGCAAAAGGCTGAAGGTGAAGGAGTTGATCAAAGTTGTGATTGCTTGAAGCGAATTCCGAGAAGATCAGAGATGGAGATGGAAATGGAACTCAGTCAGTAAATCAACATATATGTGCGAATTGGATATGATATTTGCAAAGTGAGTTGTATGTTTTTCAAATCAGATACTACTGATACTTTCTAACCATTGTATCAGTCTAAATCATTTAATCAAGGTTGACCTAACAATCATTGTTTAAATCTTTTAATCAAGGTGGCATTCTAATGGAATGTACTTAAATCCTTTAACCAGGTCACTTTTGACAGAGTATTTAAATCCTTTAACAGGGTCACACCTAGCAATGTGTTTGTAAACATTTAACAAGGTTGTCTTTTCACAGAGCTCACTTCAGAAGAGTGAAAATATTAGTAACATGTTACAAAGTGGTTTTTCCCAAGTTGGGTTTCCACTATAAATACTGGTGTTATACTTGTGTGAATGTTTCTATATTCTGCAAGTTAATTACTTTTGGACAGTGGACTGCATGTTATATGTTTCTGGTATATATTCTTTAAAGCCCGAGTTCTGTTGGTGATTAGATCTAAGATTGTTGAAATGTTTAAAAGTTCAATTGGTACATCTAGACTTGAGAACAACTGATTCACCCCCCCCCCCCTCCCCCCCCCCCCCCCCCCCCTCTCTGTTGTTCTAAATTATATTAACAATTGGTATCAGAGCTATTGGTGCTTACAAAAGAAAAATTTTAAAGGTACTTGAAGCAAATGATCAAGATGTATAAAAAGGAGGTACCGAAGTTGAACAAGGAGAACTTCCCTGCATGGTAGAGTTTGATGAAACTGCATCTAGATGGTATTGGTGATTCGGTGAAATACTATGTTGAACATGACTATGTTATACCTATTGCACCTTTGACTGTCGAGGAGATGAAAGCAAAACAAGAACACAATCATGCATTGTTGGAGATTGAATATACCTTAAGCTATCCTGAATTTGAAGACATCAAGGATTGCACTGCTATAAAGTAAATGTGGGATACTCTTGCAACCATCTATGGTGGTGATACAAATGTATTGAGGGAAAAAGTTGAAAGCTTGAGAGGTAAGTTTGATGAGATGAAAATGAAAGGTGAGAATATTGCTCAGTATTGTGGTAGAATCAAGGAGATAGTGAATGCTATTAGAGGAGCTAATGGAATCATTGATGATGAGACTGTCATTGGAAAGGTATTGAGAACTTTGCTTCCTATCTATGCTATCAGAATTTCAGCAATTCAAGAATCAAGATGCAACCTTGGTAATATTCTAACTTTGGAAAATCTTGTTGGTAAGCTTACTGCTTTTGAGCTTTCTAACTATGATAAATACATTGTTCCTAATGTTGAATCTGCATTCAAGTCACAAATGGTTTTGCATAAATCTAAGAGAGAAAAAGAAAAATATGTGAAAAGTGCAAGTGGTAGTGAAAGTGACAGTGACACTTCTGATGAGGAACTGGATGATCTCGAGGCACTCATGGCTAGAAGATTGAAGAGAGGAAAAGGTAAAGATAAAGGTAAACTTCCTATAATCTATTTTTCATGTAGCAAAGTTGGCAATATTGCTGCAAGGTGTCCTGACAAAAATGACAAAGATGAGGAAAGAGAAAGCAAGTACAAGGATAAGAGAGATAACATAGATCATCGAAGGTACAGAGATTACAAGGATAAAGGTAAGAAATCTTATTATATCTTATGAGGATGAGAAAATTGCACTTATTTCTTATGTGAGTAAAGGTGATAAATGGATTATTAATAGTGGTTTCTCACATCACATGACTGGTGACAAAAGTGAATTTGAAACCCTAGACCATTACAAAGGTGGAAGTGTTAAGTTTGGTAATGATGCACCATGTCCTATGAGGGGTAAAGGATCAATTAAGCTAACTGATAAGATCACTTGAGAAAATGCTTATTGGGTTGAAGGTCTTAACTATAATTTGTTGAGTGTTGCACAGCTTAATAGCACTGTTACCGAGTGGAATTTCATCATAGGAAGGCTAAAATATTTTATTCTACTGGTGGACTAATTGGAAGTGGAGAACAAACTAGAGGTAATTTGTTCTATCTAGATCTATCTGAAGAGACATGTTTGTTTACACAATTTGATGATGTATGGTTATGGCATAAGAGGCTATGTCATGTTAACTTCAACAATCTGGTGAGTATTAGTAAAAAGAAGAAAGTTAAGAGGTTTGCCAAGATTGAAGAAACATGATAATGTGATGTGTAAACAATGTCAGTTAGGTAAAATGATAAAGTCTAGTTTCAAGAGCAAGACATTTACTTCTGAGAATACTTTGGATTTGGTTCATACTGACCTTTGTGGACCTATGGGTGTACAAAGTTATTGTGGTGCTAAGTATTTTATTATGTTTGTTGATAATTACACTAGAATGATGACTGTAATGTTTTTGAAAGAAAAATTTGATGCATTTCAATTGTTTAATTGGTATTTGGCAAAGGTTGAAAAGGAAATAGGTAGAAGCCTGAAATGTCTGAGATCTGACCGAGGTGGAGAGTTTATATCAAATGAATTCAATATGTTCTGCAATGATAGAGGAATCAAGAGACAAATGTCTGCACCTAGAACACCTCCACAGAATGGTATAGTTGAAAGGAGACACAGATCTATTATGGATTGTGCAAGGACACTAATGATTGAGAAGAATGTTGCACAAAAATACTGGAGAGAAGTTGTAAGTACAACTGTTTATACCTTAAATTGGGTACAAATCAAGAAAGGTACAAATGTTACACCTTATGAATTATGGCATGGATATGCACCTAATGTGAAATACATTAGAATCTTTGGGAGTAAATGCTATATACTGAAAGATAATAGAAATGAAAAGTTTGATGCAAAAAGTGATGAAGGCATATTCCTAGGTTGCTCCACTAAGAGTAAAGCTTATGGGTGTTTGAACTCTAACACTAACAAAATTGTGGAAAGTGCAAATGTGAGAGTTGATGAATATGCAGATAAAAATGAACAAGGCAAAAAAGAACCTGAAGACTATAGATCCTTTGTCTATATGGAAGAATGAGAAGCAAATAACACACTTGCACAAGATGCAGAGTCATGGGTAAGCAATGTCAAGCATCAGGAGGATGTTGCTGAGCAATCAGAAGCAGAATCTGATAATTTTCTTGATGAACCTGAAAGCCAAGGAGAAACGAAATTTGAACCTACATTGGCACAATATGTGAGAAGGCATCATAAGCTTGAGCAAATCATTGGAGATAAGGAATCTAGAGTCTTGACCAGAAGTAAGTTGAAAGACTCTACATGTTTATTATGTGACTTTGAGCCTAAGACAGTAAGAGATGCTTTAGAGAATGAAGACCAGATTCAAGCTATGAATGAAGAAATAGATCAAATAGAAAAGAATGATACCTTGACTCTGGTGCCGAGACCAGAAAAAAAGAATGTTATTGGAACAAAATGGGTATTCAGAAACAAGCTTAATGAACATGGACAAGTCACAAGAAACGAGACAAGATTGGTATGTAAGGGTTATGCACAAGAAAAAGGAATAGACTATGGGGAAAGATTTGCCCCTGTAGAAAGATTAGGAGTAATAACTTTACTTGCATATGCTGCTTACAGAGATTTCAAGGTATATCAAGTGGATGTTAAGTCTGCATTTCTGAATGGTATATTAGAAGAAGAAGTATACATTGAACAACCTGAAAGATTTTTTTATCTAGACAAGAAAAATATGGTTTGCAAACTGAACAAAGAGATGTATGGATTGAAGCAAGCCCCCAGAGCATGGTATGAGAGGCTGCACAATTATTTGATAAAGGTTGGATTTGCAAGGACAAATGACAACAACAATATAAACATGAAAGCTAAAGAAGGTAAAGGGATTTTGTTAGCAGAAATTTTTGTAGATGATATCATATTTGGTGGACAAGATGCCCTATGTTAGAAATTTTCAAGTGAGATGCAAACTGAGTTTGAGATGTCTATGTTTGGTGAGATCAAATTCTTTGTCGGTTTACAAGTCTATCAAATGGACAAAGGTATCTTTATCACACAATCTAAATATGTCAAAGAGATACTGAAAACTTTTGGAACGGAGGACTCAAGGCCATTAAGTACTCCTATGGCTACTAGATAGAAACTATCTAAGACTGATGATACTACTGAAGTGAATCAAACCCTATAGAGATCCATAATTGGAAAGCTACAATATGTTGTTCACAGCAGACCAGATATAGCCCTAGCAGTTGGGATTGTGGCAAGATTCTCTTCCAATCTTAAGGAAAATCATATGATGGCTATGAAGAGAATACTAAGATATCTGAAAGGGACAAAAGAGTATGGATTATACTACAAGAGGAATGAGAAATTTGAACAGAGAGTCTACACTGATGTTGGTTGGGCAGGAAATGTTGATGACATGAAAAGTACAAGTGGTGGAGCTTTCTTTTTTGGACAAAGATTAGTCTCTTGGACAAACAAGAAACAAAACTGCATTTCCCAATCTACAGCAGAAGTTGAGTATGTAGCAGCTGCAATGAATTGTTCAAATCTGGTATGGATCAAGCAATTGTTGAAAAGTATGAAACAGGAGATCACTAAACCGGTTGTTATATTCTGTGATAACACAAGTGCTATCAACATATCAAAGAATCCAGTGATGTACACAAAGACCAAACATATTGCTATCAAGTATCATTACTTGAGGGAATTTGTACAAGAAAAAGAAGTGAGAATGGAATATGTTAACACAAAGGAACAACTAGCAGACATATTCACAAAAGCCTTACCTAAGGATGCTCGTGAATATTTTAGAGGTAAATTAGGGGTGCTTCCCCTCACTGAGGCTGCCTAGTCAAGCTAGGAGCACTGCATCAAATGTGTTGCACAGAGTATCTGACAAATTGATGCAAGAAATGTCACACTTTAGGAGCTGCCTAGAGTTGTGAAAAGAACAACAAAGCTGATAATAAGTCATAAGCAAGATGACAGAGGGAGAAATATTGTTACTGAACTGACAAGATGACATCTACATATGAAAGATGTAAGTTCTCGATACTACTTTGGCATTATTGTCAAAGAGGGAGAGATTCAGAGATGAAAACACAGATATAAAGAACACTCAGGTATATGTTCCAAGATTTAGAGAATCAGAGGGAGATAGACAGAGAAGATTCAGAGGGAGGAATTGTGTGAACAGTCAAGCAAGGCTAAGTTATTGAGAATCAGAATGAAGCTAAAGATATTATAAATATTTGTGATGCAATGACATATTTTTGGATTGGTTGGTAATTCATGTGTTTTGCATATGGTGTTGTCATCAATGCCAAAGAGGGAGGTTGTTGGAAATTGCAATTGAAGCAATTGTTGTATTGTCATTGATGTCAAACCTTAACTAGTAAGATAGTTGCTATCTAAGAAAGTATTATATTTATTGATTAATGAAAAGGATTAGGGCAAGGGAGATAACAATAGAACCTAGGGAAAGGTTGAGTTATTTGATACTTCAATGAGTACTTGATTATTTGGCACAATGATAAGATAATGTATTGTTTATCTAAGTAAGAAGAAAGACTGAAGAAGTAGGCTTAACCAAGCAAAAGTGAAGAAATCTAGTTTAAGCCAAGTGATGTTAGTGTCGACCAAGCGCCAATATATGTCGAGTAACTTTAGTGTTGATCGAACATCAATTTATGTCGAGCCATAGGAAATTACTGAGCAAGACAGTGTTAGCCGAGGAAGACAGTTTGTAGTGATGACCGAGTTACGCAGTGATGACCAAGGAGATGAACACAGTATTGACAGAGCATCAGTAATTTACATTTGGAGGAAGAATTCAGATTTCCAACCGATAGTTGAATTCTTGGGTTATGTAAATCGTGTTGACTTTATTAATTGATTGTATGGAGAATTTAATGCATGGTAAATCATTTTATTATGGATTCAATGAGAAGATTGAAGATGTTTCTAGAAGGATGGATGAAGAACTTTAATGTTGGAAGGATTCGATGAATCTGACCTAACCTAAGATCTACGAAGGAGATTAAGAGGCAAACGATGGATCTACCTATTGAAGAGGTATAAAGGAAAACCTAATTGTGAGGGTATAGAGTATGCTGGAGTTGTTGATGTTATTGACTGATAAGTCTAAGAAGAAGGCTGCAAGTGAAGGAGTTGATCAGAGTTGTGATGGTTTGAAGTGAATTCTGAGCAGATTAGAGATGGATATGGAAATGGAACTCAGTCAGTAAATCAGCATATATGTGCGAATTGGATCTGATATTTGCAAAGTGAGTTGTATGTTTTTCAGATCAGATACTACTGCTACTTTCTAACAATTGTATCAGTCTGAATCCTTTAATCAAGGTTGACCTAACCATCATTGTTTAAATCATTTAATCAAGGTGGCATTCTAATGGAATGTACTTAAATCCTTTAACCAGGTCACTTTTGATAGTGTTTAAATCCTTTAACAGGGTCACACCTAGCAGTGTGTTTGTAAACTTTTAAGAAGGTTGGCTTTTCACAGAGCTCACTTCAGAAGAGTGAAAATATTAGTAACATGTTACAAAGTGGTTTTTCCCAAGTTGGGTTTCCACTATAAATCCTGGTGTTATACTTGTGTGAATGTTTTGATGTGAATGTTTCTATATTCTGCAAGTTAATTACTTTTGGACAGGGGACTGCATGTTATATGTTTCTGGTATATATTCTTTAGAGACCAAGTTGTGTTGGTGATTAGATCTGAGATTGTTGAAGTGTTTAAAAGTTCAATTGGTACATCTGGACCTGAGAACAATTGATTCACTCAGTCTATTGTTCTAAATTATATTAACATGACCTACTTTGGAGGTTCGCATCTAACACCGAGTTGATAGTCATGGCATAAGGATTGTTGCACTGTATTGTAGGCATGAGAGTGTGTCTCCATGCCCATTTTTAGATTCCTAAAAGTTTGTATGATCAGTTTACTAGGGCTCTTCTATTTGTGTTTTATTCAATTTGTTTGAACATGAGAATGCAGAAATTTAAGTAGCCCACTTTGAGATCATACAAATTGCACCATGTTCGTGATCTTGAGAAGTTGAATATTGTTTTATACTAAAGACATGGAAATGAGCTCTCCTGGTGATTTTGAGATCATGACCAATCTGTTTGATCACTTCGCTCAGTCAGTTGCGAATGCAATTTCTACAAGTTTCATTGTTTTCAGTTCAGGATGTTCTGAGGGGCTGCCTTTGAGGATTAATCCTAGATAACCAGTTGATTATTTGGTGAAACTAATTATAACCTTGTTTTATACATATGAGAGATTATTCACCCAAGGTTGCAGGCTATGAGAATCTCAATTGATAGGTTTGCAAAGTTAAAACAAAAGGTGTTTTATGCTGATGAATAGTGCTGACAGGATTGACTTCACGGAGTGACCATTTTCAGTAATTCATAACTTGATGTTAGATGCTTGTTTCCAGATGAGGGTTTGTTCCTTGTATTCCTTGTAAATGAGTCTTCTCTCAGCATCAGTGGTTCAACCTCAGCTCATCATTTGATATTTTTGGTGCATCTTCTTCAGAGGCCAGTTTCCAGTGATTGTATTTTGCGTTTGCAAAGCAAATCTGAACAGGTGTTTTCGAGTTTTAAAATCTTCTTCCCTGTTCATCTTTGTGGAGATCCCTTTGACAAAGCAACTCTCTAGGCTACAAAGTTTTTATCTATCAGCTCTCAACGTCCAGTGATAAGTTTTGATGAGTCTTTTAAAGGCACGACTGGAGGCATTTTATTAAGTTTGGCGACTTTGGCAAAGTAATAGAAATCATAGGTTTTAAATGTCCAAATTGTCCAAATCAAATCTGAACAGACACCAACATACATATATGAGATTGCATTGAAGCATTTGCGAGGAGGTCTTGTGGAAATAAATCAAGAGTCTAAGAAATTGTAGCTTGCTGGAAAGTATACCAGATTTTAGTAGTATACCTGCTTTGATGGTTCTAGATCTGAGCCACAATAATTTGACAGGGGAAATTCCATCATCTTCTCTCTCAATGAACATTACTACCATTGATCTATCTTACAATAATCTTAATGGGTCAATACCAAAAGCTTTGCAAAGTTGCCTCAACTTCAAAGGCTATCACTTGATAGCAATCAGCTCAGTGGTGCTTTACCAGTTGGCATTTGGATTGAATTTAAGTTTATTTCAGTTTTCTATAATCACATATATCTGGGAGTCAGGTCCAAGATTGTTGATGAACACAAAGTTCTTCCCTCCTAGGATTCATGGAGTGTATTTATTCAATGAAAGAGAGATTCAACAAATACAAAGCAAGTTTTCTAAATGGACAATTTCTGGTAGTGAAATGTTTGGGCCATGTGAATTGATAAATATCATACTTGAGGGACGGCCAGAATAAGGGTGTTGTGCACACCATTTTATGGTGTGCGCACACTCCCTTTGGAGTTGCAGCGCGCACTCCCTTGTGTTGTGTATGCCATACCAAAAACAAAATGGGTTGCAAGTACCAAATGAAGCTGCAAGCATTATGCTGAAGGATTGTTTGTGCACCATGTAAGGTGCGTATGCTTCTTAATGGGAGGTGCGTTTACCTAAAGTGCAGCGCACTCTCCATTTGCATGCACAATAACAATGGTGTGTACCGTGCATTGTGTGGTGTTGCATGCACCCAGGTAGTGCGTGCCTCTTTTTAGGCTACTATGCGCATGGAGATGGGGGTGTGCTAAATTAGTTGTTGGGCGCACTGTTTGACAAAGGGCAGTATGCGCAGTAAAGGGCAATGTGCACATGTTGGAGGGGAGGTGTTGCACACACCTTGGAAGGAGCATGGTGTTGCTCACGCACTAAGGAAATGGCTGGCGTGCACATGCTAGAGATTGAAGCGGCTAGAGGCAAAGGAAAAGTCAGTGGGTTGTGTGTTGGCGTTATCCCACATTCATCCAGCCATGTAGCTAGAAGATTTTTAAGTACAAGGATGCTCAGTTAGCATTGTGAAGTAAGGACAAAGAGGCATGTGTGTGGGCCTTTCGGATTTGTGTGGGCCCAGCCAGTTGGGCACGCACTAGAGGCAAACTTTTGAAGGTAAAATTTATAAAATGGATTTGGATTAATCCCACATTGATGGAGTGGGGGTAAAATGAGTTGTTTAAATGGAAAAGCACACAGTGCAATAGTGTCCAAGTGTGGGCGCTTGGATGGAATCCAACCCATGCGAGCATGAAACCCAAGGTGCTCAATTGGCGATGATGAGGATGATGACTTGGCAGAGCGGGTCCCACATGAAAAGTAAGGAAGTTTTGACAAAGTGTGAATCTGTAGGTTTGATGCATTGGGATGCATGCCCAGAGATCCACGGTTGTCGCAATCCCACAAAGAGAAAGTTGCACAAAGTTTACCATTGTGGGATCGCAACTGAGTGACATGTGTCAAAGCGATGACGTGGTGAAACAGTGCAGTTCAGTGCCCGGTTGGATAGTGCAACGAATCAGATGATGACACATGGCAGAAAGTGATGACAGAGCGATGAGATGAACAGTCTGGTGGCCTCGAAATGTGTGCCTGAGATCAATGGTTGGCATGATCCTGTGATGAGAAAGTTGCTCGAAGATTACCATTGCGACATTACGACAGGCCGACACGTGTTGGGTGATGAGGTGGCGGAAGAGTTGCAGGTTGGAGCAGACAGCGAACTAGAAGATGACACATGGCAAGGGTGGTGATGTGGTGCCAGTGACTGAGTAGGGATGGTGATGCAGGTAGTTCCAACATTTAGGATTAGATTAAATGATGCTATAGGTGAAGCATAAATTCATTTGGTTTTCACAGGGATGTTTGTAAGTAGTGTAGGTTTGGGTATTTGTGTGAATAGCTTGGATCTGTAACGAAAGATAGTAGTTGGATTTTGTGTATTGCAGTGCATTAGAGGTTTTGCCCAATGGATAAGGCACAGATCAAAAGTGAGTACATTCTGCAATGATGTGTCTGGTATGGTCTGTTATATCCCTCAAAGTTTTAAATCATAACCAATCCCAAATCGTTCAAAATATTGAGGTTATAGGGCCTTTTGTTTAAATCATGGTGATTGAGAATCAATGAATGACTGGTTGCCATTTAATATTTTCTCACCATCCCATTTTATCTACTTTGTTCAAATCCAGTCCTGGTGTTATAAGGAGTGTCTTTATTGATTGGATTAGGTGCACCCACCTTGGTTCTACAAAGCTAGAAGTGCAAAGGGTAGTCTTGTCCCTATAGTTGGTCCAGTTACCTTAAGATCCATAGCATATTTGGAATTAACCACTCCTAAAATCAAATCTGAAGGTATATTGGCAGCCCAAGTGCGTAAGTCATTTTGAAGAATCAACACTCACATGGCTAGAATGCTTGTTGTTTCTCCCATGGCACTATTTTGGTGCTTTTTCAAAGCACAAACTCACTGTTTTGGGTGTGTATCAAACTTTTAACTTATCACCTGGACAAAGATAATTGAAATACATTTCATCTGCAAAATAAGACTTCAAAGCACGAAGAACGGTGGTAACCTAGGGTTATTAGAACCCTCTACACCTATTTAATTGAGAATTCAATGCATCATTCCTCATTGTCATGGTACAGTCAGCTTTAACACAACATGCAAACATAAAGACTGATTCATGGCAATGTAAAACAATGAAAAACAACACTTCTCACAAGTATAAGAGAGTTAATACTCGAAACATCCATACAAATACCAAAATGTATTAAGTTTTGCTCAATATTTACAAAGACTTTGTTCAGTCTGTACTTAGTTGAATGCTCACATTGCATTCTCTTCTCCTCCTTCGCATAGTCACTTATGATTTTACCACAATAAATATTCTTATTCATGGCCCTAATGGAATTAATAAAAATAATCATTCAATTCTCTAATTATTTTTCTAGTTGCAGTCTGAAAACCTTGTTTAAAATAATGACATAATTTTGAATATCTTCTCTAAGATAGGCCATGTGCAAATTTATTTGGTCAAGCTTATGGATCTTCGTTTGCCTCTACAATTAGTGCTTATTAATGTATAGATCAATATTAGGCTCAATATTATAATATATCTTCCCATATTCCCTAAACACCTTAGCATAGTTTTCATATGTGTCAATGTGGAAAACTACCTCAACATTGTTAGGCCTTGCATCCAAGATCACCTCTCCTTCTTTCCCAAATACTCTCCTCCTTTCTAGATCATAATTTTTCTTGCACACCATTACTCAATCAGGGGATTGTACTAAGATGGGGAAATTAGTTGGTTGCTAGGATTAGGCCTAAGAGCACCTAAGATATAGCCTCAAATTATCTTCCCTTAGGCTTTTCCATGTATTTTTTGAAGTCACTAAGGTTGACATGACCGCGATCCATATTTTTGATCTCCTGGTGGTTATTGCCCAACTTAGGTGGCTTTGAGTATTCTAGAAAATTGTACTTCATTGGGGTAGTAGTTTTCATATCTTATTTTGCATAACAAGTAGGAATCAGTTCCATTCAAAAAAAATTCAAGTATCCTAGTTATGAACAAAAAGCAAACTCGCTATAAAATGGAAAGTATACTATCTATATGCATCATTACTCATTAAAGCATAAAAAAATCCTTGATCTACCTCCTCTTAAACCCATATGAATATAAAATATATTAAGAAAAATAATGTGTTCATGCACTCAAGGTTCTTATTGTAGGCCTCCCTTCAAAGAACGGGGGTATGCACTTCCTTGACATAAAGTGTATAGGATTTCCATAATTATATTTATTTTGGGATTGAAGGTGTTAACATCACCAATCCCTTCAAGTTTCAAGGATGTCAACATCCCTAAAACATTGTTGGGAACTAAAGGAATGGGTTTAAAGGAAGCCCCCTTTTCTTTTTTGTTGATTGGGGATGTTGGTATCCTTGGTCCCTTTTTAGTCATAAAAAATGGAAACATCCCTGATACAACATTGTGCACAAGTTGCAGGGTCGATTAGTACTTGGGTGTCCTAGTATTAACGATCCCCAAATGCTTAGTTATGATAGGGTTCCTCGATCCTTTAACCATCGAAAGAGTGAGGTCATTTGGTGTAAAAAAAATTAGGGACCCCCATGATTTTTGCATTTTGGATTGAAACTTGGGTTTTCTCCCAACTTCGGATATGAAAAGATTTGATTTGTAGTGAGGGAAAAAATGTTTTTTGGCCTTTCTAGTGAAACTTAATAAATCATTAAAATCCCAATGGGTCATCAAGCATGCACATGGGTTAATACTTATTGAAAACAAATTAACCTATCCTAAGCCCTAAGCTAAAACCAAAAACCAAACCCAATCTATAAAAAGTAACTAACAAGGCAAGTCATAATAGAGGAAGAACAAAATAAAAAACCCTATGCCAAAAAAGATAGAAAAAATATGGAAAGACAAAGGCCAAACCCAAAGGAAACAAAAAACCATACATTTAAGGAGTTAGAAACCATGGTAGATCAATAGGTCAGAATCATAGGCTCACACATGAATTAATAACACAAGGTATGTAGAGGACACTAGGGTATAGAAGTCAGTCTAGAAGAAATCTCTATTGAGTTCCCAAGATTACATGTAATAGTAAGAGATGAGACCTCTTATTTATAATGCTTAAGTTAGGTCGCGATCAAGATCAGTTGGAACTCCTAACACCACTAATTAATCAAGTTATGGAATTTCCCTCCATTATTGCATTTGACTATTATAAGGATTCAAAGCTTTAAATTTTAGAACTTAATCAGTTCTTTGTGGAATACTTTGCATTGGATCTTATCATGGATGATGATGGTAAGAATTGTATTGACATTACAATTGAAGGTCGATGTACTTTTGAACATTGATAGATGATTTACATGTCTGTACACCTTATATTTCCCTTACACCTTATATTTGCCTTATCTTACAAGTAAATCATTTGCATCCATTTCTTCATTCGTTGATCTTCCTCTTCAACAAGCTAGTGTCAAAAGGTGGACAGTGACATTTCTTGAAAGAGTTATGATATATGTGGAAGGTATACATCTTCATTTATAAGAGATAACTTCTCAATGATATTGATCAAAATATATTTTTGAACAAGTTCACTTCCATATGCATACTTTTCTTTTCCTTTTGTTTACATAAGATACATATATGAAAATCTTTTGGCCGCAGGTGTCATTCAATTTAAACACCATTTAAAACTAGATGGAACTATTAGTAAACAAAAAGTCCACCTCCTTCATCTCATTGTCAAGACTTGAAGAGCATCCATTCCACAAAATTCATCTGTGGCACAATTTGGCTACATGGTGTCCCTGGATGTCTTCATAGGTGCTCCTATACCAAAATTAAGGGACACGATTGTCCATGTGCACATTGTAAGGGCTTAAAGCCTTGAAGACTTCAAATCAAAATAGCTAGGAAACACCAAATTTTCTAATGTCTCTCAGCTCTTTTGATTAGAAGTCTTCGAGTCTTTAAGTTGTGACAGTTCAAGGAGGGGCAATGATTGTCTATAACAAAGACATCCCTGATAATATCAGGCATGTCTTTGATATAGATCAGACGGTTGAAGTTGAAGATAAAGGCATGCTCATATTCTGTTATTGTTGATGATGTTGAAGATGAGGTTGGAGAATGTAGCCGTGAAGAAATAAAGGCAAGTAAAAAGAAAAGGTATTCATCCTTGATATAGTTGACTATCCTCATTTGTAGATTTCTATATAGTATTCGTTTTGTCCATTGTGAATGACATCAAACCTTTTTTTTTTTTGCTTTGACATCAAACATGTGTTCCTTTGCTTTGAAAGATATTCTACCAGCGTGCATTTGGTGGTCAAAGTCTATATTTTGGAAAAGGTTTGTTTGGAGTTTTCTTCAACATGTTTAATTGTAGATAACCTACAAGGTTTTGCTTATCGCCTTAATTCTTCATTTATGGAAGCTTTGTATGCATTTCTATTTTATATTAATTGTATTATATGAAATGGATCTTGATATAGGTGGATAAGCATATCATTGTGAATTTAATGATCCTAAAGGTCCCAATAAAGAAAATTTTTTTAAATAAAAAAATATTTCGTCGATATTTTGAGAGTCTTTGAACTCTTCTACGACGAGAGGGATATATGAGCGATGACACAATCATCTTAGTGTCGTCGGAATTCCGGCGAATACTTTATAGCTTTTTGAGGATGAAGGCGTCGCCTATATAGCATTGTTGTCATTTTTTATTACTATTCGTGTCGTAACTTGGTCGTAAGTTCGACCAATGGTGAAATGGGTTGGTCATAAGTTCGACCCTAATTCTTGACCACACAGTTTGTTTCTTTCGATGACTACGTTGTCGATATTACGGCTACAATGTTGGTCGTCGATGTCTTTGACAATTAAAGTTCGACGTCCACATTTGTCGAATATTCTAAGTTTTTGCGTCACAAAAACGATGAATTCGCATAAAAAATTGGGCAAAAATTTACTAGTGACTACTGCAATGCTCAAAAGATCCACCGTAGCTTTCTTTGCATTTTTATTTATGGGGTTCCTAATTCCACTAGTTTCGGCTCCGATGATGATGACCATGGTGGTGAAAAGCCAAATTTAAGAGCAAAATCTTTAATACCGATTAAAACCTAGTGTCTCTTGATTGTTTTCATTGGCCCCTTTGCTAAAGGAATTTATCCTTATTTTTCAAATGGAACTGGGCATTTCTTTCACTGGAGAGGGGGATTTTATTGGGGAGAGCTTTGATGCATTTCTTAAGCAATTCTGCAGAGACATTTTCAGATTTGAAAAAGAGCATATGTTTGCATTCATGTGTTGCACTATAGGGTATGTGCTTATTATGCTAATGGAAACTATTGTTGTACATTACCATTCTCAAAATATGTTATGCTATTTCAACTCTCATTTTACCTGAAATACATTAAGGCAGCATGGATTTCTCCCAGTGACAAGAATGACAATTTCCCCATCTACATAGTCCAAGGGTTCGAAAGCCAACTCAAAGATTTCTACAGTTTTATATGATTCAACTGGAAAACCCCACAATATTCAATAAATTGCCAAAGGAGGAAAAAAAATGCCTATAACTTGGCCTAATCTCTGATGATATGATTCAATCGAATGGAAGCAAAATTTCATTCAAGCTTTCTAAGAGACGGATCATATAACTTGGCCTAATCTCTAATGAGATGATTCAATCGAATGGAAGCAAAATTTCATTCAAGCTTTCTAAGAAACACGTAGCAAACCCGGAGCCCTTAATCTTATCCCTACTTGTTTTTCAAATTTTTTAATGTGAAAATAGAATGAGGGTGGAATTTTGGCTTACATTATTTCTCCCTTGTTGAGAATATGTGGAGGCCATTGTGCCTGTGACAGTTTCCTGTACAGATCAGAACTGAAAAACAAAACCCTAATTAAAATCAGTATTAGAAATTGGGAAGCGAGAAGCTAGATACATTACAAAAATAGAACCCAAGGAAACAAGTATAGAAAATACAAAGACGCACAAGAACGTTGAGGATAGATGTTCTGATCCACTGGCGATTGTGTGTTGAGTGGTTTTTGGAACAAAGACAGAGAGCGTTGAAGACAGATGTATGGTTGTAACAGGGGAACGGGTAATCAAGACACAGCTTGATCTACAAAGCAAAAACGATGAGGGAAATCTCCAAAAGACCAATGAAAACACGAGATGTAGAAAGTTGAACACAAATAACTCACCTCGGCAGGACTGTCATTTATATAGTATTTCCAGGCGGTTGGGTTTGAGGCGGTTTCCTTGAGGGCAACCCTGCCATGTCTGCCAGAAAATTCCTCGCTGGCTGTGGGCTTTAGGTGCAAAGCTTCTCGCTAGCTTTGGTCTTTCGGTGCCTATCAGATAGACAAGCCTTCAGATAACTAGCAAATGCAGGACCAGACATCTGGTGTGACGCAACCTAGCACGCGACGAGGGCAAGCTCTGGCCAGTATCGGAAGAGGTCTTTCAGTTGGCGGAAGCAGGCAGCCAGGGCAGCTGGATGACAATTTTCCGGTGCTTGTGGGGCTAAAAGCCCACACATATAGCGCCTATCGGCTTAATAAATCTGATTTTGTTTGCCCTCTTAAAATAAATATACAACGATCATTATTCATGCAACTCGAATTCCAACTCCAACATGGCTTTTAAAGTTCGTAGCATCTAGAATCAAAGAAGGCAAAACAATCTTTTCTCCTCAACACCTTCCATCAGCACAGAATAATCCATATACCAGCATCAAGTTTTGACGCCATTTTCAGTAAAACCAAATGTCTAACAGATTTGGAACATTTAATTTGCCTTCTATTAGCAAATTATGGCCAAAGAGTTTCAATGCCCAGCAGATCTACAGAAAATTCAAGAATAGATCATTTCTATCCTCCTTTTTGGTGCCTCAGCAAATTTTCAGGTGCAGCAAACCTCCTTTTTGCTTCCTTCCATCACAAAACAATACTTATTTCGACACTACTGAATATATTTCAATGCCTCCAACAATAAATATATAAGAAATTTTAATACACAAAAAAAACTTTGGTGCCTTTCTACACCTCATTGAACAAATGTAAAAAACACCAAATTTTGACACCTCATAGCAACATTTTCCAAAAATGAATTCCAGTTCTTTTCTCATCTAGCAGCCCCTCTCAACAATCAAAATTTTACTACTCTATCCTTCCTTGCTAGCTAGCTTTTCATCTCTATTACTCTTCCACCAGCATAGCATCACAAAGGCTCTCACACCATTGTTTATTTTCATGGATCAATAAAAACTCAAACCTAAGGGCGTCCCATTTGTTGCTCAGGTGTTCTACTACTGAGGTACTCGCCCACTTTGTGACTGGTCCTTTTACAGTTTGAGTGCTCAAGGCTCCTAGCCTTCCTATGATACTACTGTCGGGCCAGGATGAAAACTTGAAAAGCAGAACAGATTGGAATATTTTCTTATTGTCAAATGAAGATTTACAATCTTATTTCTGGGGCAGTGAAGAACCATTCTACTGCAACAAATAAACAGAAAAATTAAAACTACCAAAACTTCCGAAACTGAATGCTATGTAAGATTAAAATTTACAATTAGAGGCCTATAAATCATCTCATACTAGAACATTATTAAACGGGCACCCCCAGTCTATTCATATTTCATTCTTGCAAACTTCAAAACATCCTTTCAACCCTAGGAAACAAGAAAATAACTTCTAGAACCTCTCTAGAATTTGATCAGGGAAAAAGAAAATAACTTTAGATGTGCTCCAAAACTTGGCGACCTGCTTTTTTAACCTAGCATGACCAACTATTTAGAATTTCCCAATTAATTAATTCACTCTTGGAATAAACTGTGACTCGGATATACTATATTTCCATATGACCTACCCCCAAATGTTTTGACAGATTTTCTGACCCATCCATGACCAAGTATCGCTTTGATTGAGGATTTTGATACAAAGAAATACACTTCTAATTGTTCTCTTACAAACAAGAAAATTCAAATATTTTATCGATTTTACAATGTGCCTCTTTCAAAAATGCCTTGATTAGATGGTAATCATATTGGACTTTTGTTTGATAATTAAATTACTAAAACCAAATTAACGAATGATAAGTGAAGACTAAGCCAATTTTTTTCTCTGTTCCCCAGAGATGAGAGATCACATTTAGATTAAAACAATAAGAAATGAGAAGATTACCTTTCAATTAGAAAAAAAAACATAAAAAACGAGAATATTAGAAATACTGTAGCACAAATAATCATTTTTATCCTTCATCAATTGGACAATACTTGCATCAGATATTAAAATGAATGTGAAGGAGAAGATTACTAAATGATGTAATACAAATAATCAATCTACACATTATCACTTGAACGATAACTGCCTGAGAAATTAAAACAAATTCCCCAAAATGCTAATAGAAAACTTTATAATGCAAGCCATTCGTAAGTTTTCTATTAACAGTCACAATTTCTCTGTCTCCATTTGTTTGATAAGACGAAAAGCATCATCAAGCCTGTTTGACCTTTTATAAATGTTGGATAAGGTCAGATACAGTTCCTTTTTACTAATAGCCTCATCCAACAATAGTTTTTCAAACAACGACAGAGCTGCCTCTAAATTGCCCCTAGCTGCATGGAGGTTCATCATTTGAAAATGCACCTCTTGTGCAAAAATGCAACCCTCTTCTTGCAGCTCATCATACAAGGCCTCTCCTTTTTCAAAAAGCTGAATCTTCCCATAAGCATATAAAAGAATCACTACAGTTTTTGAGCCTGGCAAATGCCCAACCTGTCTCAACTTCTCATATACATCAACAGCATAAGAATACTTCTCGTTTCTTGCATAAAGGTCAATCATAAACTCAAAAACAGATATATCTTTTACTTCTCCGGCATCAAATTTTTTGCAAAAAAGCCAGCCTGCTTCTTCCATTTTACCAGCCTTTGCTAAGATAGTTATAGCTGTTTCTCTAGACACATCTTTACACCCTTTAAGCTCTAAAAGGAGGCGATTCGCATGGCTGACAAGGCCTGCCCTCTCATATACCACAATCATACACTGATAGAGAATTTCATCTATCTGAACTCCAGATGATTGTAACTTCTGGAAGATATATGCAGCCTTTTCGTGTTTTCCAACCTTTCCATACAGGGAGATTAAAGTGGAAAAGGTTATTGCATTTGGTTCTATACCTTTTTTCTGCATCTCCAGTAAAAGATTTGTAGCCTTCCCGTCATCAAGGCTTTTTGCATGGATGCTGATCATAGTATTATATGTGACGATATTTTGTTCTGTATCATTTTTCTGCATGAGAAGGAACAAATGAACAGCTTCTCTAATAAGATCTGCCTCTCCATAGACTTTCAGCATGGTATTATAAGTTGCAATATTAGGAAGGACGCCCATCGACTTCATGCTCAGGAAGAGTTTTTCTGCCTCATTTACCATATCCAGCTGTCCATACACATTAATCATGATATTGCAAGTTGTCAGATCTACAGCACACCCTGCAGACTTCATCTCAAAGAAAACATTCCCTGCTTCAAGAAACTTTTCATTTTCTGCATAGGCATTAAGAAGTGTGCGGTAACTCTCGGTATCTGGGGGAATGTCATGGTCCTTCATCTCCTTAATAAGATCCTTAGCTTCTCTGAACAATTTTGCCTTCCCAAATACTTTGATCATTGTATTATATAGAATTAGATCGGGACAAAGATTTGCAGCCTTTAATTTTGAGAACAGTGAGACTGCTTTTAAGTAGTTCTTCTGCTTTCTAGCCAACTCAATAAGAGTACTATATGTTATGAGATCAGCAGCAATTCCTTCTTGCTCCATCCGTTGTAACCACTTCAGAGCAGAATCAAACTTACCTACCCTAGTAAAATTGCTGATCAAAGTGGTGTATGTGAACTTATCAGGTGAAACATGTCTCTCACGCATCTCATCAACAAGACCCTCTCCTAGACTCCATTTCCCTGCTCTCAAAATATTCCTTAAAACTATATTGTAAGCAAAGATAGAAGGTCTGTAATTCCCCTTCTCAATCATCCAATCATGTAATGCCAGTGCTCGCTGCCAGTCTCTTTCTCGATTCAGTACCACCACCATTAGCCTCAAAGACAACTTCCCTTTCCAATCTGCCATCAGTTGATATAGTTCTTCTTCACTGCACACACCTTTTAAAGACTTCAACAGCTCGTCAATATTAATATAATGGTCTGGCTGGACGGATTTTTTACCATACTTATCTGCAACCAAATTTCCCTCTGGCAGCTGAAAACTCTTTTTTGTTGACGAACTAGATCTGCACAATACTTTTCTCCCAAGAGCTCTTATACGAGCACCTTCTCTACATGTTAAAGGTTGAATTCCTTGGCCAGTATGAGAAGCCTCTCTCATCATGCCCATATTTACTACCAATAAACCCAGGCAAAAAAAACAAAATGTTAGTCAGACAGTAACAGTCAACCGCCATATTACAAATCCATGCATATGAAGCCAGAAGAAATGTGGGTTCCTGACTGTACCTCTACTCTCCTGAGTTGTTGCTTTCAACAAATTCTCATCACCTAAAATACAAGTTGAATTTGCCATGGGATTAACTGTTAATGCTGATGCCATAATGTAATTGTCCACTATCACAAGGGATTTCATAGCATAGACCCTGCGTAACTATTCCTAGACAAACTAAAGAAAGCACCCTTTCCACTATCAAACTAAAGCTTACAAGAGATTGACATTTAGATTTTGATTTAGAAGGATTGTAGTACACCACCCATAACGGCCCACAAACAATAGGGTCCACTGGATAGCCATAGAATGATACTATTAGAGTCCATCTTAAATTCCATAACCTAGCAAACCATGCATTTCTCTTTTGATGCTGCAGGAATCAATTTTGGTAAACAGGATTACTACTATTCTGCATCTGCATAAGATATTCCCTGCAAAATGCAAAACACAACATTATTAATGTATTCTATTTTTTTTGAGTATTAATCAGAAATTTCTTTGATACAATCCTATTCTAGAAATTATATTAAAAACTATTTCTCAAAAGTGTATCCCTCGGAATGTCACTCATATTGGTAAGGAATAGCTAGAGAAGACTCTACAACTTATGGGCTAGATAAATCTCTTCAGTACCTAGAAGAAAATACCCCAGCCTGAATGGCATTCCTGTAAATTCTTTAAAAAACTGTAGCATGTTCTTGAAATATTTATTCCACTCAAATCTAGGAAGACCAATAGTTCCCTCCAAATGCCTATAAATGGTTGAGAAAATTAATTCCTAAAGATGAGAATAGAGATCAGATTTCCATATGGTCATGCATCACCTCAATGTTTCCTTTATGATTATACAAAATAACTGAAGCCATTGTTGTTAGGATTCAAATTCTTCTCAAAAACTTGACAAGCGAAAACAAATCACTTTCTTGAAGAAAGATATATTTTGGATAATATCCTCTCAATTTGGGATCTTTAGAATGCACAAAAGACACTTGGATCACATCCATTAATAGTCAAGCTGGACCTAAACCCCTGAACAAAATAGAATGGAGCATCATCATTGACGTGGACAGACTAGCTAGCCTACTTGTTAGGCATTTGATATTGTTGTATGTTGTATCTAGATATTTTGTATCAGGTCAGAAACAAATATTGAATAACGGTCATGTTAGAATAAAGCAAAGAAACATAGTTAAGCCTGAAAAGTAAAATTGATAATGAGCAGAATAAAGCTGCAACAACCATTGGTATTGAGTCATAAATGGTTGTGGGCTAGACTCAAGGAGGAATCTCTTGTGGGTGCATTCTCCCTGGCCTATACCATGATGTGCTTTTCTATTTGCATAAGACAATCAATGTCACTTTTGAATTGGGCTTCTCTGTTATGTGTATTGCATTGCTGTTTATATTTGTCTCCATGCTATATTTATGTTATTGGTTTTATTGTACATTTACGCTAAGTAACCTATATTTCTTGCAGGATTGCCTATACAAACCCTGAAAATTGAAGATGATGTACAAGGGACTTGACTGATAAAGAGTTGGGAGGATTGCCAAATGAGAGTATTTTGAAGAATTCAGCTTGGAATCATACCATCAAGAAAGATAAGATAGCCTAGAAGAGGACACCATATGGAATGTCACTGTTAGACAACACATAATACTGGAAGCTATAGAACTGCAAATGTCATCAGCAAAGGTCAAAGACAATTTCAGCTTTAGCAAACTGCAGAATGATTGACTGTCAACCTGCCCAATATTTGGCACATCACTATGTAAAATTGAAAGACATGTGAAGAAGAAAGATAATGAACAATAGAAAGCAGATCCTTCAGCATTATCATGACTGAAACTGACAAGAGAAGCAAAAAAGGTATAAATGGTGTTGTTGAGGCAGCCAACAATAGAAAAGCAACAAAGAAAGTCTAGCAACCAATCAGTGGCACCTTCAGGATGTGGGTTTAGATTCAAAATGCAGATCATTTTGCTGAACAAGGAATCTTGAGGGCATTGTCATAAAAAAATAAAGTGAGAGAGTGGTTTACCATATGCTTCTGTGTCCATACTATCAATCTTAATGATACTTGAAGTTTGGATGTTGATGCGTAGTAATATGTCATAGGTGAGAACCAGATGAGCAAGTAATGACCTGACAGGTCTACTGAGTTAGACAAATATCATGTTTAATCAATTATATAGAATCATATTCCACATGATGTGACCTGTTTGGTTCATGTAAGGGTCGCAAGTACACCAGGGTGACAAGGATAGTCTAAGTGAAGTGCCTAGATCTGAGTGCGGTAACCAAGGTGGCAAGATGCTTGCATTGCAATCAAGTGAAAGCCAGGACAGTCAGTTGATGGCACATTGGACATTGCAATCAAGGCCACAAAAGAAAATAATTTGAAAAGATAGCATATCACATAAAACGCCAAAATTGAGACAGTGATTACAGAGAATAACACCTAGAGGAAGAAGGGTAAACCAAACAATAAAAGCCAAGAAAATATGTGGAGAATAGAGAATGAGTCAACCAAAAATCCATATGGTTAAGAAATAAGTGGAGTGTGTAATGTTGTGTAGAGAAACCAAGATCGATTTTGAAAAAAACCCAATGAAGGTCAGAGAATTTAAGAAAAGTTCCTCAAAGGAATTATGATTTCCAGGTTCGAGGAATTCGGGAATGATGGTGAAACATGTTAGTATATTTCAGATATTCAACAAGGAATATATCAATCTATAGAGGTCTTTCAACAACTAATCATAGGACATAAGAATGATCACAAATGAGAGATAGTACCTGGATGGTATCTCTGAAATCAGACTTGGGAGACTTCAAAACTAATCCTTCGACTCCCTTTTAATGTGACCCGAGTTAGCCCACCTAGGGCTTCTTTAGTTCTTCTCCAAGTTGTCACCAATCTGTAATTGACTTGTACAATATAGATCTGTAAAACAAAATAGCTACAGCCAAATGATCTGCTGCACTTTTATTTATATTCAATCTGCTGCTCCTTGTATTCGATCTGCTCTGCTCCTACACAGCAATCACCTCATCTACCTTCGCATTCTCAAGTAGATACAACTTAGGCAGAGGGTCGGAATGAGTGTGCTTGGGCACTATCACAGTGAGCACTCCATTCTCCATCGAAACTTTAATTCGCTGCCCCTTGAATAATCTGGTGAAGTTCGCACAGTCGCATATGATGAACACAATTCGATCATAAATCATGCCATTCGATTCTTGAAGGAGGAAGACATATGTTATGTTTTTGATACATCTTGCTCTCAAGATCAATTCCAATATATATGAGAATTTGACATCCTTAAGGAGGGCCGACCTGACCAAATCTAGGGTATAAATTAATAATAAACATTTATTAATTACATCCTTAAGGAGGGCCGACCTGACCAAGTCTAGGGTAATAATTAATAAACAATTATTAATTCTGCAGTCCAGTTTGGTCAAAGCCGACAGGCTATAAATATTAACACTTCCCCTTAGACTGGAGGGTAAGATCAAACCATAGATCCCATCTATACCAGGACACACCCTTAACTATCACTCTTGATAGTGAGAACAAAAACATAATCATCTCAGATACCCTATCCAAAGATATCATAGATTCCAAGTCTATGAAGGTAGATCCTATCTACCATAAGTCCAAGTCTATATAAAAATTTGGCTCAAAACCGTTATCCTCCGAATGAGTGGATTGATTAGATCCACAAGAATATCAAGTCCATGATATTCATGATAACATTGGATTGCCAAATTCTTCAATATATAGAAACATCAAGTCCATGATGTATACCATCCAATTTGTGGATAACTAAATCCACGAGTCTCCAAGACTCAAGAGATGCCAAATCCATGACAACATACCAACATCAAGTACATGATGTTTTACTATCCAGATGTGGATTTCTCAGATCCACGAGTCCCATGACTCAAGAATTTAGAATATCAACTCTATGATATTCATGGTATCATCAAGTCCATGATGTTACCAAATACTCAATTGTGGATCCTTAATCCATGAGTCTCCAAGACTCAAATGATATCAACTCCATGATATCCAGAGCATTGGTCTCACGAATATCAAGTCCATGATATTCACCAAGTGCTCGAAGCAATGGTCTTTTGACATCAAATCCGTGATGTCTCACCGATTGCTGGGAGTAATGGACTTTTGACATTCAATGATGTCTCACCAATTACTGATAGTAATGGACTTTTGACACCAAATCCATGATGTCTCACCGATTACTAGTAGTAATGGACTTTTGACACCAAATCCATGATGTCTCACCGATTACTGGGTGTAATGGTCTTTTGACATCCAACGATGTCTCACCCATTACTGGGTGTAATGGTCTTTTGACATCCAACGATGTCTCACCCATTACTTAGCAATGGATCCCTGATCCATGCAATTGTGGACCCCTGATCCACGAGTCTCTTGGACTTGAAGAACATCAAATGAAACCTACAAAAATAAGATTAGCCAATATGATTATAAGTCATTAGCCATAATCAGTAAACGAAAGAGAGTATGACCCATTCATACATAATATTAAAGTATGCTTCACAAAAGATGTATGCCCCATACAACCAGCATAATTTATCCAGCATTTGTGCATAAGAAAAATCATCGAAAGATAACCAACATCTAACCAGATGTAATATAGTTCTCTCAAAAGATATGCCTATGCCAAAGTAAGAATGTTCCAACATTCATGCACCTATGCATAAGGAAAACAATAAGTCAACTGTAACAAAGAGTAAAGAAGATATACAAATCAATGTCAGCATGTTCCTATGCTAACATAACCACAAGATGTATTTACTCATGTACATAACATACATCCATAACAAAAAAATATGCTCCAACTGTAATATACACAGTATGAGCTGATAGTCATCATATATTCATCCACTAATGAATGCATCTATATGTCAAAGTAAGACCAGTTATGCTAACAATTAGCTGTGAATGATCTCATAACAGCTTTAGACATAGAGTAAGGTATGTTCCTCATACATAATCATCCAAGCTAAACAGACATTCCAATCAGCTATGAATGTTTCACACATACAATCATAAGCTATGCCAATGGAGAATATTCCTACTCATGTAGAAGGGAGAGGTTTATACTAGGTGTAAGTGAGCCCATAATAAACTCCCCCTTAAGCTTAGATTCCATCTAGAACTAGCCAAGGCAATTTGCACTTGAAACATGAATTTTATGTAGTTCTCTCAAGAATGTTTCAATGCAACATGAGACTTCAGCTAATATACAAAAATGCCAATATGTAGTCATAGCAACATATGTAATGTCCCCTATTTTTAGACTTATGGGATTAGCTTGGTTTTGTGACCCTCACAGGTTAATCAAGCGATCAGAGGGGGTCAGACGTTGGAGCCAGTATTGGGATCCCATTCTGGAGGTTCAGTTTATTAGATCTGCTTTTCGTTTGGGTCATTTTGGCCAACTTACTATTTTTAGTAAGTGGGGTTTCTGGTATGGCCAGGATTGGCAAGGTGTCTGCGTGGAGCGTCAGACATCTCAGGATTCAGTTTCAGTGAATCTCCAGTTTGAGAGACTTACTATTTATAGGAAGTCTATTTTTAGCAGTGGCTATTTCTGGCAAGGCAGTATCTATTTTTGGTTGGGCAGTTGGTCTTGGTGCCTTGTCAGAAGTTCGATGATTGCAGGCAGATGGTTCTGTGGCTTTTATTTTAAAGGCGTTATTAAAGTAAATTATATTGATTTAATTTAATAACTAACGACTTTATAATATTATATTATAAAGTGGGAGTATTTACTTAAGCCAATTAAGGGAAATATTTAAAAAGTGCTTTTTCGAAAAAAGCTATATATTTTGCACGAAAAAGCACTTTCATTTTATTCATTATGCAATCATTATTATTTTGGAGTTTGTGAAGATTTGCCCTGGCTAGGGTTTTGAGGACTGATTCCTCTTTCGTGATTTGAGCCATTGTCTGATAATGGTGAATTTCACAGCTGGATTATTCTGAATGTCAATTCAATGCTGATGTATATTGGATTGATTGAAGTTTTTATTTCTGGAGTAATTTCTACAGGAGAGATTGTATTTATTATTAAATGCAATGAGTTTTTGAATATATATAATCTGAATGTTGGAGATTGAGTTATCAATTGCTAAACTTACTGTATGATCAAATTTGGGCTGGAGGATTCGAATTTCCTTTTTCGAAGATCTGAATGCATACAGCAATTGCGTTTGGGATCAGCATTTAATGTTCTGTTTGTGGCTGATGAGTATATATGCTGCGGTTATAATATAAGGTGCGGATTTGTTACAAAGGCATATCGGGGGTGATGTATTCAACGTCAGAATCACGTGTTTGGACATGAGCGGAATTCTCTGTGTTTAGGTTGACTGTGATCAGGTTGAGACTCACGTGAGTCATTGTGTTGAAATGGTTGCAGCATATTCCAGATCGTATCATCTTATACAGGCATATACTGGGGCAGTGTTGTTCATTAATTCTGTATTCACGCACATGGAGTTAGTGGACACCAACAAATATACAGCGTAGAGGACTGGTTGGTAGAAGTTCAATTTTATAGTGTTCTTAAAATTGTCTGAAAATGTTTGATAAGAATTTCTCATGTATTTGAAATCAGATTGTATTATTTATTAGAACTTCATGAGATAGAATTTATGTAATTCGCTTGCAAAGAATTCAGTAATAAGTTAGACTCAATATGTATTATTTGAAGATGTATTGAAAAGAAATGAAATGATCATATTAGTATCTTGAGAGTTTAGGCACTTTGCGGAAATTATTGCAAAATTGTTAAAAAGTGGTGTCTTGATTTATTATTCGGAGAGAGCCAAACTTGGGCTCTTTACAACATAAAGTCAACACATACAAGGCTATATCAGCTGTGCATGACCCTCTATAATGGTGTAAAGTATAATCTATGCCTGGGCAGAGTATGCATTTCACAATGCCAGATTTGCTGCTACAAGTTTAATCAGCTAAGACATTTCAGCTATGACAATTTGTTGTACCATTCATACACATTCATAGAACCAGTATGTAAAAGATGAAGGTATGTGCAATACTATGTAAAGGATGTATCCAATGTACTCCCTCTGAATCATACATGCTATGAACTTAATTTCAAGATGATCTACTCCTAGATCAAAAAGCAACTAACTGAAAATTAAAAACCCTTATTTCAATTTTAGACCAAACCCTAGATGCCATTAGATTGAATTCCTAAATCTGAAATGGATCTTTTCTCTACCGTAGCTCTGATACCATGTTAGTATATTTCAGATATTCAACAAGGAATATATCAATCTATAGAGGTCTTTCAACAACTAATCATAGGACATAAGAATGATCACAAATGAGAGATAGTACCTAGATGGTATCTCTAAAATTAGACTTGGGAGACTTCAAAACTAATCCTTCGACTCCCTTTTAATGTGACCCGAGTTAGCCCACCTAGGGCTTCTTTCGTTCTTCTCCAAGTTGTCACCAATCTGTAATTGACTTGTACAATATAGATCTGTAAAACAAAATAGCTACAGCCAAATGATCTGCTGCACTTTTATTTATATTCGATCTGCTGCTCCTTGTATTTGATCTGCTCTGCTCCTACACAGCAATCGCCTCATCCACCTTCGCATTCTCAAGTAGATACAACTTAGGCAGAGGGTCGGAATGAGTGTGCTTGGGCACTATCACAGTGAGCACTCCATTCTCCATCGAAGCTTTAATTCGCTGCCCCCTGAATAATCTAGTGAAGTTCGCACAGTTGCATATGATGAACACAATTCGATCATAAATCATGCCATTCGATTCTTGAAGGAGGAAGACATATGTTATGTTTTTGATACATCTTGCTCTCAAGATCAATTCCAATATATATGAGAATTTGACATCCTTAAGGAGGGCTGACCTGACCAAATCTAGGGTATAAATTAATAATAAGCAATTATTAATTACATCCTTAAGGAGGGCCGACCTGACCAAGTCTAGGGTAATAATTAATAAACAATTATTAATTCTGCAATCCAGTTTGATCAAAGCCGACAGGCTATAAATATTAACAAAACAGAACAAGCAAATCAATTCCAAGACATAAAAAATTGTTGGAGAAAAGAGCCAATGAAAACAAAGCACATATCCATGAGAATTAGAGGGAGTGTGCTATAAAGCCATGAGTGACAAAGGTAATGTAGGACTGACATTTCAGATCATTGGCCAAATGTTTGAGTTGCTGAGAGGGAAGAGCTAAAGTCTAAGACAGTAAACTTACCATGAAGAATTCTTCCATGAATGTATAGAGAGAGGTTTAGATGTCAAGATGTAATAGAAGGAAGTAGAGAGGAAGAACTTTGGATTGAGTGAGAGTCGCTAACTCATAGCAACAGTCAATTACCAATCCAAGTTACTCATTCTTGATTTGGGCACTCGCTATTGAGGGTGGGAAGGCAGAATATCAGACTTGCTTCCATTGGCTTGGCTGCTGACAGGAAAGAAATTCAAGGATGGGAGTGAGACCATAAGTTATACAATTTCTACCTTGTTTATCTATAATTAATGTGATAATAACAATGTGGTCTTTTGCAAGGTCATCCTAACCCATTGTGTAATGTATGCCATAATTATTAAATGCTAATGTGCAGGTGGAATTTCAACCAAGACTGATGTGGTGGAGATAAGAAGATTTTGTTAACACGGAAGGAAATACCATGGAATGCGAACAATCCTCAAAGTCTTGTGAAGGAAAAAGAGATCGAGTGCAATAGTTGCACAAAGGGTTTAGATTCTGGACTTATAATCTTATGCATCTAGAATAATTGTATCTATGATGCTGGACTTATAATCTTATGCATCTAGAATAATTGTATCTATGATGGTTATCTAATAAGAATTATATGCTCAAATGAGTACATGTAAAATTGCACTCATCTAGTGTGTAGAGACCTTTGAGGAACCTAGTTGGTAAGGAATTGAGATCGTTATAGACTATAGTGAAATGAGTTCTAAAGGTTTAATGCTAATGGATGCGATTGTTTGCCATGATAGTATAATTAAGGGAGTTAATTTCCATTTTCTTCTGAATAGAGTAGGTACAAGCACTAGCATGTAGTAGGGAACTGCATAGAAGTGCTTAAGTTGGAATAATGCTGTTATATGGCTGTTCTTGGTAGCTTCAAAGCTCAGCTATCGCTAGCAGAAGGTACTAAACCTTGAGTAGTTGATTGCACTGGTAATCCAATTAGAACCTAATGATACCAAATTAAGTAGTTCAGACATACAAAACTTATTAATGCATTTTTGTCCTTAAAGTAGTAAAATTTCATCAATTAAGAAATCGATAGCGAAATGAGTTTCAATGTCTCTACAATTAGAAGTGAAATTTGTTGTAAATCAAAAGAGCCCAATGTAGGTCACAAAGATAGCAGAGATCCCTGCGTTGGTATTCAACTAGTGCACATTTATGTAGTCATGCTCCAGATTGAAGTGTGCTAATACAAAAGTTAGCCAAGATCTCGGACAAAATAATTTAGTCATGTAGCTGGTGAGAGATTGTAGACTTTATTAAGATACACATTGGGTTGTGCACAGAAATTTGAAATCTGGCCGCAGCCTCAGGTTAATTTTTTCCACATTCAAAATTTAGAGATTCCCTTGTTTAATCAATAGATCATTCGAAGAAGAACTTGTGTTGTTGTGGACCATGTAGTAAAGGTTTTTGTAAGAATCCCCGAATAGTTAAGGTATTAGAGTGAGTTAAACTCCTCTAAGTATGTTGTGCAGACAGTAAAACCACTATCTGCAAGTGTTGAGGATTCCACCATGCTAAGGTTCAAAATTTTTGGGTTTCTATTTTACTTTTGGAAGCCTAAAACCATTTTCCTTAGTTAAATTTCTTGAGATGGATAGCTGATCTAAGATTGGGCCTAGTGTCACCCAATGATGTGAGGAGTTGCTAGCTTACAAATGTAAAGAACTTACGATACCTTGAGAGGGTTATGCAAAAACAATTGCAGATTTTTACAACACCTACATAAACTTAACAAAAATAACATGGGGAAGCCCTTTTAGGAGGAAAACCCTAACTCCAAAAGCTGCCTAATATATAACTCAGAAATCAACAACAGATTACAATATACTTGCAAAGAAAGCTTCTCACAAGAGTATCACCAAGCAAATATTTGAAGGAAACTCAACAACTATAAGACTTGTACACACAACCTTCATCTCCACAAACCTAATATATAGGAGATACAATACATTAAACCATCAAATAGTAGTACAAACCCATGAGCTAAAACCACCCAAAAAGTGGCATCCACTTATCTCCAATCCTAGATGCCCTATGATGTGTCAAAACACACACCAACATGTGTAGCTCTCTTTTAAAACTTGTTTGTGTCCAATACGTTTTTATGTTTCCCATTTTAGGAGAACCAACTTTTGAACCGAGTGTCCGATTGACGAATTGTTTGAAGAGTTGGAAAGCTCATGAAGCATTCTATCAAGCTCTAAGTCACTATGCTGGTTACAGACACTTTTGGGCCATTTCAAAGCCTCTAAGGCCTTCAAAATTGACCTCAAAACATCATTTTGCAACTTTTAGAAACGGAAACTTGAATATCTTCAAATTTAGATATGATCTTGCAATAAACATTTACCAACATGCTTACCTAGCCAATTTGAAGCTTTGGGAAAAATTTCAGACCGATCCAAGCTTAAATGTAAACTTACTATAAATACTTAACTTATATAAATGCAAGGTTGGGAGACCATTTTCCTAACAACAATATCCCTCTTTTTAGGGTTTCATTTTTGGATTATTCTACTATTGTTGTGGTACATTTTTTTTCTGATGTATCTGCACATTGGAATATTGAAATAACTTTGGTTATTGTTGCTGCTTCTGGTTTTGTTTGTGTATAATTTTTTGTATAATTTGTTTCTGCTTCTGATTTTGATGCAAAAAAAAATATACACAATCAAAACCAGAAGCAGCAACATTAACTATTTTGGATTGTATAAAATGAATACATTTAATAATTTTAGTTATTCTCATTCCTGAGATGTGGTTGATTATTAATTGGTTATAATGTATTTGCAAATGTTACGCTGAAGTTAAAACATGGAAATTTTGCATGGATAATTTGTCATGGTTATTGTGATGTAAATGCAATTATTCAATATTTAATATATGTTTTAGTTTCATAAAGCTGGTAGTGTTGATGTCTTATGGTGTTTGCAAGCATAGGAGGAAGAGATTGGTGGGGGATCACATAAGGTTTAATAGAAGCAATCTGTTGATTCCCAAAACCACAGATTGGAAATCCAAGAGCCTGCCAATTCTCCAATAGGATTCCAAATTAGTTATGGCCAACGAACGGGAATAATCCAAATTCCCCTGCAATTTAGGCTTCGCTACACCTAGGCGGGTAAACCTTCACCTCGAACCTGATCACTTTATTCAAGGCTTTTCTATAGTGAATTTAAGCTTGTGAGTTCTCTGGTTGGCAAACATCCTCAAACTCGATCAATATAAAGTTATGTGATTACTTGAAATGATTTGAATGTTATATACAATGTTTATTAATAATTGATAAATGTTAAAGTTCTAGGATCATTGCAAATGTAATAGCACTATCTCATTGTATATGTTTTCCAAATGCAACAATCTCTTACATTTATATTGAGAATGAGCCAAGAAGAGACATGTCCCTTCATGAGACATGTCTATTCATTAATATGTAATTAATATAATGACAATTATGATTACACACACACACACACATATATATATAATATCTCTTGATTATTATATTAATTTCTCTAATATTTACATATATATATATATATATATATATATATATATATATATATATATCTTTACTAGTATTGATTCATAGTATTTATCCGATTGAAGCTACAAAAAAATCAACACTCCCTCTTAGCTAGGGAGGATAAATCAATCCAATGTAAACACTTAAGACACTTGACAACATCAATCATATGATGTAAGAAATAAAAGAATCATCCTCAAGATGTAATCAATAGAAACATAGTCTCAATATGTGGATTGCCTCAATCAGCGATTCTATCCACAAGCTCTTGAGTATTGGCCTACTAGAATGTCAACACATGACATTCACCAAATACTCTGAGTATTGGCCTATCAAAACATCAACATATGATATTCACCAAGTACTCAATAAGGTATTGGCCTGCAAAATATCAACACATGATATTCACCAAATACCTATCATATATCTATACAAACAACTTATAGACCATCAATGACATCTAACACTTAGTTGTTGATTTACAAGATATATCTATACAATCAACTTATAGACCGTCAATTTAATGACATCTAACACTTAGTTGTTGCTTTTACAAGATATATCTATACAAACAACTTATAGACCGTCAATTTGACATCTAACACTTAGTTGTTGCATTCATCATGATCTGTTTCAACATTATAATGTATATCATGATTTAAGTTATTGTAAGATCGTCACCTTCCAATAACTTCTACAAATACAAGTGATAATCATTTGGAAGTCGTCACTTCCTCATGATTTACACAGGGGGCAGGCCCATTAAAAATATTCATGATTCATTAGTATAGTAATAAATTATATCAAGCTTACCTCAGAAGTGTTTCACCTTCAATAGTTTACTCCCTCTCAATCAATATGATCAAGATTGTCACAAGTTGACTGAACCATTGGCTCCCTCTGAAGCTCAAGTTTATCAACTTCTTGACCTCTTTTGAAATGTCAGACTCCCTTTACATCTAGTCTCAATCATAAATTCATTTGCAAGCATCAAGTTCTTTCTCCCTTGAATGAAATTATCTTGTACTTCTGTCCTTCAATCTTATTAGATCTCCCTTCAAGTGGTTAGACTTTTAAAGAAGGAACCTCGCTCTTTTTCAGATTATTTTTTTTTCATATACCCGTACATAGTCGGTCATAAATTTTGAACTAGGCATTTTCTCTTCAATTGCTTTGGTGAGATTCTTGTAAATTTGTTTATCACCAACATATCCGAAATTTAGCAAAATCCAACGGTGCATTTGGGAGATATGGTCTTCGTACTGAGACTGTATTTTCTAAGACAGCCACACATTCACCATCAACAAACTACTCTCTTACATTTGCAACTTGGCTCTGATACCATGTTAAAGTTCTAGGATCATTGCAAATGTAATAGCACTATCTCATTGTATATGTTTTCCAAATGCAACAATCTCTTACATTTATATTGAGAATGAGCCAAGAAGAGACATGTCCCTTCATGAGACATGTCTATTCATTAATATGTAATTAATATAATGACAATTACGATTACACACACACACACACATATATATATATATAATATCTCTTGATTATTATATTAATTTCTCTAATATTTACATATATATATATATATATATATATATATATACTAGTATTGATTCATAGTATTTATCCGACTGAAGCTACAAAAAATCAACAATAAAAATGCTTGTAAGAAGGAAGTATATAGATTTATGACTTCAATTGATAACTCCAATAATTATATTCCAATGATTTTAAATGACCAGTGCCTTAGTTTATTTGGGCAACAGAGTCAACTATTATGAAGATTATTATGTACAACTATATGAGACAATATTTATTTTAAATATCATCAATTACCCTTGAGCTCTGCAATAGACAAATCTTATATGCAATTCTCCGTTAGTCCAAAAGGAATTTAACTTCTCCGGCTGCAAGTCCGATTAGACAGAGATAAGGAAACACATATATATTTCACACTATCCTGATTGTCGAACAAAGAATGCAGAAATATATCCAATGCAAAAATAAAGCCTTGTCAGGATAATCCAATAATCTCTTTATTGATCATAAAGGACAAATCAACATGCCAATTGTAATCTTTTTGCCTTGAAAATAAACAAAAGGACCTTTTATTTATTATTAAAATATAATATTGAAATTTATATTACAAAGTCATGCTTTAAGCTCCTTATTCCCCCTTACAAATATTCTTCTTCTAATTATAATGCTTCTTCGAATATGTCTCTCTCTCCACATTTTACATTATGTATATATATGTGTTTGAGTGGCTTTCACACCTCTTTAGGGTGAAAAGACACAACCCTTATTACAAATTATTTTGAAAAACAATAAACTAACTAAAAAATATCTACCTAACTTTCGGATTTGGGTCTGGTCGAAAAACCAAAACACCTCATGGAAAGCTAAGATTTTTATTGTAGATAGGAAATTTGATTTCCCGAACTGGGTCGTTTTTAGATTTTTAAATGCAACCATCTTCAGGCTTTGTCGGCATCATCTTTGCAGCAGGTCAAAATTCTAGCATTTTCTAAAGGCTTTGATTAGTTAGTTCTATTTATTTGTGTCATAAAGCTTCCTTCCTTCGATTTTTTTAGTATGGAGAAACTTTCTTATTGATAATGGATTTGGACTCCCAAATTTTAGAGTTCCATCACAATCCATGATAGAAACAAAACAAGATATATTTGTGTTATCTCTGATTGTTATAATGTGTATGGATCTAGAATGGGTCATTCTGAGTTATGATTTTATTTTGTCTATTGCTGTGTAAAGCATATATACTATATTTAACAATTCATCAAAAATTATATTATAAACATTATCATGTTGTGAATCATTGAGATAGAATTCTCTGCTAACTCATCAAATGTCTTGATCCATGATCACAAGTATGATGTGAGTTTTGTGACCACCCCAATGTGCAGAATAAAATACCAAATATTCTATCCTCTCTTGAACAAGGAAACTCAAAATGCTAAACAATATGGCAATTGTGTGATCAAGTGAAGCAACCAAGGTTTACATTGCGTACTTGCAACTTTATGTTGGATATAACTCAGTTTAATGATGTGATATGCTGGTAATCAAGCAAGGACTTACATTATTCTTCCTGGACTTATCAATTCTTTACCTCAAAGTGACCAAAACTTGGAACACTAACTTGACTTCAAATAAATGACAAAAAGGATTTGAAGGGTTAGGAAATCTACTCTATTCCTAAGGACAATGATGCTTAGATGAGTGAATTTCTATAACCAAGCTTTCTTATGCCAAATGAAACAACTACACAAAGATGATGCAATCTCCAAAGGTAATGAAGAATTTTCACATTACCAACATTCATTGAAATACCCAATATTGACGCAATCCAAATAAACATCCACAATCAAACTTGTGCTTAAGTGGGGTTGAGACTAACCATACACTGCAATTTGCAATCAGCAAACTACAAATGATATGAACCAAGGAATTCATCACATATCTTTTCATTTCTCCATTTCAATCAATGAACTTTAACTAAACCTAGAGAAGTAGAAAACATGCAAAATATTGAACAACACACAAGATCCACCATGTCTTCAATGAAAATTGTATATTAGCTTCAACATAGTCTTGGCAACAATTTCTTGTCTCCTCCACTACTCTACTCTAACTAATCCTTGCCCCATAATGCTAATCTTCTAATGATCTCCTCTTAAGGCCAAATTAACATATTCATTTACTCCCTCGTTTGCGCTCGAATGTCAAATTCTCCCAAATCCTCTCTCACATCTATCTTTGGAGAGGCTTGACTTCGTTCCTTATCATTTTGCTCTATTGATGGTAATGATGCATGATCATCATGGGTCCCTTGAGGTAGAAGTTTTGTCTCAAACCTTTGTCTTTATTCATTCAGCAACAGATGTATAATTCGTGTCTATCTCCTTGATGGATGAAGTGCTCATGGTAGACTGAATAGCACTAGACCTTTTCCTCTTATGTCGGGATTCCTTGCTTGCAATTTATTTTTCACAAATTCTCCCTACTTGAGAACTCTCAGCCGTATCTTTCCTTTTCCTTGGGACTTGAACCTCTCCACTGTTGTTCCTTTCTTCATTGCTTTTCATTTCCTCATCTTCGTCTAAAGAAGAATCAGCATCATCTATGTTATTGTATGTCACGGGCATACCCTGCTCTCTCAACTTGCCGAATTGTTGGTCAATCCACCATCTTGAATTGTCTATCACTTCTTTCATCAATGTATTCAAACCTGTAAGCTCGAGCGGTGTCCAATTTGGTGCAAATATGGCCTAATCTTTTTCTAGCTCATATTGGGGTAGCACATGCTCTCCATTATCTCTCACCTGATTAGGCATTGGAAAAAGGTTACATCTCCTAATGAAATCCACTGACATTCTAGACCACATCTTCCTTCTAATTGCAAATTCATCCATGAGGTGTGCCCAATAATCTTCTAGATCGACCCTATGCTTATATCTCCTCCCTTCCATTGAATGAATCTTATGATGAGGATCAAAGTACGATCTAGGTTTACATGTGCCAAGTTGACTGAACTGTAATTATGTATTCACTATCTCTGTTGCTTGGGTTGTAGGACATGACTCCAATATCTTTCCAATTGAAATAGGAAAGGATAGCCCTGGCATATGCTTCTCCTTTTAAATGAGATCAAATTTCAAGAACCGCCTCACCACCTCAAGCAATACCATCTTGTTAGTTGGATATCTTGGAATCTTGTATGGATGGGATGTAAACCCTTGGATTCTTATGTATGTAAAAGTTGGAAATTGGATGAGCCACGAACCATACTTCTCCACTAAAGTCATAGCTTCCTTCGACAATCAGTTTTGTATTCCTCCTTGTAGAAAACAGGTGAGATACATCAAGAATGCATCATTTTCTCTTCTATAATGTCCCTTCTCATGCAATTGCACCTGGGTATAGCAGTCGTACACCTTCGATTGGCATTTCTTATTTCCTACTTTGCCTATGCATATCAATCTTGTGAGATTTATGTTTTTGTCCAACATGTATACTACATAAGAGCTCATGTAGAATGTATTTGTCCTTTCCAAATCCTTTATCTGTAGATCTAGGTTATCACTAATCAACTTAGCCCAATTTATCATTTTCAAACCTAATGAAATCTCTTCCACATAGGAAAGCATCCATGTTTCAAATAATGCACCTTGTGGACTTCCTATGATTCTATTCAACATAAGCACCATATCACTATACTCATCTTCAAAATCAATGCACATAAGATTCTTAGGGAGTTTGGATTGAGGCCTCTTTGGTCCTTTCATCCATTCTGACGTAACAATGTTCATGCATGTTATAGATTCCTTCTCAAACAATGTTGTTGACTCTTGCTTTGTCATACACAACATGCTATCATAGCGGGGGATACCAAATGCTTCTCGGATTGCCTCCTCTGAAAGGTATGCAATTGCCTCCTTTGCCTTCTCGGATTCCCACTATTGTCTTAGTTTGTGAATCATAATGCCTTGCACATTCAACCATCAACTCATTGCATTGAACTGCTGAAAGCAAACATGTGGCCCTTTAGATTCCATTCTTGACCATATTGCTTGCCAAGGCAGATGGCATTTGATCACGAGTGCCAAACATCCTTCTTTTAAGCTTGACCACACTCAACTACTCCATATCGGTATCTCCAACTTTCTTCCATTTTGATGAGATTTCAGATTCCGGGAAGAAACCTTGAAGTGTCATCTTCATTTGAACTTTCCTTGCACCTTCTCTGGTCCTTGCTCTTGGCATGCTCTTGTATGAAGTTCGAAGTCAATAAACTTTGATAATGAAATCAGTAATTGAAATGTCAGAACCAGTCAAATGTCCATTTAAAATTTATTTAAGTTCTGATTTATACTTATGAATTCCAAAATTGAGTTCAAAAATCAGAATGTGATACTTGTAAAGCTCAACATTGGAAATGGAATTTTGAAATTACAAGGTCTGAAAATGTACTTCAATAGCGAATTTGAACTAAAATCTGATATTCAAATCTTGGTCAAGTCTGATTATGAATTCTGGAAATGTCAATGAATTCTGACAGTTGTCTTTGACTAAATCTAACCTCCTCTCTTATGCTGGGCTAACTCTTTTTTTTCTGTAGGTGTAAATATTTTGTGATTTTTCCAAAGAAATCACCCCGACTTCTGCGATAAATCTGCACCTCTTCTAGGGCAGACTTCGTGATTTTTGCACCTCCTTGAGTGAATTTCAGACTCCTGAAGACAAAATTTCCAAGTTTTGCCCCTCTAAAGGATCAAATTTCCAAGCCTTTCTCCAAGTTCGCTCCTCCTAATTGCTGGATATTCTTCAAAATCACCTCTCGGATGAGGTTCACATGTATTTCCTTGGTCTGCTCTGCATTTAATTGATTTATTTTTGAGTTGTGGTTTGAATGCTCACCATCAACCTCTGTTCTATAGAAAACACAAGTCATGATGAAAGGTGGCATCCCCTTGATGAGAGGGCCAACCTGCCTTTATATTATTTAATTTTGAATTCAATTTACCTTTTGCAAGGCGCCTATGTCTATAAGGAGGCTAACTTGACATAATTCCATTTGCTTTTGCAAATTAACTTTCCCCACGAGCTGGCCGGCCTCTTTATGATTCAAATAGTTTATTGAATTGAATTTCTTTCCTTCCAAGGCTAGCCTACCTGATCATTAATTTGAATTTCAAACCTTATATGGGTGATTTTTATGATTTTCTTTTAATTTCCCCTCAAAGAGTGGAATTTCAACCTCTAGAAGGGTGGAAATTTGGCCCTTACAAGAAAGAGTGGAAATTTGATGTCTACAAGGGAGGTTTGCTCTTGCTCTTGAAAATTTATCTTAAATGGAGTGGAAATTCACACCACACATTTCAATCTTGCTTGTTAAACATCTTGATTATCTTTTTCATTTTCAAGACTTGCCCAAGGTGGAAAATCAACTTGCACAAGGAAGAGTGGAAAATCAAACCATACAAGGAAGTTTTTAACTTTGTTACTTTTCTCAAAGGATGGAAATTTGAACCTTAGAAGGAAGATTTGCATTCCTTGTTATTTTTCCTTGCTATTCTTCCGTGTTTTTGGAGGGTGGAAAATTGAACCTCACAAGGAAATTTTATTTCCAAAGGGTGGAAATTCCTAGTGGACAAGGAAATTCCACTCTTTTTTCATTTTAACTTTACAAATTTCTTCCTAGAGTGGAAAATCAACCTCCACAAGGAAACTTATTTTCAAAGGGTAGAAATTCCTAGTGGACAAGAAAATTCCACTCTTCTTTTTTCCTTATAATTTTCACTTAATTTTCTCTCAATTTAATAGGGTGGAAAAGCGATCATGACAAAGAAATTTTACCTTTCTTTCATTCTTCAACTTTCAATCTCCAAGATTGGAAATTCGAGGGGTACAAGGAAGATTTCTAATTTGCCAAAGAGTGGAAATTCTTAGTGGACAAAGAAATTCCACTCTTCTTTCACACTTTTACTTACAGATTTTCCTCAAAGGTGGAAATTCGAACCTTAGAAAGAAGGGTAAAAATTCCTAGCGAACAAGGAAATTCCACTCTTCTTTCATTTTTTACTTTGCAAACTTTCCTCAAGAGTGGAAATTCGACCAAGACAAGGAATATTTTGACTCCAGGAGTGGAAATTTGACCCCCTCTAGGAAAATTTTGGTCGAGTGGAAATTTTGTTAAATTTTAGTGATCAGATTTATTAACGGAATAAATCAGAATATTTAATTACCAAATCATAAAAGGCAAACACAAGAACACAACACATTACCCTAGGAAACCTCCCTCTTGGAGGAAAAAACCCAGCATTCAAATTAGATCATCTATTATTGCCCCTTCAAATATAATTACACAACTCACAGATGTTGATTTGCTGAAGATCCTCGATCAATGAATAGATATCGCCAAAACAGTGATGTATCACCGATGCAAAAATTAGATGAACATCTCCGATTGATGAGCCCATATCAAATCTGATACAATATCAGTTTATCTTCAGATCAGATCTGTCCAAAATTCATATATGAATTTGTTGTCCAGAGGATAAGATCACTGCCCAGATCTGATCTTATATTTACTGCCCTAGATCAGAACATATTGAATTCGCTGCTCCAGAACATGTATATCATATGCTGCCCTAGATCAGAGTATGTAATATTAGAATGTATGCTCGCTGCCTTGGATCAGGACTTGAATTCACTGCCTTGAATTCGCTGCCCCAGATCTGGTATTCGCTGCTAGGAAAGATATCGCTGAGTATGTATGTTTAGATCGCTGTAGATATATGTTCAAAATGATGCCAAAGTTTGATCGCCTTGTGTGTATGCCCGCTGTCTGATGCTGATTAACATGAAGATCTACTCCAGATTCGCTGCTCCAAATGCCTATACTTGCAGTCCCTTTTGTTTCGCATATATGTTATTTTACAATGCAATGTCTCATATATATATGAGAGCTTTATCAAGTCGGCCCTTTTTGGCGCCAATAATAAATTTAAATTTTGGGCCCAATTGTATTTATAAATACAATTATAATTTCAAGACTATCAAGATATAATATTTATTTTATTTCTCAAGGCACTAATCCGGGCCCAACCCGATTACAATTTAATTCTCTAACCATAAATAAATTGTTTAGTTCTCCAATTAAGTAATTTAATCTCTATATTATTTAATTCTCCAATCAAATAATTAATCTCACAAAATATTACTTGATTCTCAATATATTATTTAATTCTCCCAATTAAATAATTAATTCATTATTTTAATTCTCCTAATTAAAATAATGTGAAGCTAGAATCCGATCTAGCTACCAAACATTAACACTCCTTAGCTAGAGAGGATTCTAGTTCTTACCATACCTTTCCATCATGCCTACTTGCAGAGGGTGGATACATACCTGCCAAGGATAAATCAATAATTTCCATCATCCCTACTTGCAGAGGATGGCCAAAAGAATATCCACCGTGCCTATTCGCAGAGGGTGGAACCATCATGCCTACTCACAGAGGATGGTCAAGCATATCCACCATACCTACTCGCAGAGGGTGGAAGAGGACAAGCCTCAAAAGGATCACCTTGCATTGCTAGTAGAGGGTGATCAAAACCTTTGCCACCTTACATTGCCCGCAGAGGGTGGACTTCAAAAAATTATTACAATGCCACCTTACATTACCCGCAGAGGGTGGACACCATCTTGCATTGCCCGCAGAGGATGGTCAAAATACAACAAATACATCTCCACCTTGCATTGCTCACAGAGGGTGGTCATACACATCTTCTCTTAAAGAAGATCCAAATAATACAACATCCACCTTGCATTGCCCGCAAGGGTGGTCTAAAATACAAAAGTACATCAGGGAGGTTGAGACTCCCTCTCAACCAAGATAGTGAAACTATCAAGACTACTTCAATGATCTCATCATCATGAGCAATACATAGGTACAACATGAGATATCCACATGATATCTATTACAAGACATGAATCCATGGTTCACTCCCTCTGAACCAATAAACCAAGAATTGAAGGATCAACATTCCTTTCAATTGTACAAGAACTATTCATAGATCTCACACTCTGAGTTACAACCATATGAGCCATGTGGAATGTAACCAGTCCTTGTCGTAGGACCCATCCCACTTACAATATGCCCATTTAACACATCCAAGACACCTGAGAACTAACATCACAAGGTGCTACCTGACATCTGAATAGAAGAAGCCACAGGAAGTTATGACGGATCCCAGAATGAGTCATACTTTAGACTCGTCCTAAAAGAAGCCTCAACCAGAGATTCCTTCAGAATGCATCAAGATCTTTCTCCCTCTGGATTTGAATACGCATCACCCATATGTTACTCAATCCATCCTAATCAAAGACGCATATCAGGTAGAATAGTAATGATGTATAGAATCAAAAATCATAACAAGGGAAACAACAATGCATGAGCAAATATAAAGAATGTTTATCTTCATCATAAATCAATAATCCTGAGATAGTCAATCATTGGATCCTCACACCCTTGTGAGTGATTTGCATTCCAGGAGATTCAAGCCCTTCAATGATAATCTTGCACTTAATCATGACTATCCACATTTCCATACAACATTCATGTCAGGTTAAAGTCATCCAAGTCAATGGAGATTCGAACAAACATAGCAACTCACTTAGAATGCATCCAAACATTCATCACAAGAATACATAAGGCCATTTAGGTAAGGGATAATGAAGTATCAAGCCCAATACAAAACCACCCCTACCAAGACATTTGAACAAGTCAAACACAAGCTCATGTTCTACTTCTATAGATGACTACTATACAAGATGAGCCCAAGTCATTAATTCAACAGTTTGACATTCGTGGTCCCAATCAAATCTTTAAGAGATTGAGATCAAGAATGAGATCAAGAACACAAGTGTATAGAAACCACATCATCAAAGTGTTAGTACCAAGAGGGTTCTAAGTTATCAACTGTACACCATTAATACTTCTATCGAGATATACGCAATCTGTCTTTAGAAGTTCACAATAAGAAAGCCAATACAACTTAGAGCAGTTGACACTAAGAATACTTTCTAATCATCAAATACTTATCAATCTTTTATGTTAAGCTCAAAAGCCCTGCTTGAGATCGTCTGTCTATCTTGTATTCAAGTTTCAATCTTTAGCTGCAACAAGAGGGACCCATAGCACAATCATTAAGATAAGTAAAGAAGAAGTTGAATAAGCCAAGATCATGAGAATAACTTCCATCATCAGCAATACATAATATTACATGCTTAAATATGAGGATCCAAACTAATGTCAATAATAGAGAACAAAATGCAAACATGAACTCTTTCCAAGGCAAGAAGAACAAGAAATAGAATCCATATAGGATTCACGTCAACAACTTCTAAGTTCTAAAATAGTTTCAGTCAAAGATGAAAAACAACATTATGCAACTAGCAATTAGCAACTTTATTTAAGTATGATCAATGAAATTTACAAGATCTCTCAGCAAAGAAAAGAGCGATAAATTAAGGAGAATCTAAATTCATACCAACCAAGAGTAACACCAATCAATCACTTGGGACTGTCATAGGAACCTGCAGATAAGAGGATAATGCAAGAGGTAATTTGAAACCAACACAATAATGAATATAGAATACTTAAACCTCACAGGCCAATCATCAAAGCTCGATGGCTACAAAGGTAGATTCTCTCTTCAAGGTGAATTTGCAGATATCAGCACTCAAAGAGATTCCATTTAAGATCAATGATACATTACAAAACCCAATCAGATAGGTAATGAGTTCAACAGAATTTAAGAAGCTGAAAATACTTTTCAATAGAGGGAAGAAGAGTATGTTAGCTGGAAAGACTACTTTATGTTATGTCATGTATTAGTTATGTGGTCCCGACGGGAATTAGTTATTACCGAAGGGTAGTTGGGTTGGGTGGTGACGTTTGGTCACATCCCTTCGGGTAGATAAATATGTACCACCTACGGGTGAAGGAATTATTATTATGCGAATGTACTCATATGTTGGAATGATTAATGAAAGCATCTATTGTTCTCTGATATATTTTGTGTTTATTACATTTCCTATACTATATCTATGCAATATTAAGTTTACCCCAGCAGGCAAACAGAGTATGCTTACCAAAGATCAAGGTGATCTCTCTATTGTATCCAAAGAGGTTCTATATTAGATTCTAAGAACATATAAGTCTACTAACTATTTGTTTTAACTTAAATGAAGGTCAGGATCTAACCATGAATTAATACAGTAATGACTATAACCATAATGATGACCCAACTAAAGAAGTAGCTCAACCAGCTAAAGTTAACACATAACTTCTTCATAAGGCAGGCTAACCAATTCAATGGTTAATTTCTCCATTAATAACAACCTTCACATCAATGGTCAGGAGAACATTCCAAAGCTATGTTCTAATACAAGGAGATACTCATATGATTCTAACACTATAAAGGTAACTACTTATAATTTCTGTCTTCAAACTTTTTGATCAAAAATTGTAGCCACACATTGTCATAAGTAAAACTGTATCAATGACTAGATCTATAAGCAAGAAGATTAAACACATTATATCTCTGTTTCACAAGAGTATCAACCAACCCTACATCAACATGATAAAAACTTTATATTTTGCAAATATTTACTATCACCAATAAATCATACTACTATATATAATGCATCTTCCCTTTTATAACCAAAACTAATAAAAGTATGATCTCTGCAACTTTGATCCTGGTCTGAAAATAGTCACAAGTCTCTTGTAATCTATATATAATCAGAAAGAATATATCTTCATGTTGTAAATTTCCTATCAAGTGTCATTAGGCTCATGCCCTTATCATTTTACAAGAACCCAGACATTAAGGAAGTCATATCTTGATCCAAGATTTTGATATTTACAGATCGGGAAATACTATATCACTTAACTCTGAATGGAGTCCGTGAAATCAGATATGGATCTAAGCTTCAAATCCTAGAATGCTTCAAAGACAAATCAAAACACAAAGGCTCATAAAGGCTCATAGGGTCAAAACATAATGCATACTCTCTATTTCAAAAAACAAAAATTGGTAAGAAGTCCCAATATCCGAGGATAGCATTCTAACACTCCTAGGCGATCATCCAAATCCGACAACGCTCTAAAATCTGATCACTCAAGGTTAGTACAAATCTGGCTCTGATACCATGTTAAATTTTAATGATCAGATTAATTAACAGAATAAATCAGAATATTTAATTACCAAATCATAAAAGGCAAACACAAGAACACAACACATTACCCTGGGAAACCTTCCTCTTAAAGGAAAAAACCCAGCATTCAAATTAGATCATCTATTATTGCCCCTTCAAATATAATTACACAACTCACAGATGTTGATTTGCTGAAGATCCCCGATCAATGAATAGATATCGCCAAAACAATGATGTATCGCCAATGCAAAAATTAGATGAACATCTCCGATTGATGAGCCCATATCAGATCTGATACAATATCAGTTTATCTTCAGATCAGATCTGTCCAAAATTCATATATGAATTTGTTGTCCAGAGGATAAGATCGTTGCCCAGATCTGATCTTATATTTACTGCCCTAGATCAGAACATATCGGATACGCTGCTCCAGATCATGTATATCATACACTGCCCTAGATCAGAGTATGTAATATTAGAAAGTATGCTCGCTGCCTTGGATCGGGACTTGAATTCACTGCCCTGAATTCACTGCCCCAGATCTGGTAGTCGCTGCTAGGAAAGATATCGCTGAGTATGTATGTTTAGATCGTTGTAGATATATGTTCAGATCGCATGCCAAAGTCTGATCGCCTTGTGTGTATGTCCATTGTCTGATGCTAATTAACATGAAGATCTAGTCCAGATTCGCTGCTCCAAATGTCTATACTTGCAGTCCCTTTTGTTTCGCATATATGTTATTTTACAATGCAATGTCTAATATATATATGAGAGCTTTATCAAGTCGGCCCTTTTTGGCGCCAATAATAAATTTAAATTTTGGGCCCAATTGTATTTATAAATACAATTATAATTTCAAGACTATATTGAATTATAACTTGTATTTATAAATACAAGATATAATATTTATTTTATTTCTCAAGGCACTAATCCAGGCCCAACCCGATTACAATTTAATTCTCTAACCATAAATAAATTATTTATTTCTCCAATTAAATAATTTGATCTCTATATTATTCAATTCTCTAATTAAATAATAAATTATTTAATTCTCCAATTAAATAATTTAATCTCTACATTATTTAATTCTCCAATTAAATAATTTAATCTCTACATTATTTAATTCTCTAACTAAATAATAAATTATTTAATTCTCCAATTAAATAATTAATCACACAAAATATTACTTGATTCTCAATATATTATTTAATTCTCCCAATTAAATAATTAATTCACTATTTTAATTCTCCTAATTAAAATAATGTGAAGCTAGAATCCGATCTAGCTACCAAACATTAACAAATTCCACTATTTGCTATCATTTTGGCTTGTAAAATTTCCCTTGAAGTGGAGAATCGACCATGACAAGGAAGATTCCACTATTCTACCTTGAAGCGTGGAAAAATGACCCCTAGAAGGAAATTCCTAATCTTGACAACATTTTAACATCCTTTAGCAATTCCCACACTTAATGAAAATTTCACAATTTTACCCTCAATTTCCCACTTTCGCAATCACAACACTTCAAATTGATCAAAATTCCACCTGAGCTTGTCGCAACTTCTCAATTGTGTAGGAGACTAAAGGAACTCAAACTACTGTCGAGCCTATCTAAGAAACACCTACGACAAACTAAGCTTAAAGGCTAAGCAATTAAGCAAAAAGAGGGGGTCTCCATTTGCAATGGGCCAATGGTGTGAAAATGTCACAACATGATGTAATTGCTTATCGTCAATTATAGTAGTTACAAATTGTTATATGATGGTTAATTTCAATTGCTGTTATTTCTTTACATCTATTGCAAGAATTGGACAGTGTTTGCAAGTCACATAACCTTGTTGAAAATGTCCATGGTGATGACTACAATCTTTTGGTAGCATATTTCAGATTTTATCCATTGAACTACAACAGAAAGGGAATTAAAATTAAACATTCAAACTTAGAAAGTTCATAGTTAATAAGTGGTAGCCAATATGGCAAGGTCGAGATGGTATTGCATGGCATTCTTGGTTTGGAATGTATGAAGTGTGGAAATTAATTTTACACCACCAAAACTGGGGAGGATAGAGAGATTAATGATTTAGAATTGGCTTTCTAGAGTGCCATTAATCTCCACTTCAATGATGTAATGAGGAGTTATTGGTAATCCTGAAGTTAATTTTTGTACATGTTTTCTTTCTGTTTAGTGTTTTTGTGGGTTACAAACAAATTCAGACTTATTAATAGGAGGGAATAATGACTTTAGTTGGTTGTTCGACTGTTATGGTTCTGAGCTAGGAGTTAAGAAAGCAGTTGTGGAAAGTTGGAATAAATATATAGTCAGGTATTTGTTACTCTTCTTTAACATCCTATTTCTGGATAGTTTTGTTGGAGAAAGCTATTGATGCAGCACTGCAACCAGGGATTAAACAAAAGTGGTGTTGGCTCATTCACAGGACCAGTCTTCAATGTCTCAAGCTAAGCGACAAGTATTGTACTTAATTTGGGTATAGAACTACATTAAAATATTTCTTATGTTAATGGCTTCATGGTCTTGGGTATTAAGGAAAGCTGCCCTGAGGCCATGGGTTGGTTTAGTCGGTGCACATATATTCTAGAATGGGATTAAAATTAGCAGTGTGCAATTAACTGAGACCACGAGTTAGGCTGTAGCTTGTCATAGGGTTATTGAAATTTTCAAGGCAAATGGTGCCGTAGTCCTTGGCTAGCATAGAAAATGGTTGGGTTACTTGTGTTGTGTGAATGTCATGTGTTCTAGGCAGAGGCATGATTTTTGTAACTATTTCAATCATCCGGCTTATATGACAAACATATAAGCATAATTATTGGGTGGTTGGCCATTGCCCACTAACCAATAATTGTACTTGATGACATGATGCTTAATGTCAGTTGTTAATTGTGACAGCTCCATTTATATAAATCAAACAATCTTTAATATTCAAATTATATGCAAAATTTCTTCTTGGTGTTATGTTTTTTTTAACTTTCTATTATATATATGTTCAGAATTTTTTTTAAGATTGGAATAACTTGACATTTCTATCCTGGGTAAGAGAACTTTTTAGGATAGGAACAAACAAAACCAGCTCGATATTGCTCAACAGTCTTCTAATGACTGGAATGAATAAGTCATTTGGTATCAAGTATGATAGTATTGCCGTATGCTATGAATACTGGATATTCTGTATTTGTTGTTTATCCATATAGCATACTGGATATTCTGTATTTGTTCTTTATCCATTTGTAGATACATATTCATTCACTGTTGCATCAGCATATTGTTAAAAGTATTAATGGTAATTGTTAAAAACATATAAAATATATATATTTTGGGTGACCCAAAAGATATCTGTTCAACTATTTAATTATCAAGTACATGTGTTGATTAATTTTGCACTAAGTTACCGGTTCGAGTTCAGGGACGGGTTCGGGTACGAGAACCCGGTACGTGGGTTCGTGATTTTTTTTTCATTATGGTTCGTATAGGTTCATGTGTGTATATATATATCTATATAATATATATATATATATATATATGCATTATATATACAAAAAAATAAGAGAAATATACAGAATTGTGAAATGAAATGTGTTGGGAGGCTTCATATGGGGCTGTTTTAGGGTTAGAAAGGAAAACAAACAATAAAAAAATGTGTTTTTAATGTTTTTTTGGGCCACAGGTCTGATCACAGACCCAGCGCGGACCCCCACATGAACCCGAATCCGGTTCGCACCCAAACCCGGTTCGAGGGTCCAGGGTGCGAACCCGGTAACCTAGGTTTTGCACAATTACATTGGGTATTCAAGAATTATGGACTATAATACCATTTATTAGTGATTAAGGACTGTCTATACAACAGTTAAAATTATTAGTTTAGAGATAACACAAGTTTAGATCATGAGAATTGAATTGATAATTCAATAATTGTACCAAACCTGTTAATTAGTAAACTAAACATTAGATGCTGTCAGTAGGAACTAAGACATGTCTATCTAGGAAGGAATGAATTATGACATTGGCACACTTGATGACAGAGTAATTCATGGAACTCTGAATACCAGAATAAATTGAATTATTTTATCTATGACAAATATATAGTTTAATCTCCAAGATAGAGACAAAATGAAGTGAAATCATTTTCTTATGATAGATATGTAATTTAATATCTGAAACAAAATTAATAAATTGAAACTATTTTATTTGTTATGTATATTTAATGGATCCGTGAGACAGAGATAAATGGAAATGAATTGATTTATATGCAGGGTCTAAGGCAAACTTGAATATTCAATTGTTAATTCAATAATTTATGCCATGATAGAATTAGTGTGCATTGAAAGGAAGCAATGTAAGCAGAAATGCTTCCTACACTAATCTACTAAGAAGACTGCTGTGCAAATTTTGATATTTAGCAATTAGAGAAAGTAGATACACATATAAATATAAAATACACGATATACCATAACACAGGTGTGTGTGGGGAAAACCTTTGGAGAGAAAAAAAAAAGCCCCACACTCCAAAGCAAGACAATGTTTTATTGAATGTTCAATAACAATAATAGGTACATTGCACTTACAGAGCAAGCCTTCATCGTAGTTTCACCAATGTAAAATTCTGGAGTGATTCTAGCCACATAACAATACCTACAAAATTAACCATATAGACTACAACTCGAAGCACCAATAGATAGATGAAATACAAACTAGAAACCATGAATGGTTTTGAAAAGCCATTTACAAAACCATGAGAGGCATTACACCCAAATGCATGGATTCAAATTCCAATGCCTCTCCTTAATCTTGGTTTTCTAAACTATTGTTGGCATATTCCTTACAATTGCTATATTGTCATAATCTTTCATATTTGACTTACCAAACTTGGGTGCCACAATTTGTCCTCATTCAACCATTCAAAGATGCTCCATGGCAAGTGTACAAGCTTGTCATATTGCTGGTCAAGATTCCAATGTAACCTCCCTACTACATGCTCTTATGCATCATGAGAATCTGTCATATGTAACTACTTTCATAATGACCTTACACCACGCAATGCCAGCACAAGGACAAACTATGCCACCTCAAAGTGAGACACCTACATCCTTATGTGAGAACAAAATTCACTAAAGACAAATTCCACATCACCTCTAAATGGGATGCCAACTCTCCATATGAAGACAACAATTGTGAATGCATACAAAAGTATTGAAATTGAACGTTTGGAAAGCATGGTTAAGAACTTAAGACACCTTCTCCTAATATGTATTTGAATGATGGTATGATAGCATATTTTTTTATTTTTAGGTTTCCGATTGTATTAGTCATGTATGACAGTATGATTAACTAATTATTAGGAGTATTACATTATAATTATGTCAAAGATGAGACTTATGAGTCATTACAAGTAAATCAAATATGTCAATATTATATCAGCTTCATGGGATTCTCTCTGTTATGCCTCAAGGTTGGGGTGTGGTAAGGGCCAACAATGGTTAGGACTAATTCTTCCACCTATCTTTTCCAATTGGCAAGAGCATAAGGAATATGTGATCTGTATTTTAAGCACACTTTGTTACAATGTAATTTTTTATCGTACCATTGGAATATATTAGTTGTGCTTGTGAACACCAAAACAACAACGTATAATACCCTGCTCTAAGTCACACAGAATTATAATTCCAACGTTGTAGCCACCCCCTAAACTGTGTGGCAAGGAAGGTGGAGATGTAACCAAATCTTGGGTCATCAACCTAGAAAAGTATTTTGAACTACAATAATCATTGCCCAATGCATGATCTCGCATTGGGGTATTTCAGCTAGATTTAGAAGCTTCTCATGGTGGAATCATTTGAGTGCGAAAAAAGGTTTTCTCATGGTGGAATCATTCGAGTGCAAAAAAAGGTTGTCATAGAAAATCTCACTTCGGAAAAGTATGAGAAAGAATCTCAGAAGTATATCTTTGGTAATCACAAGGAGAAACATATTTTGGAATTGCAACTTTTTTACCAAGGTAGCATGTTTGTGGCAAATTATAAGGCCAAGTTTATGAGCCTTTTTCGATATGTCACTTACATGCCAAATGAGGAGACTAAGGTCACTATATTTAAAATAAGTTTGCAAGATATCTTGATGCATGGAGTGAATATGACAAGGCCTAAACCCTAATCAAAGCAATTGAGGCAACCCATTTTGCTAAAGAGAAGGATAAAGCTCACATCAAGGCTTACAATAAGTTTAAGACCGAGAAAGCTCAACAATGGGAAATAGCCACACCTAATAGCAAAAGTCAAAAGCATTCTGAGTATAAGAAAAATTTCTCAAATCCAACAAGAAAAGTGCCACCAAGTCTTGGACTATTCCAACTTCAGGTGATAACCATGTTCCTATCAATTCAAGTCCTACCAAGGGATGTTGGAATTTTGGTGGCACCCACCATGAAAGGGATTGTCCTAATAAAAAGTAGAATCAAAAGGCAAGCCTAAGGATCTACAGTGCAATACATAATTGGAAAGCAAAATATCAATCCACTCCTATAGATCTAAGAGGTATAGTATCCAGTACTTCTACATCTATTTTGATTAACTTTTGGGGTTGTAGATGCTTTTTAGTCTCCTAAATAGTTGATTTCATTTCACTTGGTGCATCTAATCTAAGAGAGAGTTGGAGGGAAGACTTGCCACAAGAAAGCATAGTTCTATTTCAAAATGTCTGAAAGGCCTAGAATTGGATCTAGGTCTTCAAAACTAAAGATGACTTGCATTTGGTTGAGTTGAGGTCTTACGACGCAATCCTTGGTATGGGTTGGTTTTGATCTCATAGTGCTAAGTTTTGGATTTTATGTATAAGAAGGTTCAATCCCTCGATGATTTGGGGAATTGTATAGAATTGCAGGTTGTCCATCCAAATGAAAAACTTTAAGCTCATTTTTATCCTTCAACTAAAGAAGCGGCTAGGAAAGATTTTCAATTATTTGTAGTTGGACTGATGAACCTTTTAAGGATAAGGAGGTGGCCTTTCTTTATTTCCTCATGCTCCAAGAATTCAGGGATATATTTCTAGAAGAATTCCTAGGTTTTTGAAATTAATCAGTAGCAAAAACTAGGGTTTTGACCCCTTACAATACAACAACCCAAGGGCGTACAGTCACAGCACACTAACAGCAAATGAACATCAAAGCCAGCCTATAAGAGAGCTATTAATAGATAAACATAGGCAATAGATCAGAAGCCTATGTGCATGAAAGTTAGCACTATCGTACCAAGTACCACCAGAGAAAGGAGAGTAAACACAAAAACTACCTATAATAGAAACATACTAGTACAGCCAAAGCCATAGCATAAACAATAAGAGTTTAAAGAGCCACTCGGGCTGAAAGAAGAAATAAAAAGCACATTTCCAGAGGGGCTAAGGGTTCGGACCCATTAAACCTTATGAGAGAATCTGATATCACAGCCCGATTGAAGCAACACATTGGACCAATCATCAATAAGCAATTTGAACAAATCCTTATAGTTACCTTCTTCCTATTCATCTTCACCTAGAATCTTACGTTGCATGAGGCAAATAGAGGTTGCTGAGTTGTGCATAACCCAAAGACTAAATCGGGATATGCTAGCTAGCTCTCTTTTGACCTCACTCACTCTATTCTTGAGAGTATTCACCTCATTCTATAGGCATGTCAAATCAGAAGCCAAAGCCACATTAAATAGGATGGGTTTTTGCTCAAGAGGTGGCAAGTCGTTGCCCAGCTCAAGAGGTCCCTCCTTCAAATTGTCACTATGGGTTGAGCTGTCAAAGGTGGAATTATTCGAGCTGCCACTGTCATTAGTCCTCGTGACATCATTCTCCTTGTTATTGGTTTTCTCATTTCCCTCATCAATAGCCCGGTTCCCCTGTTCCATGTCCTCTTTAGAATCATAATCCACAAGTATCTTTTTTCCTTTTTTGCAGATCTATTTTCCAGTCTATTAGATCTACGGGAGGTGCTATGCTCTTCCTCCACTTCCTCATCAACATCCATGCTAACCTCCTGAACAAAGAATTTGGCTTTCTTGGTGGGGGGAGGGTTTTTGTCTTTCCCCTTGGAAGCCGAGAGCGGAGAATCTTTACCCTTAGGGGCAGTGTTAGGGGAAGTAGTATCAAAATTTTGAATTTCGGGGGTACTCAACCTACTACCCCTGGGTTCTTAACGCCTTTTTCTTGGTTTGGTCGGGCATGTCAACAATGGCAGTAAGTGGGGGGGATTGTGAGAGGGGCCTCATAGACAATGATAGGCTTAGGAGGACACAAGGCGGAGTGAATTTTGTAGAGCCTAAACATGAGGCCCTGGTGTAGGTAAGTTATTTTTTTACCTTGAAAAATGCAATCCCTAATCTCAAACACAAAATTTTCAAGAGAATTCAACACAAAAAATAGAAAAGAGATAATTTTGTGGTTCCTAAGGGGATTAAGAAGCGGCATACGGTAATAATAGTAAACTTTAAAACGCCCTTCCAAAGTACCTCATGATCCAGTAGGAGACCTCATTCCAAGGGGAGGAAAGCTTCATTCTATCATATTCACCCTGCCTCTATACCAGAGCCTCGTTGCCCTTAAAGAACTTGTTAAGACTATCATTGTCAACAACATAGCTAGTCTTTTCCATTTCCTACCCTTAGTAGAAAGCCCAGTTGCCTGAGTGATGACCTCTTTGCTGATTTCAAAGGAAATACCCCTCACAAAAACCCTTTTGTTATCCTAGGAGTTAACAAATTGTATAGAGAGTCCCTCATCAAACCCATTAATGCATTCAAAAAAATCAATAACCCCACCCTCCTTGCAAATGTGCCAAACCGTGGGGTCATTCCTGACATTCTTCGATTTCCCCATCTCGAAGTGGTTGCAGTCACCCCCCTTAATAGTGACAAAATACTCAAGGAAATCAACACTGAAATGAGAATTGCAGCTCTTAATACAACAAAAGAAAGTTGTCGTTACCACTAAACTATTTGAAGGCAAGAAGGGAGCTTGTCTATCCCATTGGGTGAAATTATTACACATGCCCCCCAAAAACAAAAAGACCCAAGTGAGCTATAGCATCTCACAAGCAGAGGTCTCTTCAATATAGTGTATCATACCTTTCATTGCACAAGGGGTAAAGATAAATACAACTCGAATCAGTCATGATAATCCTGTAATGCCATGTTATTATGATGTGGTACTCCTCAGGGATAATGTAATCAAGATGATTACATGGGAGCCATCTAGGCAAACAACTGCACCAAGAGTAGTAAAAAAAGCCCTCTTGGACAATGTATTTCCTAAGGAAAAACCGTCCTTACACTTCATCCATTTCATTTTCAAAATCAAAATAGTCAAGGCCCATTCCCCACTCTCGCTCGAGACTTAAAAGGTAAGGCTAACATTGAACCCAAATCCCTAAAGTGTCGCGAAGGAGACACTGCTTCCCAAGTAGGGTGTTACATGTCATCTTCTTTGGATTTTGAACACTCTCCATTCAAGAGAGTTTGTACATCAGCTGGGAAGGACGAAGCGTTTCTCCAATACCTTACCCTGTCGAGAATGTAGCCATTCGTAGCCAAAGCGTCTGTGACAGCATTGCCCTCTTTGTAGACATGATTGGCAGTAAAGGAATCAAATCCTTGTAAGAGTCTGTGAATATCACCCAAAATGTCTTCCATGGACCGCTTCGCCTTTGACAACCCTTTAACAACATTTATGATGAGCATGGAATTGCCCTTAATTGAAATTGCTCTGCTCCCTATAGAGAGTGCAATCTTAAGTCCCCACAAAAGGCCCATTCCCTTTGCTTGATAGTTCCTATATCTAGGCAACGCACCACTAAAAGCCACTATCATCATCCCCGAATGGTCTCTGATCACTCCACCTGCATCGGCCAGGCCTCGAAAATGTTTTGTTGTGCCATCAAAATTTAGTTTGGACCAACCAGGATAGAGGAGAGTCCATTTTGTGTTTTTCCTTTTGAGTTTTTTAGACGGGTCATAGTTCCCAATGAGATCCTGCATACCCCAATTCCTAGCAACTTGACAATCGCCAAAAGAGGGAGGAATGGAAGGACCAAGCCCTTCAGTGACACTTAAATTCTCTAACATCTTGTGGAAAATGCCAAAAACTACCTCCGACTGACATTCCTTCTCACAAAACATCTTGTTATTCCTTTCCTTCGAGATTGCCCAACACAAATCAGGAGGGGATTTGCCACCACAATTGTCTGATAATAGGGTTAAAAGATCTCCCCTGTCGGTTGAAAGCAATTTGTTGGACATCTCTATACATCACCCACCGGGTTTGGAGAAGCTGTAGAGCTCTCTGCCAGAGCTCACATGCAAAGGAACAATGTATGAAGAGACCGACTCCTCATTTAGTTTGCAAAGGACACGACAGTTGGGCAACTAAAACCCATGTTTGATAAGATTATTTTGAGTGAGGATCTTGTCATGCATCACCCCCCACCAAAATAGATTGATCTTAGTGATTAATTGGGAGTTCTAAACCTTTTTCCACAATTCATCGTAGTCCCCCTCACTAATGAGCATAAGATAGGAAATTTTCACTTTGAATTCACCACTGGCATTATTTTCCCAGACAAATCTATCATCCCTCGAGAACATTGAGATTATCTCTTCCTTGAGTCTCTTTGTTAAGTCTAGTACCAAAGGCATTAGCTGTTGAAGGCCTTGACAGTAGAGTTGGATATTTTTCCAGGTTCTCAAGTGATCCACGTAGTTCTCAACCCTGTTCCTGAAGTACCTTCTAGCCAGCACACAAAGTTCATGAAAGGAAGGGAGCAGGGAGAGGGGTGTGTTGTCCAGCCAAGTGTCATCCGAGAAAGGGATCGTCAGACCATCACGAATCCTCCATTTCAAGCCTCGAAGAAGTGGAGACCTACAATTGAGAATATTATTCCAGATTTTGGTCCTTGTAGGAAGTCCATGTGTGTTCAGTGTGTTGAAACCTAAATTTGCGGACATAAATTTGCTCAATTAATAGCCTAATGGTTCAAGGCATTATATGTGGAAACCTAAAGATATTGATTTTATCAAAATGATGAAAATTACATAACCATGACACCACCGCAAAGGGAGTATTTCTCACCTTCATACTTTGAAGACTAATTATTATCTAAAATATTATAAGGTGAGTTATGATTGAAACATTATAAATTAATTATTACTTTCCTTATAAACATTATATTGGTGGAATAACTTCTAAAGTGAAAAATTAGTTTACGTGCACAAAAATTACTTAAGAGAAATGTTGGATATTTGATTGATTTATTCTATGTGCAGGTTGGACAATCAAAAAATTATTCTACAAGGAGTATATCTTACCCAAGAATATTTTTGATTTGCAATATGATTATTTTTTCACATATAGATATTGTTTACAAAATCATTATTGAGCAAAAGGGTGGCGAGAGGGAGTTGAACACTCAACCTCTCGAGCCAACCCCTTAACTACCCATTTCCCCCCTTTTTACCAATTGCTCTATTATATTCCTTGAAAATATTGGTTAGGGTGAGGAGATATATACTTTCTAATAGTAAATGCTTTTACCCATGTTAATATTTGAAGTCATTATTAGGGTAAACATTACTAAGGACATATCAATTATTTACGTTTGATTAAATTTTCAAAAGGGACTATTTTAGGAAAATTTATAAAGTTTTATTAAACTCCTAAAAACCCTCATGAAAATGTGACTAATTTATTCCTTTTTGTGCAGAACATTATGGAAGCTTAAGAAATTTTAATTTAATCAAAATGGAGCTTTGTTCAAAGATTACAAAGGAGGGATTATTTATCAAATATTTAATAATATAATACTTTTCACATGAAGCAAAAGATGACATTTCAGAAGGAATGTTAGTGAAAGATTGATTTATTAAACATATTAACCTTTGGATAGTTAATATTTTATATTATACATTGTAAACTTTTAATGTTCAGTTGTTGATTTAAGATTAGGTATTAGTTTTGAACGGATGTGTTGATCTGTAGCTTGTACGCATCCTTTGGACTCTATTTAAAGGATACCAGGATCAATACAAAGGGAGACAATACAAGACAGATTTTCATAGGATAGAATTTGATCACAACTGCAACATGAACTCTGATGTACTATTTTTTCAACATTAATAAAGAGATAAGTGCTTTTTCTCTCATCTATGGTAATAGTTTTCAATTCTTTTCAGTTAGTCTCTCAAATAAATCTATTTAGATAGATTGTTTCATTGTGTTGAATTCTCATGTTATTTGTAATGTGAAATATATATACAGTTTGATCATCAGTTGAAAGGTGTGGTTGACAAACTTTCTTCTGTTCTATTGGTCTCTCAAAGACAGTTAAATTCAGTAGAACTAACTGTATAATCTGGATTCAATTATAATTCATGTAGAAGCCCTTGAAATGATGGTCTTGTTATATACAAGTTATTAAAACTGTCTTTGAGGTGTACGTAGGATTGATATAGAATCGACTCCATTGCCCAAGTAGGAGCAAGGCACTGATCTTATCAATAATTGGAATATAGTCATTCAGTTCATTGTTCAAAGTTGTTGATATTTTATTCCTTTGATCTATTTCATTTTATATACCTTTTGTCAAACATTTACTATTAATCAAAGCATTTCAGTTTTTGCAGCATTCAATATACTATTGATTGAAATACTTCCAATTTGATTCCTCTCAAGTTTATTTGCCACCTTGAGAGAATCTACAAGTTTTATATTCAGTTATCTACTATAAAAAGTCTTTGAATCAACAGATTTGGTTAAGGTACAGGCCTACTAGCCTTGGCTTTGCAGAGCCAGAATTGCAGAAGTTCAAACCTCCATTTGGTTGAGCTTGTTAGTTGGCAAAAACGATTGGGTTTCCCAGCATTGGATTGGCAAATCCATAGGAAATCCAAACCATCGTTTTTGGGCACCAACATAGTGAGCAGGAAAACTTTGCCAAATTCAAATACTTGGCAGACATAATGTCACACCATTTGGCTTTATGTTTGGCCAGAGCCCAACTAATTTTAGTAATGAGAGCCTTGTTGAGGTGACAAATTTTCCTTACACCTAGATTGCCCATAGATTTTGGGCAGCAAACGAAGTCCCACTTAACCAAAGCCATCCGCTTCTTTTCTTCCATTCCAGACCACAAAAAATTCCTTTGAATTCTCTCCAATTTATCAGTCCAAGCATTAGATATTCTAAAGAGTGTCAAGAAGTATACAGGAATTCCTTGCAAAGACTGTTTGAGGAGTTGCAGCTTACCTGCACTGCTTAAAAGTTTATCCTTCCACCCATTTAGCTTATGCTACATTCTTTCCACAATTGTATTCCAAAAGGAGTTAGAAACCTCTTTGACTGTGAGTGGCAGCCCCAAGTAAGTATCCAAGAGATCAACAGACTGACATCCAAGAATGCTCTTGACCTTGTTTTGAAGGGAATGATGAGTATTGAAAAATAGACTTTGCTTCTAACATAGTTGATGCTTTGCCCCAACACTGAAGCATATTGGGTGAGGAGGTGTTTCCAGCTTCTAGCTTCCAACACTAATGCAACATCAAAGAGGATTGTGTCATTAACGAATTGTTGTAAAACCACCGGGGGTAGGGTAGAAGCAGAGCTCACGCCTAGGATTTTTTTCTCACTTAGCATACAAAGAAAGTTCCTTCCCAACACCTTAGCCAACAAGATGAAGAGGTAGGGGGAGAAGGGGTCACCTTGCCTTAGCCCTATGGATGCGCCAAAGAAACCTCTCGAGATTCTATTGACAAGGCCAAAGTAGCGAACAGTAGTCACACATTCCTTGATCAGTGCAATCACCTTCATGTCAAAGCTGAATCTTTCAAGTACTTTGAAGAGGAAATCCCATTTGACCCTATCATAAGCTTTGGATATGTCCAACTTAAGAGCTATCCTTGGGAGCCTGCATGTTTCCATGGAGTGGAAGACTTTGTGGGTAGTAATGGCTGCATCAAGAATTTGTCTCCCAGGGACAAACCCATTTTGGTTACAATTGATAAGATTGTCAAGGAAAGGTTTGATTCTATTGACAAGGACTTTAGAAAAGATTTTGAAGGCAATATTACACAGTGTAGTGGCCTAAAATTAGTAAGAGAGAGTGGCTCCTGGATTTGGGGATCAGAGCAATGAATGAGCAATTTAGTTTCTTAAGGAGTCTGCCTATTCTAAAGAAATCTCTTGCAGCCGCAATAACATCAGGGCCAACAATATCCCAAAAATCCTAAAAGAAAGTAGGGGGAAGCCATCAAGACTAGCTGCCTTAAAAGCCCCCATAGAAAAGGTAACTATCTGCACTTCCTCCTCCAAGATTGGGGCCATGAGAAGCTCATTATCAATCAAAGAGATAGTTTTCGGGAGGCAGTCCAGCATCCAAGCCTCAAGAGCACCATCCATAGTACAGCCATCATCCCAAAAGGCTTTGCAAAAGAAATCAGAGGCCAAAACACCCATATGCTTGTCCTCTGTAACTTCCTCATTATGTTCATGCCTGAGGCTAAGGATAGTGTTTCTTTTCTTATGTGTGCAAGCCGAACAGTTAAAGAAAGCCGAATTTTTGTCCCCTTCTTTAAGCCACTGAATTATGGATCTCTGTTTCCAGAATATTTCCTCCCTATTGAGGATATTTTTCCAGTTAGCCCTCAAGGTCTCTTCAATAGCATGTGTGGCTAGTGAAAGATTGCCCCTAGCCATTTGCTCTTAGATGGAAGCCAACTTCGTGCAATGTTCTTTTTTTTGCTCAAAGACATTACCAAATGTGAGTCAATTCCATCCCTTCACATTACTTCTAATGATGCTAAGTTTCTGAAACACACGGAACATAGGTGTTCCAATAACATGTGAGTCCCACCATGTGAGTCCCACCATGCCTTGACACACGAATGGAATTAAGGGTGGGTGTCCCACATGATTTCATAGCGAAAGGGAGTAGACCCCTTTTGCAGCCTATTTTTCCAGTCCAATAAGAGAAGCTGATGATCAAACACTGTATGGGGGAGGGCAGTAAGAAAGGAATTGAATCTTATATCCCAATTGGGCAAGGAGAGGAAGCGATCAAATCTCACCTAGATGAGGTTCACACCCTTCCTATGGTTAGACAAGGTACACTTTTTCCCAATAAGGTCAATGTCGACCAAACCAATTTCATTAATGAATTCAAATAAATCCACCATACTATCTGTGTATTCTTCCAGGCCACCCAGTTTCTCTGATGGGCGGAGGGGGGAATTGAAGTCACCAACAAGAAGCCAACGGTAGGTGGATTGTTGAAGAAGGGCTGCGATTTCATTTCAGATCTTTCTCCTGCCATTGTGATAATTAGGAGCATAGACATTACCCACAAACCACATCATACCATCATAATTGAACCTGGTAGCTAAAATATTCTGATTGGAAAAGGTCAAAGCTCCATAAACCTTTAGCTGGTTCCACATAGTAACAATACCGCTCGAGGCTCCAAACGCTTCCACAATACAATATTGTGAACTCGGCCACAAAATCCTTGCAAGAGTGTTGAAGGAGGATTCAGTCATCTTAACTTCCCGAAGGAGAAGGATATCAACATTCCAGAATTCTTGAGGGAAAATTGTTTTTGAGGGCCATTCAGCCCCCTCATGTTCCAAGAGAGGAACCTCATATCTTTGTCTTAGTTGCAGAATCTAGGGTCCTCTACCTTCCAGTGACTTCCCTTTTCCTTGTGACACATTGTGAAGGTCGACCATCTTTCATGTCAGAACCAACATCCACTTTCTTATTCTTGTTTATCTTCTTCTGGATCACGCATCCATCATCCGCCACCATAGAGCTGGTGGACGCACCAAGTGATGAGAAGCTTTTACCTGTGGGTGGGGGGATAAGCATTGGCTCAGATGAAACACCCTTGAGGGTGGCTAAGAAAGCCACAATTTGGGGTCTAACAAGCGGTATTTCACCTTCCTCCAAAGAATCCGACTACACAAAAGCAACAACCGAATTCTTCCCTTGGCAAGTTTCAGAAGCCATATCCAACGCAATGGCCCCATCCAGATTCAGCTGCTGATCAAGTTTCTTAGGAGTTTCTAGAAGCTTAAGAAGGCCATCCGTGAAAGGATATTCATTACTATCAGTATCTGAGGTCGTGCCTACAGGGGGTGCATTAACCCTAAGAGGGGAGGTCGAGATACTCTTCAGTTTTTGTTGTTCTTTCTCTAGGGACCTGCAGTCAGAGATTACGTGGCCCAATTTATTGCACTTTTGGCAAAAGACCGCAGCGTTCTCATAAACCAGTGCTTGTGTCCACTTACCCAACTTAGATTGTAGGGTAATAAGGTTTGGCAAAGTTTTACTAACAACAACATTGACACAAAAGCGAGTAATAACTAACCTGAACTTTGTCCTGGTGACCTCGTCCATTGAAACATAGTTACCAAAAGTGTTGCCAATCCACCGAAAAATCTGCTTGTCCCAGAACTCAAGCGGGAGGCCTGGCATTCTAACCCACACAGGTGTCGTTTGACATAAGTCAATTGCAGGGTCGAAGCCTAGTTTCCATCGGCTAAGCAACAGGTGATGCTTTCCATATGCCCACGAACCAGGGAGGACAGAGGTCATATCTTCTGCTGTTGTAAACTTGAACAGGAACAAGGCTCCAAGCTTAGCACTAGTCACCACACCTCCTTTGAGCTTCCATCTCTGAGAAACCCACTTCCTAACCATGTCAATGGTTGGTCGAAAGGAGAAAAAGCAGCCCACCAAAGTATTGATCATGGAGGAAACAATACGATCAACCATTGCATCAAGAACCCTGACAGTTGTTCCCTCCTTAGTTTGTGTGCACAATGGGACCACCTTAGCTTCCCCCTCCTTTTGGCAGTCACCCATGAGGATTTGCTTCCAGCCTTCAAACAAAGCACCACCTTGGGCCTTTGCCTGATCTCGCTTATCAGGAACTGCACCTGAGATGGCACTGTCCACCTTGGACACATTCCCAATGTCTCCATTCTGTGTTGCACCCCCACAAGAACCAGTTCCAATGGGTCCACCGGGCACCTCAGGCGCAGGATTTACAGCTGATGGTGGGGACTCACCAACAGCAGTTTGTCCCCCATCAGATTCATCCACCATGAAAGTTCAGGGTTTGCAAAATTGCAGAGCGGGAAATTTCTTAATTTACTGGTCAATAATAAAGCTATGTTGAATTCCTACGTTACCACCAACTCGAGAATTTATTTTTTCCATTGATATAATGCCAGGATCAGCGCCTACTTCTAAAGCTACTTACTGTATAAATACAATATACCTTCAAGAGTCGAAAGTGCAATTGCTGATCTTCTTAGCAAAGGTTTTTAAGATCTAGTGTGTCACTATGGGGAGCATGCAGGTGATAATATTACACAATATGATTTGGATGGAAAATTTCAGAACCATCTGTCTTGCATTCTGGATGCACTACATGGAGCGGTATAACATCACTTCAATCACATTGAAGAGCATCTGGGCTGCTCTAAACCATTCTAAACCATATGGAAAGGTACATCCAAATACTGGATTACACTCTGGCAAACCATCTAGGACAAAGTATTTGAAGAAGAGAGACACAGCTGATTAATAAGTGGACAGTAATTCAACCATTACAACAATAAGGGCAAAAAGAGACTATCAACTTATCGAGGGAGGAATTGCATGAGTCTACTGTGCAGAGGATTGTCACTGATGGTGTAGACGGTCTCCTCTCTTCTCACTTGTTAAACATTGTCATGGGGAGTGAATTTATCCTTGTGTCTCACCGTAAAATAGCTGGGTGACAAAGAAAAAGAGAGCTTACAAAACCTTTTGGAAACTCAAATGCATCAATCATGAAGAGCATCACACAATCATTTTACAACAAAATTGAATTGTGTAAGAGACAACAAATACTTGAAGTACAACTCAGTTGTTAAGTAAAAATGGAGCAGCTATTCTCCCCGCAAAACAGCACCTCCGCATCTGTACAAAAACTGTATACCATAATAAATTTTTTCAAAGTTTATACTGGTTTGATTCTTATAATCTGCCTCTACAATGTACTAAAAATTTAAAAAGAAAATTAGATGAAAACACATAACGTTATGCCTATTGTATTTTCAAGTCACGGCATTTGGTGTGGAGAATAACTAGAGCTAGTAAAAATTACATTTATGCATCATAAACCATGGTGTCATCCAAATACATGATGCTATTAAACTCGCAGTGTTATGGGAGATAAAAGGAGCAATTTAAAACTTTGAACAGAACACTTGTTTTTCAGAAAAGACCACGCAGAACTGCAAGTTATTGGGGTATGGGGTTCTCTTTTGGAGTACAGGCAAGGCTTCCACAGGAAAGAAAAATATAATAACTGGTCTTCTTGAACCAGAGCGATTTTGGCTGCTTTATAGTTATTCAAAGTGCGTGGGAAAAAGAGGTGCTGAACTTACTGAAAAGAGGGTGTTGTTGTGCATTGAAAGATTGGCTGCCTCATCTCGTCTCCCTCCCCCACACTTTGATATGCCGTGGATGGGTGATGGATATGAAACTGTGGAAAGCGATTCTATCCATCTTTGGTATTTAACACATTGGCATATTGATTTTTACTTCATTTTTTTTTTTTGTCATTCTCCCTGTGGCATTACCTAGTTTATTGATCCAAAATTATATCTTTTGAAGGAGATTTTGGATCGTGTTTGGTATTATATGCATCACAAGAGGTATATTGTATACGACAGGCAGTATATATCTAGATTTTTGAGTCATGTCAAAGTAAGTTATGAGGTATACTTCATATCTCAAAGAAGGAACTCAAAACTAAATTTTAGTAAATATAGAAGAGAAATTTAAAGATTGAGAACTCTCCACAACTTTATGTTTAATCAAGAAAGTTCGCTCAATGGATTGTCTAATCAAATTGATTGATTATAATGCTGTTTTGTTTAATGTTGTTTTGATTATAATGCTGTTTTGTTTAATGTTGTTTTGAATTGCTTTATTATGGATTGACTCATTTTGTATGGATTTTGTATGGATTTTGAATGTTTGCAATCTTTAAACAATGTTTTATTGCATGTTATATATGATATTACTATGTGATTCAATTCAAGGTTCAAAGAGTATAGTCTGAGAACAACTCACAACCTATTTGAATTATATAAGTCGAATAAATAATATTATGAATTGTAAAATATGTATTGAATGTGTTAGAAAAGATGCAAAAAACCATAACACATTTTGATAGGGAAATTTTAAAAAAATGTTACTTATATTTATATGGGAATGGAGATAAATACATTAGTGTGTTCATAGAGAAAAGGTTGAGAATAGTTAGTCCCATGGTCGAAAAAGGGATGAGATGTCTCATCTACTTTGCTTAGACTATGCAAAACATGCTAATGTGAGAAAGTCAAATTATTAAATTGGAATGTAGGACTCACTAGACTAGAGTGCAAAATTGCTAGGTTGAATGTACTAAAGGCTTTCTTATTGTACATTGTGTACAATGTCAATATTTATATTTGAGGCTAAGAATTGATAATCGAGTCCACATTAACATGTGTCATACATATATGGTTGAACAATATGCATGGATAAGATGTTGCTTAGTGTAATATCTTAAGGTGTGCTTTACATGTAACATGAGATATTGGCATGTTGCCAAATGAAAAACTAGTATGGAGTTGAATCTTGTCTCATAGGACTTATCAACAGGGTAATCTTTAAGAAACGCCCCCTTCAAAAAAGGTGTAAAAAATTGGTGAATTGTAGAAAGAAAAAAAAACTTTATTGGCGAAAAAAATTTCTTTTCAAAGAAAAAAAAATAATCTCAATTGGCGAATCATTCATGCTCCGTGAAACTGTGTGGAAAATCTTGGCGAATTGTGTTTTTGTTTCAGAACTACCAAAATATGTATTGGTGAATTGTGTTTTTGTTTTAGAATTACCAAAATATATATTGGCGAATAAAAAATAGTATTTATAATATAAAAAATATATATTGGCAAATATTGGCGAAATACCCACCGAGTTTAACCCATTCTGAGATTCTCCTCATCTATTTGTGTAGCTACAACATAGTTTGTGGTGACTGGTGACAGTGTGCGTAGCTTCGACAGGCTAAAAGGAGGGTTGATGCTGACAATTACGAAGATACGTAATGGTCAGGTTGACGACGTGCATGACTTCGGCAGTTATGTTGGCAGTTTGGAATTGAAGGTCACAAAGATTCGCAAAGGACAGGTTGACAGTGTGCGTGAATTCAGAAGTTATGATTGCAGGTAGGATATGGGGGTTATGAGGCCATGTTGGCAATCTGTGTAACTTAGCAGCGAAGTTATAGTGACATTGAACACTGAAGTGTAATTAATGAGACTTATCGACGACAAGATTTTGATTAGACATTAAAAAGGATAATATGTACGAGATATGAGCTCATTGAGTTGTGATTCGTAAATATTCATTATTTTTCTTTTTGGAGGCAAGTCACCTTACGCGAAACATTCCTTCAAAATTTAATGTGGTTGCCAAGTTGTCAATTCAAAATTTAAAATCACAGCTAGGATATGGTGGTTCTGAGGTCACGCTGGCAATCTGCGTAGTGCGTAACTTGAGTAGTACATAATCCAGGCCAAGATTTTGATTAGACATTAAAAAGGATAATTTTACGGGATATGAGCTATAACATTCATTATTCTTCTTTTCGACTTCGGAGCCAAGCTACGTAGGATACAAGTGTCTGCAATTTTTCTTGATCGATATTCATTAATTTCTTTTTCCCAGGCAAGCCACCTTATGTGAAATATTCCTTCAAAATTTATTGCGGCTAGCAAGTTGGTGATTATTTTCTTTATATACTCCTTAGTAGTGGAATTGCAAAACACAAGTCACTTTCTAAATTTCTAAATTTAGAATCTTGGATGACAAAATGGGTCTTCCAGTAACTAAGAGATCATCAAATGAGAACCCAGAACCTGTTATCCAACCAAATTTTGTTATGGAGGAGGAGATTTAGCAGGATGTCCTCAATCATCTTATGTCTGCAGCATGGATCGATCATGCTACCAGTTACGCCGGATACCAAAGCGACATGTTCGAACTCAAAGTAGAACATGACAAGGCGGAGATGCGCGCCATTTTTTATGATCATGGCTTCAACCAAGAGGGGTTCCAGGAGGAGATGATCTAGTTATTTGCTAGTCTACGTATCGACTAATCTTTTTTTCTTTGTGGATAGTATTATTATATTATACTATAACATATTAACAAATTTGAAATTACTATTAGTCTATTAGTATTAGGATATGTAGGAGTCGACTGTCAGACTGTCAGACTAGGCTTTTGTAATTTCCTCTGAAAGTTCAATAGATCTTAGGAAAAATTTTGTTACTTGTAATTTGTAAATACGAAATTCAAATGTACTTTTCATTTTGGTTTTGGAAATGGTTGGAAGCTTGTTGCTTCTCCTTCTGGGGAAACCACAACCATTCAATAATTCAGTTACCAGTATTATGTATATCAGTTTTTTAATTTAATAGTAATACTGTAGTTTGTATACATATGAGAAGACTATTTTTCAAATAGTGTTACTATTTTTAGTTTTACGAGTTATTTGCTAATACTTCAAATTTCAATAGTTAATACAGTAACATGTTACGTGAACCATGAAATTGAACAATAGTTTTATTATTTATAAATTGAAAAATATGTAAATTGTTGAATAGGTGTAAAATGGATTCACCCCTATTCAAATGTAAAGGGGGGAAATATGAGATCTATTCTTAAACCCAAATTCCCAAAGAAGAGATCCAATTTGATCAACCAAGAGGTTAATACACAATTGAATCAATTTATGACGAATATGGAAGAGAGAGAGAGAGAGAGAGAGAGAGAGAGAGAGAGAGAGTAAATCCAATATTTCCCTATGAATGAAATTATGCTTGGAATATGGAATAATGGAAATATAAATACTAACCTCAAATTAGGGCAAATCTGGAAAATGTCAAATTCTGATGTCCGTGTATACTTTCAAGCAATTCTGCAACCTATTCTGGACTGGAAATGCTGAGACAAAGAAAATCCAAAAATCTTTCTCCAAGATGAGCTCAGGTCGGGTTTGACCCTCATAAAAGGTCAAATACTACACTCTTTATTTGAAGTCTGATTTGAATTTTGTTTGTAGATCTTTGAAGTTTGTCGAAAAGGGTATCCAAATTTGCTCTTAGATCCAAAATTTTGCACCTGTACCTGCAAGAAAATGGGGGTTTTTGTTGTATGTGGGGTTTGCCTTGGTCAAACCCTAATTTAGGAATTAACCTTGAAATTGAATTGAAATATAGTGTGCATAAACAAAGTAATTGAAACAAATCACCTCACTTATGTTGAAATCATTGTAGAGGATTCGAATCCTCAAATCCACAAGTAGGAATGCTTCAATGGATGTAGGATGAATGTAGGATGTCTTCAATCAATGGCATTTGATCTTCAACACCAATCTTGACTTGATCTTTGCATATGAGAAGGCTTGAATGAATGTAGAAGGATGGATCATCAAAAGGGGGCTCCAAAGAGATTGAATCCTTCAATGGCTAACAATGGATCTCCTTGATGGATGAATGCTTGAACACTTGAATGCTTGAAGACTTGCTTGAATGCTTGAGAGTGCTTGCAATTGCTTGATTGTGGATGTTCTCACAAAACTTGATGAAGAGATGTGAAAATAATGGATGGATATGAAAATGAGAGAGGAAGGCCTCCTTTTATAGTGAACTAGGGCACAATCCTCTAGAGGGGCCACCTTGGACAATTAAATCCCAATTAGGTCCTAACCTTTAGAAAATATACCTCGAATAAATGCAATTAAAGGATTTAACATCCTGAAACCCGAAATGGTTAACCCGGAGGTGAGAAAATAAATATCTCGAAAGCTCAATGCTCGAAAATCCAGGATTCTGGAAATTTGAATGAGGGGGGAAAAATTGAGGTTGGACCTGACCTAGTCAGGTTCAAGATCGATCTTGACCTAGTCAGGATCAACCTCGAATTTGACCCTGACCCAGATTCAATCAGAACCAGGTCAGGAGGTCTCGAGGATGCCCAGAAACCTAGAAATGATATCAGAACTTATGTCCCATTGTGAACCACATAGAAAAATGGCACAACTGGAAAGATGGAATTGAACCGCCTAGTAAATGTGGCTACTCACTAGTCAACCCATCAAGGATTCATCCTTAGGAATATTCTATTCCATAAGAATAAAACCAAAAACAAAAACAAAAAGAGATCCAGTCTTAAGGACACCTCCGACCTTAAGGGATCAAAATATATGTGTATTTGAAACTAGAGGGATCAAGAGATACTAAAATATAAACCCATGCTTTAAGGATTAATTACTAATCCAAAAAGGGAAAAAGTATCTTGAAAAATATGTGTGCGTATCAAAAAGTGTGTGTGTGCAACAGGTGAGTAGAGCATATGCCCCCACGTTAAAGTCATTGGTGACACTTTAATAGGAGCAATGGCTTTAACAAAAACATAAAAAACTCCACTGATTACATTTCCACATCGAGATGCCCCCAGACGAAGACAAATCAAGAGAAATATCACAGAAACATATAGAGAACACAGAAGGGATCTACCTACTGCGGGGTACTTATGATCATAAGATTATATATATATATATATATATATATATATATATATATATATATATATATATATATATATATATATATATATATATATATATATATATATATATATATATATATATATATATATATATATATATATATATATATATATATGATATTATTGGAAATGAATTGACATCATTCCCCAAAGAAAGTAGAACTACAATCACAAAGGAGGAAAGATCACATAAGATATATGAAGGAGAATCTTTTCGGACCATGACATGGAGACCAAAAAGAAATTAGTGCTACCATATCTCGAATCCAAGCAGATTACACAAGGAAACATTTATGAACAATAGCACAATTACAACATAACATTGAACAATGCATAGAAGAATAGAGATACATATAGAAGAATTTGAACAACAATTTCAATTCCTTTATCACCTTGCACCAACTAAGTAACAAGGATCGTATAAAAGAATCTAACAACATTTAGCAAACACATTACGAGAGAAGCATAGTACAATAGGCAAACACACAACAAAGCTACCACAAAGGGCAAGCCGATCAAGTGTGCCGCCTACTTTCCCCATCTTGTTGTATACCATTTAGGGAAGGTGGGTAACTCGCAAGAGGGACTATATCCAACACAGTAGGAATGATAGTCATTTCCAAACAAGGATCCTCTTGAGAATCACAATGTTCAACACTAGGTGTAAGAGTTAATTGTGATGAAAGCATATTAGGTAAATCAATGTCAATGTCAATAGTTTCATATTCATCATTAACATCATCAATATCATCAAGAGTGTCTTTTTCATCCAAATTAATCAAAATAGGATCTAAGATACGAATAGAATCATCATAATCATGCATGTGATCATCATTATTAGTAACAATTTGTTCTACCACATTATGCATAGGTTTATCCGTAGAAGGTAGAGATCTTTGAGCTTTAGCATGAGCATGATGTTTTTTACGACGTTCATTAGCAGATCGATTTCATTTTGATTTATTTGAAATAGGTTGAGAACTAGGAGGAACAATCATAGGATCCTTCACAGGTTCTTTAGGAAGATCAATGGGATTATTAACCATAGGAGAAACAATCATAGGATCTTTGATAGGTTCGGTAGAAGGTACTTGATTAACAGAGCTAGAGGTCATAGTTAAAGGAGGTATAGAAGGTGTAGGTAAAAGACCACGATTAAGATCCCTAGGAGGTGAACTTAATTCAATAATTTTATAATGTTTATAAGCTTGAGATGATCGAAAAAGATTATCAGGTCGAGGAGGACATGAATTAGGTAATGAAGGCCAAAATAAATCCAAAGCAGCACAATCTCTAGGCCTAGAAGGTTGATATAGACTATGATTAATCATCTTCACTTCTTCATCATGAATGAACTTAAGACATTTATGGATAGGTGAAGCAACAACATGCATGGCAGTTAACCAAGGCAAACCTAGCTTAACTTGAAATTGATCAGAAGTAGGAACAACAACAAAGGTAGTGTTCACAAATTTTCCACAAAGTTCAACGGGTAAAGTAATAGAACCAAATGATGGATAAAGAAATCCATTGCAAGTTTGAATCCACACATCCGATGTATCATAAAAGTCACGTTGTAAGCTTTTCATGAAAATATTTTCTTCAGTGATAACATTGACTAAGGATGTAGGATCAACAAGACAACCACGAGTAGGTTTCTGAGCAATCCTAGTAGCAATGTAAAGGGGACCATCAGGAGCTTTAATAGTCTTAGAGTCATCAAAGGTAATCAAAAGTTCCCCAGGTCTCTTATTCTTAAATTATTGTCGAGGTTTAGGTTGAGTTTTCAATTTAGGTTTAGGTTTTGATTGAGGTTGAGATTGAACTTGAGGTTGAATCTGAGGTTGATATTGAAGTTGAGGTTGAGGTGGAGGTATAGATCGATCAACATGCTCCACTTGATTAACAACATGATTGAGATCATCCATCTTTGAATCATACACAATGTTCATAGCAAATGGTTGAGCAATAGTATTAGTATCATGCGTAGGTAAAGGGTTCGTAAAGATTTGAAGGTTCTAATTAGGAGGAGAGACAGATTTATTCCCACTACTATCCAGATTATCAACAGATAAAGCCTTAGAATCAATCAGATATTGAACCTTATGTTTTAAAGAATAACATTTCTCAGTATCATGATGATTCTAACAATGATATTGACAAAAAGCATTTTGATCAAAAGATTTAGATGCAATCGTAGTAGGTAACAGAGGTCGAATAGGAGGTAAAGTAATCATATTAGTAGCTAACAACCTATTCATAATAGCATGTAAAGATTCAGAAAGAGGAGTAAACACACGATTTAATCGAAAAGCAGTGGATGTAGAAGTGGCATTGTGAGATGCAACAACAACTTGATCAGCAACTGCATTCGCTTGTTTGTTTATCTTGACATAGTTGTTGAATTTTTGAAATTTGTTTAAATTAGGAGCAGCATCACTCTTATCAACTGGAACAGGAGCCATTGGAGTGTTTCTCTCAAATTGACTCACTTGTAATTGATAATGATGAAGCGCTGCACAAAGTTGTTGAAAAGAGGTAAATTCGGTAAGTAGAATCTTATCTCTAATATCCTTTTGAAAATTTGAAATAAACATACATTGAATATCAATATTAGGAACATGATAGGAAATCTGAGCATACAAATGCTTAAATCTACTAATAAATTTAGTCAATTTTTCCTTAGCACTTTGTTTACAATGCATCAAATCAGTCAAAGACACTTGTGGGCCAATACTATTTTGAAATTGTTGAATAAAGGCATTAGCAAGCTGAGGAAAGGAATCAATAGAATAAGGAGGCAAGGAAGAATACCATTGTAAGGCCTTGTCATGGAAGGTTCTAGCAAATAGTTTGGCTAAAATCCTATGGTCATGAGCATAATCACTACAAAGGATTTGGAATGTTTTAACATGATGAATAGGATCTCATTTTCCATTATAATTCTCAAGATGAGGCATCTCACCTTGCTGAGGAACGGGAGTACGAATGATGTCTCGAGACAAGGGACTTCCCATGTCACGTGTAGGAATACTAAACTTGTTTTGAGTTAAGGAAGCAAGTTGTTGTTGTAAGGATGATACAGTTTGAGCCAAACTGATGATAGTTGGATCATTAGAGGAAATAGGAGGAGTAGCAACATTAGACACACTAGGTAAAGTGTAAGAAGCTACATGAATAGAAGACACAACTGGAGGAACACTAGAAACTATAGTTGGAAGCGGATTGGAATAAGTGAAAGGAACATTATGATATGAAGGTTGTGATGTAGGAAGGGACATAGGAGGAACACTCACAGGAATAGAGGGAACCGTCACAGTCACCAAAGAAGGAGTATAGATAGGAATACTAGGTAAAGGATTAGAAGGAGGTTCAACACTAGTGATAGGAGGAATCAACCCTAAATCTTGAGCTTCTTGAACTAAAGGTTTAACATTTGAATGCATAAGGTGAGTAATACCATGCAAGAGGTTAACACCTTGATCATTATCATGGAGAACTTTCTTAAGAGCCTCTATATCTTGAATGGAATCTTGATTATGGTTCTCTTGAAGAAGCCAATTACCCATTTTATCAAGTTTAGTGGAAAGTTTTTGGACTTGCTCAGGAGGAACTCTTAAAGCATCATCCTCATCATCAGATGAGTGAGAAGAGTTTTGCTCCATAGTAGGATTGGAATCATGAATAATCAAGTTATCATTCGGGATCCTAAGGAAATGAGAGGAAGATTCAGGATCAAAGGCACCCATGAGTCTACGACTTCTTCTAACCGGAATATTATAAGTAGGACTAGTGGTAGTAAAGCTCATAAACCAATGTAATGCAAATGAACTAAACTACAGACACATAAAGCATGAATATGAAATCTAATTAGCACGCAAGATCTAACCAAAAGGAAAATTCTAATACTAACAAGATAAAAGGAAAGCACAATAAGGCATCCAATTCCACAAAAGAAAAGAGAGTAAGTATGTCGGTTTCACCAAAATGAATAGGTGTAAAATGGATTCACCCCTATTCAGATGTAAAGGGGGGAAATATGAGATCTATTCTCAAACCCAAATTCCCAAAGAAGAGATCCAATTTGATCAACCAAGAGGTTAATACACAATCGAATCAATTTATGAGGAATATGGAAGAGAGAGAGAGAGAGAGTAAATCCAATATTTCCCTATGAATGAAATTATGCTTGGAATATGGAATAATGGAAATATAAATACTAACCTCAAATTAGGGAAAATCTAGAAAATGTCAAATTCTGATGTTTGTGTATACTTTCGAGCAATTCTACAACTTTTTCTAGACTGGAAATGCCGAGACAAAGAAAATCCAGAAATCTTTCTCCAAGATGAGCTCAGGTCGGGTTTGACCCTCATAAAAGGTCAAATACTACATTCTTTATTTGAAGTCTGATTCGAATTTTGTTTGTAGATCTCTGAAGTTTGCCGAAAAGGGTATCCAAATTTGCTCTTAGATCCAAAATTTTGCACCTGTACCTGCAAGAAAATGGGGTTTTTTGTTGTATGCGGGGTTTGCCTTGGTCAAACCCTAATTTAGGAATTAACCTTGAAATTGAATTGAAATATAGTGTGCATAAACAAAGTAATTGAAACAAATCACCTCACTTATGTTGAAATCCTTGTAGAGGATTCAAATCCTCAAATCCACAAGTAGGAATGCTTCAATGGATTTAGGATGAATGTAGGATGTCTTCAATCAATGGCATTTGATCTTCAACACCAATCTTGACTTGATCTTTGCATATGAGAAGGCTTGAATGAATGTAGAAGGATGGATCATCAAAAGGGGGCTCCAAAGAGATTGAATCCTTCAATGGCTAACAATGGATCTCCTTGATGGATGAATGCTTGAACACTTGAATGCTTGAAGACTTGCTTGAATGCTTGAGAGTGCTTGCAATTGCTTGATTGTGGATGTTCTCACAAAACTTGATGAAGAGATGTGAAAATAATGGATGGATGTGAAAATGAGAGAGGAAGGCCTCCTTTTATAGTGAACTAGGGCACAATCCTCTAGAGGGGCCACCTTGGAGAAGTAAATCCCAATTAGGTCCTAACCTTTAGAAAATATACCTAGATTAAATGCAATTAAAAGATTTACCATCTCGAAACCCAAAATGGTTAACCCGGAGGTGGGAAAATAAATATCTCGAAAGCTCGATGCCCGGAAATCCAAGATTCTAGAAATTTGAATGAGGGGGGAAAAATCGAGGTTGGACCTGACCTAGTCAAGTTCAAGTTCAATCCTGACCTAGTCAAGATCAACCTTGAATTTGACCCTAGGCCCAAATTTAGTCAGAACCAGGTCAGGGGGTCCCGAAGATGCCCATAAACCTAGAAATGATATCAGAATAGGACAGAATGTCAGGGATAGACATAAAATCCTATGATTACTATGATGAAGGCTAGGAGGACCTATTTCTAAATCCTACCTAGAAAATAGAGCCATGGAAGAGGTAAATTAAGGAGAATCCTTGGGATCCTAACCCTAATTTCACCTAGGATGAAGAAATCAAGTGTTGGGAAGAAGTGGAAAGCGGGGAGAAAGCCAAATACATGCAAAGACCTGATCAAGGTGCTTAACATGACCCCAAACCACTTACTCGGAGGGCTAAATGCTCTTAACATGGAAGTGCTTCCATTTTAAGATGATACAATTGTAATTACTAATTATTAATTAACTTGAACTTTGAAGTATCTGTGAGTGTGGACCGTGATTTTGTATAAAATTATAAATACCTATTAATTGATTCAGAATGCTAAATCATGATTCACTTCATTGATTGAATGAGAAGTCTGACGCTTCTAAAATCTAAATCCCACATGGCACATGGAAATTTGGAACCCACTCCAAGATCTGAAGTTACACCTGACTATTTCATAACTACTCAATGGTTAATTTATTATGATGGTGATCGGTTCTGAAGTTACGCCTGGCTGTTTCGTAACTTCTCAATGGTTAATTTATTATGATGGTGATCGGTACTAAAGTTACGCCTAGCTATTTCATAACTTCTCAACAGTTAATTTATTATGATGGTGATCGAATCTGAAGTTACGCCTGGTTGTTTCATAACTTCTCAATTGTTAAGTTTTTATGATGGTTAGGGGTTCTGAAGTCCTGACTAACTTTGTGTGTAACTTCGTAAGTTGTTGAAAAGTGAGAGACTAAGAGTAAGTTGCATGCCACGTGGAAAGTGCCAAAGAATGGAATGTTTGCATAGCTTCGGTAGGGTTTCTTAGCCATTTGTGATGGTGGTTATGAAGTATAAGTGTCATGCCAAGTTGTGTCATAACATCTCATGGTTTCATTTTCCTAGTCAGTTTAACAGTCCCAAAGTTTTGAAAAGGTGTTGCATGACTTCTCAAGTCTCAAAGTTTTAAGATTTCAAATTCAAAGGGCCAAGGGCCAAGGCCCCTGATTTGTAGGTAGCAATTTAGCAAAGTTGAGATAGGGACCTAGGGTTAGATGTACCATTAGCGTAACTTCGGCAACATGCCAATTATTTTCTCTTGGATTGCCGCCAAATCTATGCTGGAAGTGACAGTTGACAGTGACACTTTTCTAAAAAAGGTAATTACTAATTTCATGTGTGTGCCCTTGATGAGATTTTAATTTTTAATAGAGTAGGTGGCCGGGTGGCTGGTTGTACTTGTGAGTTGCTTGTTACTTATTAGTTATTAAAGACCTTACATAGTTCACACTTCATAGAGCATCCATAATTTCCAGAGTCAAAGAGCAACAAAGAGTTGAAACCTTTAGCTTTAAGTGTAGAAAAGGAGCTTACTGGCTACTGCTTAGAGTTTAGTATATATAAAGAATGGCAGAACAAGGATCTCCTAATGTTGTTGTAGAACTAGGAAAGAGTGTGGTTGTGCATTCAAGAACAAAGAGGCCAAACATATATGCTGAAGAATGGATGAAACTATTGCCTAGATCCTCAAATTTGCAATCAGCTAACACTTATGAATGGAGGGACCCTTATGCATTCTACAGGGATGTTGTTTTCCCAAACACAATTGGGTATGAGCTCTTCATGTATTTCTATAACAATAGATTGAGAGGCCCTCCTATTTCAAACCCATGGGATAGGAACTTGGGAAAGTTGATACTACCTGAGGTATTTTTGGATGTAGACATCATGAAAGTGCTAATTCAAGCATACAATCCAATGACGCAAGATTTCCACAAGCATGACAAGTCTATACTCTGCATGTTAGATAGAGTGACTTTTATTCAAGCTTTCGACCTTTAGGGACCTATGAGCATGGATATTGACCTAGCAGAAGAGGAGGCCCTATTTAATAGATAGAAAAGTTACTACATTGGAAGGGTTATGAGGAAGCATATTCCTAGAGAAAAGAAAGAGGTAGGGTTGTTACCGAAGAAGGTTGCAGATTCATTTGATATTGAGATTTTCTTTCCCTATTTCTAGAATCCCATCTATGGTCTTCACAAAGTTATTGGAATAGATGGAAGTTTGATAGTGTGTCCTAACATTTATGTCATGGGTATAGATGTTCAGGACCTATACACCAACAGGGAGTTTGATTGTGTGGGGCACATAATCAATGTAATGCACACTAAGTTGATGAATGCAAAGGTGGATTTGAAAAGCTTTAAGTTCAATCACTACTCCATGTTGATGCACCTGATCCTCTATTGTAATATTGGCTACATCAACCCAGGGTTCATCGATGAGACCAAGAATGTAGGAGGAACTGTTCCGGTTCATTTGTGGACTAGGTTATGGCATAGAACTTACCATTTCTCTAATTCCATTGCTTTTTATAGTGATTTTTTGGATCCAGTAATGAACATGTTAGGTATTGTGAGGGATATATTTCCTTTACTTGTTAGAAAATTGCTTAGACCCTTAGCATTTAAAATTGACAATGACATTAAGCACAATTGGGGTGATATGTTTGTTTTTGAGAATTTTACTATTATAAGAGTGTATGCTTGCCCTCAACCTCCACACATATTGCCAAAATTTATCCCAGAAATATTGGGAATAGTAGAATTCATTTGGCAACTTATCATGATGGATAGAGAGCACTTAGGCCCTAAAAGACATAAGGGAACCTTTCTAGCAAGGAGGTTCCAAATAGGGGATTTCTGTATAGGTAAAGATGATGTGGACCAAATCCATGAATTCTTGAGACAATTCAGACTGCCCTCTAGTAAAGCAACGATGCATGAGCCTGAAGACTTCGTTAGAGGAGCATTGAGAGAAATGAGGAATCACAATTTGGCTCTAAATCAGCCTATGGCAGAAGAGGATGTTATTAGAAATATTCTCAATGAAGATATCTATGAAGAGAGAAGCTGTAAATGACAAAATATTGTAAGGGTAGAGGAACAATTGAAAAAGGCAGACCCTACCTTCCCCGATTTCTTTCTTGATCTCAAATACATGTTGAGAATTGATATGTGTATAGAGAATTACAAAGATATTATGTCTAAATTGCCAGACATCCCTGAGGAGAAGGAGGAGGAAAGAATAAACCCTGAGGAAGTTGAACCTGATGTGGTGTTTATGGTAGAAACAAATAAGCTGAGCCATCCACATTTGAGCAGGGGCCATCAAAGAAACAAAAGTTGATGAATGTACCACAAAAGGCAAGGTAAAAGACACTACAAATCCTACTAGGTAATAGCCATTACTTTGCTGACTTAAGACAACATTTTTTGACATCACAGGTAGATGAGGGATAAAAGGCCCTAGATGAGTTAGAATTGGTTGCAACTAGATTGGATGACAGGGTCATCCAAGCTAAAGAGTTTATAGATGATGATGAATTCATCAAGTTTGATGAGTTTAAAAGTTTTCTCTTTAGAGTTAAGAAGAATGAATTAACACTATCTTTGAAACCAGGGGAATCACAAGAAAAGACTGATCACAGGAAAAGACTGTTGAAATGATTGAAAAATTACAGGCTTATGATCCCAATAGTGAAACATTAACTATGGAGGAGGAAAGAGATCTTGTAAAGAGAAGTGGCATGTTGTTGATCCATGGATGGGACTTGGATTCCTCATTTTTAATTGACCAAATCAAGAGGCAAGATAAAGTTGTAGCTTATGAAGCTTTTGGCCCTGATGAACTACAGAGGGGTTATGGATTCAATATGGACACTAAAACACTAGCAGTATGGTGTGTGGCCCCAGAATCTAATAAGCTCAAATTGGTTGACATCCAAGACACAACACAGGGTAGCCAATTAATATGGAGGTTGCAGGACACTACAGGATCAGAGATAGAAAATCTCCCACATCATGCATCCTCCATGAATAAAGAAGTGGTTGAGGACTTAGAGAACAGACTAGCCAGGGCATTCAGAGATTATGTGGCAACTAGAAAAAAGTTTGAAGAGGAACTGAATAAGAATTTTTTCCTAGATATGACTATGAAGGAGCTAAAAGATGAAATAAATACTCTAAAAAATTAGTCCAGGGCATTTACATAGGTCTATGATGCTGGGGTCCAAACTGAGCATAAGGGAGGATTAGCTCCAGAACTTGCAATAGAAAAGATAATAATGGATGTCAATTAGCCTGTTGATACTGGAATTGCTGAAAAGGAAACTTTGAAGAAGGTTCTATTGCACAGAGTAAATATTTTAAACGGGAAGTCTCAAATCCTTCATAGTACTTTCATTTCTTTGCAGGGGACATAATATCAATGTTCTAAAGCCTTGTCTGTACTAACCCCATTATTTAATACTTGGGGCCCATACTTGCAATTATTTGATAGGTTAGTTTTACTAATGGGAAAAAAATGGACTTACCTGACAAAATAATTGATGTTAAGGAAATGGTGTTATTAGTAAAGGATTTGTATGCATTTTTCACTAGCAAGTTACAAAATGTTTAGGCAAAGTTTAAGGTTTTTGCTGAAGAGTTTGAAGGATATATCCCTGCTATTGTGGACACAAAGGGACACTTGAAGGAATGGGAGGAGTGGGTTGATTCTTTCAAAAAAAAATTGGATGCTAGCAAGGTGGCTTCTTATTTTATTGGTGATGCTGACATTTCAACTTTTTATGAATTTTTGGATGAATTGTACAAGCAGGAGATTGAGATGAATAAGTTTGTTACTAAATCTCGAGCCATAATGGATGCCAAGTGGAAAAAATGCCTTGAAGACTTGGATACAGTTAGAGCAGTAACTTGGCCATCAAAGAGGGAAATTGTGGTGTGGGAAAACATTGGAGAGATTCAAGCCTTGGCCTTGCCATATTGACATGGATGATGGAAGTAGTTACGATAGTTCTAGTATTAGATGAAGAGCCAATAGAGGGAGGTCAGTTAATTCGAATAGGGTATCTTATGTTTGCGGTTCACCTACTGTGGATACACCTTTGGTGCAAATCAAGAATGATTCTAAAGAATCCAGGCTGCCAGTTGTCGCTCTAATAACTATTTCAAAACTTGTTTAATTTTCCAAATGCCAATGTTAGTTTTTATTTTCTGATCATTGATCATTGACATTGATGTATAAATTTCAAGGAAGTTAATAGAAATATACAAGTATATTTTGTAACTTTCTAATACATCATAGAAGTCTGAGACTTCAAGTCTCTATCCTCTCACCTCTGAGTCTGGTTACTGGTACTATGATCATTGATCATTGATTCTTGAATTTGAAATTTCGATGTATAAATTTCAAGGAAGTTAAATTTAATACAAGGATATTTTGTAATTTTCAATCTTTCTGTCACTGTGCCTGTGTAATTTTGTAAAGAGCTCATGTCAAGAATCTTAGTTCTAATTCATGAATCCTGAAGATCGTAGTTGCAATTTATTTAAAATTGAATGTATAATTGTATATTATGTATAATGTCAATGCCAATGGTCATATTATTATATTAATACTTTATTTTAGAAATTAGGAAATTAGGAATTAAGTAAAATTTAAATGGTTTTGATTCAAGGCGTTAAGGAATTAAGTAAATGCTTAGTATTAGGAAATTGACAAATAATAAATTGACTAATGAGTATGAACTATGACAAATAATAAATTGACAAATAATAATTTCTAGGAAATTAGGATTTTGGAAGCTTTGACCACCAACAATGTTCTGAAGTAACGTTGGGTTGTTTCATAACTTCTCAATAGCTAAGTGGTTAGGATGGTGATGGGTTCCAAACTTCCGAGGGACTCCCAACTAATGGCGTGCATAACTTTGGAATTAAAGAGATAGTTAGTTAAAAGTGACAGTGTGTAACAGTGTTGAAAGTGACAGTTAGTTGAATGCCACGTGGAAAGAGCGGAGGAATGGACTGTGACATGTGTCAATGGACGGATTAATATTTGACAGTTTGTCAAGAATAGTTCCAAACCTATGATAGTATTGTTCAAGTGGTTTATGAAGCTTCGTGAGGGTTTTTTGGCCATTAGTGTTGGCGGTTATGAAGCTGCAATGAAGCATCTGACAGAAAGGCGTAACTTTAGAAAGGTTAATCAGTTACAAGATTAAATAGTTACAAAAGGCTTTGTGTGGGACTTCGCAAGGTTATACTTATATGAAAGAAGAGATGTTAAGAAGACCGTCGGTCTGTCACCGTAACTTTAGAAGGGTTCGAAAGGCCTCTAATTTGCATGTAGTGAAGTTGAGACATGGTTAGATGAACTATTTGCATAACTTCGGAACCCGGCCAACTTAAGTTTTGAATCTTATTCTTGATTCTTGAAGTTGAAACTTGAAATAACATGACTGCATGACTATGAGGCATGGAGGGTCGAGGCATTTACACTTTATAGTGAGGAAAAATGACATTAATAATAATAATAATTATATGATTATACTTCAAATGTCATGAACATTCTACATTACAAAAATCATGAATTCAAATTACAAATTACAAAAATCAAAATTCAAATTACAAAAATCATGAACAATACTTATTACTTGTAATATGAGTCAAATTGTCAATAATAAATATTCAAATTTTAGAAATTAGAATCAAGTCCATTATCAATTTATCCAACAAGTACAGTAATAAGTATACACTATATAAAATTATAATTTATAAATACCTATTAACCGAATGCTAATTCTAAATCACTTTAGTCTTCACTTAGTGTCAATGAGCAATTTGTCGCTTCTATATCCCACATGGAATCCAAATCCTGAAATTGACTACTACTACTAGCAAGAGGTTCTTCTTCATTATGAGTTGGGTATTCAAAATCAAAAAATTCTTCATCTTCATTCTGAGTCTGGGACCAAGATCCATCATTTGTCTCAGAACCACCATGTTTTGAAGTGTTCAAAAGCCCTCGTCTTTTACGGAGGGAATTCCAAATTGCCAATGCCCTATCATAAGGAAAGTCTCTAACATTGTACTAAGTTACAAACAACCTCAAGAAATTTTCCAAATTTTTGTCTAGTTTGTTTCTGATCTTTGATTTCAAAAAGCCTAAAGCACTAAAAACTCTTTCATCTTCCACCGACCCCAATATCATTGTCTGACATAAATCAACAAGTTTGAAATATTCTGATATTGAATCACACAATACTTCACTCCACTCTATCCTTTTCCAAAGCCTGGTTATTGCACCAGGTTCAAATGGATTCTCCAAGTTTTTTAACTGCAATTTCATACATGATGAAAATTGTCTACATTGTTTTTTAAGATTAGTTGAATCTATAATTCCTTCAATTGGTTGTCCATTACAATCTACATGTTTTGAAAACTCTCTGATCAATTCATCAATTTTTTTATGAAACATATGAGCATCAATTTGTCTATCTCTAACATTTTTCCAAAAATGAGGAAACACACAACCCATGGCTTCAAGAATTTCTTCTCGAGGGAATCTTTCACAAATCTCACTTGAAAGTTGGTAGGAAATTGACTTCAAATTATCACTAACAAATTTAACAAACCTGTCAAAATCAGCCCTTTTAACTGGAAGTAGTCTGTCTCGCTTGCCTGTCTTAGATTGGTGCATTGGTATTTCATATCCTTTCATAAACACACATAAATCATTTTTTGCATTGAATTGTAAAAAATTCTCAGCATGATTCATATCTGTAATTATTTGCCACCTAAAAAAGTTTGGGCTTTGAAGTGTTATCATATCTGAGTATAAATTATCCAGGGTAAGGCATGTCATTCTACGTAGATCTGAGTACTCATGGATATACATAGTCCTATCTTGGGCTTTCTTAACAAGTTTGTTCATTAAATCTAGCATGGGGAGAAGACTGGCTAAAGTTAACAGAGTCTCTATATCACTTAACTTATGTAACAAATTAGGAGCTTTGTCTACTGTAAGGCATTCCCCATATATTACTCCGATCAAGGATTGATATTCTGTTAGAACTCTTTCTACTAGTCCATGCAAAGAGATCCATCTGGTCTCAACATCCTTGAGAAGCTTGTTTCTTGGTGTTACTCCCTCTAAGAAAATCTTAAATTCTACAAAATGTTTAGGACTTCTGCAGAAGTAAGAGTATATGTTGCGAACTAGATCTTCAAATTTTGACACTATAGGAAAATCGCTTACAATTTTATATGCCAAATTCATTCGATGGGTCATGCAATGTATGCCAAGCATGTAAGGTGCAATACTAGTTTGTAATCTTGCATAGAGACCATTCCTTTGGCCTTGCATTACTGCAGCTTCATCAACTCCAACAAACACTAACTTTCCAATTGTCAAATCATCCATACCAACAACTTCATTCAAAGGATTCTTCACTTCAAAATATAAGTTTTTTGCTGTTGAATTGCCCCTTATTTTAAAAATGTAGAGTAGATGAGCTTGGTGGACATGTTCTTTTACTGTATACACATGCATACAGACCCAAGCAGTATTATCTACTATAGTAACTTCATCTATGGATAATGAAATGAATCTAGATTGTTTTACTTTCTCTTGTAAAATTTTCTTTTCCACCTCAAAATGATAGTTTTCCATTTCCCATCCAATGTTTGTTGATCAATGTGACATAAGATAGTGAGGAACTTTCAAAAAGGATAATAAATTACCATATTCTGAGAAGTCTCTCATAGGATGCCCTCTAGACATAATATGAAAAACAACACTCATTTGAATGGTCTTTACCAAGTTTTCTTCATTGGTTGCATGTTTAAACCAAGCCCTGACTAGATTTTCACTACTAGCAATTACTGCCATTCTCTTGTTATGCTCTTCATATTCTATGGCATACTTAACATGAAGACATTCTTCCTTTGATTTCCATCTCACTACTGATATTTCTTGTCCGTCTATGGTCTATTTTTCATAAACCTTACCAATATGCTTTTCTATAGTGTCAAGCTTTAGCTGCAACTTCTTCTCTCTTTTATTTTTCTAGGTACAAATCTTACACCTACATTCTATTGGTTATTCATCATTTCTTAGGATTGGTTCAATGAACCAGTACTTTTCTACCCAATCAACCTTAAAATTTCTTGTCATTTCCCACTCCCGCCCTATTTTTACTTCCCTTTTTCTTTTCTTCCTACCAACATCATTATTATCTTCATTGCTAGCATTTTATTCCAACTGGTTCTGTGTATCCCTTATAAAATATTCTCTCATGCCACCATTGTTATCCTCATTTGATGCATTTTGATTTTCATTTAACTCAATGACAACCCCAACTTGTGGTACTTGTACTGGTGAGCTATTGTGAATGGCTTTTGCAATTGCAATTGCAGATGTTGATGGAGTAGAAACATTGCCAACTCCAAAGAAATCCTTTATGGTAGTATCTTTAAGTTTTGGGCATTTTGATGGCCTCCTAGGCCCTTCACTTCCCTGAGGAGTCTTACCCTACCCTTCACTACCCTGAGGAGTGTTACCCTTGTCTAGCTTTCCAATCTCTTCACTGCCCTGAGCACAATGAGAAGTTTGAGTCTCAACCTCCCTTGATATCTAAATCCCTTCAGACTAGTACCCTAAGGATACTCACTCTCAGGATAGTCACCCTTGTCTGACATCTTCACCCAATGACCTCTCACTAGTCACTAGGATTCTATCCTTTAGGAATTAAAATTAATAGCAATACTATGAAATGTGAACAAATAATTGCTTACCTTTGCCTTGCTTCCTCTAAATTTTGACTCTTTGAAATGTCAAATCCTCTGTTTACTATTGCAAGATTGTTATTTGTAAATCTGGCCCTCCAAAAATTTGTAACAGGACATGATATGACTACTTTTGTAAATCTGATTTGAATTTATATCAATCCATGATTCCAAATTCCAAATTTCCAATTTTTATTTTTTTTAAATTCCCGGGCTTTTGGCAAAAATGTGCCAACCTGATCAATGATGAATATAGGAATTAACAAAAGGTTGGCAAAATACGTCATGGTCAATAAAAAAATTAATTAACGGGTGGTGAAATAGGTCATGGTTAAGATAACAATATAAAACATTTGGCTATTTTAGATTTTATATGCAATTCATAATGAATACCCTTGGTGAATAAGAGATCGTTAAAAGAACCACGTCAGATTGGTTATAGGTGAATATAATGGTCAACATCATCAAACGGAAAATCTAATTGATGATTCCAATGAATATTTACTAGTTACCATGTCAAGATTGGGTGAATATGGGCCACCCTATACCTATGCATTTCACCAATTTCCCCAAACAAATTTCCCAGAATTCACCAAAAGGTGAATATTAGCCACTAAAAATTATGTTGCTTATCAAGGTGAAAAACTAGTATATGGTTCAAGTATAAAATGTAGATGTTGATGTTACAGGTGTCACACATATATGGTTCAATGCAAAATTACAAAGGTATAGCATATGCATAGCACGTGTTCTTGTATCATATAGTGTAAATGAAGCAAATGTAAATCATGACACTTTAAGAAGCCAATGATACTTTGAGGAAGTTTTAGTGGCTTGTCCTCAAAGGACTCCTAAGTGCTAAATATAGAATTTAGAAGATTGATACATGTTTAGGTAGGTTTGAAGCAGTATTATTATATCTAAATCCTTGTGAGGTAATTCATGCGTGCTAAGGTAGTACAACGATTGTGCAAAAGCTATTGTAAGCAATGGAATTAGAATAAAAAATTAGAATAATTAAAAACAAATAACATTAATAAAGATGGATTATTTTAATATGAAGAAAACCTCAAATTAAGCATTAAAATAGTTTGTTCAATAATGATGGAGTGTCTTGATGCTCAAAGTTACGATGAGACTCATGCAATATAAACCTATGAATTATTCATAGAAAATGGACTAATTAAAGAAAATGTTGATTTATAGACTTTTAGATTGAAAAGATGAATGTTTGAGATTGATTTGCGTGATCTTTAATTTAATTGATTTATTTTCTTTATTCCATTTATTTTCTTTGTTTTATACCAAATTAATTGTGATATTTCTAAAGTAGTTTTTATGGATCTGACCAACTTTAGCACCAGAGTTTCTGCAAGATTTGGAGCTCTAGCTTTGGGAGAATATGGCTCCATCGAGAAAACAATCGCACAAATTTGTACCAAATAAATTTTATGAGGTAACAATTCTACTTCCCTTGATGTTGTTTTGCTAGTATAAGATAATGATAATGCATGTGAATGGCTAGAAAAGTTCACCTTAATAGGTTACTTTATGGGTCATGTTCCTCTTGAAAGTATGTAGCGTGATTGGGTTGCCAAGGCTTGGAACCCTCATGGGGTCTTCCTGGATGGCATCCAAAATATTACCAACGGCTTATTTTTGTTTAATTTGGAAACCTATCTCATGTGGAGGGTGTTCTCAAGAATGGTCCCTAGTTTGTTTGTTCCTCTTTTTTATTTTCCAACCTTGGTCACAATAATTTTTAGTCTTTGATGAGAAAAAAGTCAAGGTTCTATTTTGGGTTGAATTCCCCAGTCTCCCTCTACCTTTTTGGCCTTTTCTACAAACCATAGCTCAAACCCTTGGTAGGGTTGTCTGTATGGAGCCAGACTGCTTTCTTCATGTTCATCCTCAAAAGAGGGTTTGCATTGAAATTGATTTATCCAAGGACCTTAAGGAGTCAATTGAGATTCAAATTGGCGGGCAATGCTTTTCACAACAAGTATTATATTTAAATATTCCCAATACATATTTCAGTTGCCAATCCATAGAGCACAAAATTAAGGATTGCCCTCTTGCCACTCCAAGGACCAAGTCTCCTCCTAAGAAGGTTTTGTATGCTCAATCCCTAGACACCCCAAAGGTAGATGAAGGATGGACCACATTATTCTGTAAGGAAATCACACTTTGGCCTACCAGCGGAAGAAGGATTCCTCCTCTACTTCGCCAACTCAAGAGTCTGTGCAGCCCAAAGTGCCAAAAACTCCACCCTCGACAAAAGGGATTTGAAACCCTACTCTAAAGGGGAATAACATAATTGTTCATGTTTCACAATCAAAGAGGTAGTGTGAATCTTCTCCCCAAACTATGGGGGTTCCCACTCGACATCCTTCTTATTTGATCTCTATCTCATTAGCTTCCTTGTTTCCTTCTCACAACCCTCCTGGGGGGATGATTTAGTAGATGAAGGCTTAGAAAAATGGCAAGTGATCTCATGGGTTTTATAGCCTTCCCTCCTTTGAGACTTAGATTTTTGCAGAGAAGTTTCTCCTCTCTTGGGGATGAGGATGACATGCATGATACTACTGAATGAATTTCATATCATAGAATGTTTGAAGTCTCACAGAACTATCCCGCAAGTATGTTGTGTGAGATGTTCATCAAAAGTATCCTATTCTTGATGTTTTTTGCCTTCAAGAAGTAAAGATAGCTACCTTCATGTTATTTGCAGCATGTCATTTTATTTGGCCAAATAGTTTGGTTTTTTCTTTTGACCATGAAGTTGGTCGTGGAGGTGTTGTCACCCTTCTTTCACTATGGTGGCAAGATGCAATAGTTTCTCATGGGGTATACCCCATGAAAAGATTGGCTTGGGTCCTCATGAAAATCAATTATCATTATTTTAGGGTAATTAATGTTTATGCTCATGATTATGTTGTGGAAAGATCTAAACTTTGGCACTGGACAGATGATTCATTATCACCTGCCACCTAGGTTATGTGTGGGGACTTTAATATGGTTGAGTTGGCCTTTGATAAAGAGATAATTTTACCATTTCGATGGATAGTTCATGAACATCAGGCATGGTTTTACATGTGTAATAAATTAGGCCTTTTTAATTCCAATATTAACCATCATCAAGCGCAAGATTTTTGGCATAATTGTTGTAATTACCAAGCTAGGTCTGATAAAAATTTTAAAAGGCTTAATCATGCCATGATTTCCACTCAATATTGTATTCTTGTTTGGAGAGGACCAACTTTTTCCAGTATTACTGCTTCCTGAGGTCACCTTGTCAAACCATTTTCCCATTAAATTTAGAATTGAATGGCCGACAACTTTGGCACGTTCCTTTCAGACTTAATTTTTTATCAACATGTCATTATTGAGTCATCCTCCTACACTAGCCCACATTTAGCGAAGTTGGAATTTGGAGCCCAAACCCACTCAACCTACTAGCTGGATTTCATGGTAGAATAGTGATATTCTTTGTACTACAAGGTTTCTCTACATTTATAGTAGATAATTAGAAAATTTTCATTGACAATCCTACTTAGTTACTATGAAGGTTTGCATGCACCTACAAATAAATTGGTTGTAGATCCTTTTAACATAGATTTATAACAAGTAGTAGTTGTCGTTGCACCGAAAGATCGACCTGTTAATGCCTGATACAACCACTAGACTTATAAAAGACACAGGAGGTGGTTAAGCCATGTCGCAAACCCTGCGAGAGACATTGGCCCACTACCAAAAATTCCCCTCCCAGCGTCACTCATCATGGCTTGCATGGATTCAAACATGTGACCAAGCTCTGATACCACGTGTTACAAGTAGTAGTTGTCATTGCACCAAAAGATCAACTTGTTAATGCCCGATACAACCACTAGACTTATAGAAGACACAAGAGTTAAGCCATGTTGCGAACCCTACAATGGACACTGGCCCACTACCAACAAGATTTATAGATACAAATAGAAAATCTTCACCATCAAAAGAAAATTGCTAACAATTATGCTCATAGAGGTACTTAGATTAAAGCACATATGCATTAGCTTAATATTAGAGATCGAGCTTTAAAAGATTTTTCATCTAATCTCTGACCTCATCAATCTTCCCTTGGCATTAAAAAAAATCAAAGAAGGAAATTTAGTTCTTTTAGAGCTACCTAATATTTTTCAATCCTTTGTGTGTCACTATAAAAATATCTTCATTACAAAGGAACCTTTTGCTTCTAGTCAACAAGTCTTAGAAGAATGTCTTACAGTTGTTCTCTCTCAACTCTTTGATTCATAGAGGGCCTTTTGTGATCAATTATTATCCCTCAAAGACCTTAAGGAAGAAACCTTCTCCATAGAAAATGGAAAATCCATAGGATGTGATGGCTTTTCCTGTGAGTTTTACAAGGCACTTTGACCTTCTGTGGGCTCCAATTTACATAAGGTATATTAAGAATCCTACCATTTTGGTTCATTAGGACAAGAAATAGACAAAGGAAATATCAAATTCATACCTAAGGCTGGTGATCCTGAAGATATGTGTAACTGTTGTCCTGTCACCTTGCTTAATATCTCCTATAAGATTATCGCCAAGGATCTTACTCTCAAGATTCACCACCTTTTACCCCAGATTGTGTATCCAAAGTAGAAAGGTTTTATCATGTCTAGATTCATCATGGATAACATTATAGCTATCTGGTAAGGCATGAAGTGGGTTCAACATTCATAATAGAATGTTGTTTTCATCAAAATTAATTTTTCTAAATCTTTGATAGGGTTACTTCCTTCTGTCAGGACCAATCTAGGCTCTCTACCTCCCCAACTCCCTAACACTCTAATCAGGGTCACAATAAGGTGTCTCCTTGTTTCCTAAGGACTTTCACTATGTCCTTTCTTGGAGCATCACACTCCTACTTCCTTGGGGTACCTACCAATGCTTGAACATTCATTCTCTTCTCATGCTCGTCAAATAGCTTTAACCTCCAAAACAAGTGTAAAATATTGCAAGGGAATGGAGGTGATCAAAATCATGTCAATAGTGAGTTCTTGATTCAATTCATCAAATTCTCTGGTCTACTTGCTTACTGATCTCCAAATTTGGTTTTTGGGCCTTGTAGCCCTTTAGCCCCTATTAGGTCTCCTAATCTAGGTTTTCAGACTTTCTAACTCATTCACCCCAAAGGATTCCCCCAACCAATTATGGATTCCTTCTTCCCTTAGGTATACCCAATAGATTTTTGGGGTCTTAGGTTTCCACACTTTTGTATAGTACCTTGTCCGACTAGTGAGGGTTTTCGGAGGGTTTTAAGGTCTTCCTGGTCTTCTCTGATCAAAGTAATGAATGGGTAGCCATATGGAATGGCTTGGCCCTCAAATCTTCACCAAAGATCTATATGGACACAATGAAAATGTACAAATTCTCAAATCCCACTTTTCTAATCACCCCCGCAAGCTACATATATTTTCTCATCCTTGTTCCTAGTCAGGCATAGCTTTGGCTCGCCTAGGGCAAGGTCTAAAAAATAGAAGATCTCATTTCTAACACTCCTCCTTGGCTATGTACACTATAAATTGGCTTCACTTCCATGTCCCAATAAGTCATGATGATTTGTACGATGGTATTTTATGGAGAATCCATGTTTGCATAGTTTGTTGCATACAGGCTAGTAAATTGGCTTAAAACAAAAGATTTAAAATAGGAAAGAAAAATTATTTACAATTCCCTTACTTATACAGAATGTAAGTACATACTCAAAACAACCTAGAAATGACAACAAGAATCTTCCTTCAATCCATTACTAAGTCTCTTCACAAACTACAATGCAAAATGTGACAGGACTAAGGTATTGTCCACATAAATCAGAACAATAAAACTTAAATGTTAAAACTCTCAACCTCGAGATTCAATCTTTTTAGGGTATTGATGCAGGAGCATCTCGGGTCCTTGGAAATCCTGTGTCACCAAAAAGATTTTAAAGTTTGTTTGTGTTGCTCGGTTCCTACTTTGACTGAGTTGGTTGGTAGTTGGTCGGTTTCCTTTGGTTATTGAGTATGGTCAGTTATCTCCTGGACAGTCAGTTGTTTCTCTGGCGCTCAGTGATGCTTATCTGTTGCTCAGTCATCCTTGCTCATCGAGTAGTTTATTTTGAGTTTCTTTGAGGCTGACTTGTGCATTGATTATGGGTCACAAATTTAATGTTGGTATTCATCATTGGGAAGCGTTTGGTCCTAGATTTGACCATTCCTTCCATTGATTGTGGATCTAAAGGCCAACTAGTTTGGTAGACTCTTGTATAAGTTTAGTTGTTTGGTTAGAGTTTAGGGTGTCAATTTTAGTAGAAGAAAGAAGATAGTAGAATAGAGATTGTTGGTAGATCCTCACATGTTTGAGGACTTTTGTAATTCATTGTAATATCTAGCCCTAACCAGGAAGGCCTTACAGCCCGGCATGTATGAATCTATTTGATGAAAGTTAATGAAAGATCCTACTTTCCCTCTCTCACTATGTTTTGTGTGCTTCCATGTGTTGTTGAGCAGGCTGGATCATTAGGGTGTGCCATTATTTGGCCCCTTTTGACCCTGCCCTTGTGTCAGGTGGTATCAGAGCGAGGTGAGATATGGATTTAAGTCTGTAGATCTAGGTTTGTAGGTTCTTTCTTGCAAAGCCCTAGTTGAATTGTTGTGGGGTAGCAAATTGTGATCTAACCTGCAATTGTAGAGGGTTCCAAGATGGTTCATGGGAGGTGAGAAGCGGATCTAGGATTGGCAGGCATGTTGAGACAACTTGCTGCTAGGTTAGAAGCTGTTAACATAGCCCAGAGAAGAGGCATACATCATGAAGATGTTAGTGATGATGAAGTAGAAGTGGAAAAAGGTGAAGCAAAACTTGCACCTATGATGGATCAGGGTGAGGAAATATTCTTGAAGGCATTGACAAGCTTGAAGTCAACACCACATTTCAATCCTCCTGAATATAGTGGGAAATTGGATTCTGATGAATTGATAGACTAGATCACCGAGATGGAAAAGCATTTTGAATATGAAAATGTATCTGAGGAAAAGAAGGTGAAGATTGTAGGCACAAAGTTGAAAGGTCATGCATCTTTGTGGTGGGAGCATCTACAACTTGATTGGAAGAAGAAAGGCAAAGACAAAATCAAGGTATGGAATAAAATGGTGAATAAATTAAAAGGAAAGTTCTTACCTTGTGATTATCAGATTAATCTAGTTAGGAGAATGCAAAGTCTGAAGTAGAAAGATAGCTCAATAAATGAGTATACTAAGGAATTCTACATGTTAGATATCAAATCTGGACATGATGAGGATGATGTGGAAAGAATTTCTAGATACCTAAATGGTTTGAGAGTTTCCATCCAAGAGGAAATCTATTTGGTCATGTTGGAGAACATTGAAGAGTCTTATCAATGTTCATTAAAGGTCGAAGAGAAATTGAACAAGAGACATGAACAGAGACAAAGAGGTTGAAGTGGTAGATTCCCTAGAGGAAGAGGTAAATCCTATGGTGAAAATAGTAGCTTTGAACCTGGAAAGACAAATCTAGACAAAGGCAAGACCGAGTGGAAAGGTGAAAGTTCATATAGAGGTAGAGGAAGTAACTACCGAGGTGGTTATAGAAGAGGTAATTTCTAAGGAACTTGTTACAATTGTGGAGAAGGACATATATCTTTTGAATGTGCATGCTAGTAAGAAGGCTGGTAGCAGTAGAAATGCTTTGGTGCAAGAAGAGACACCGAATGAACTAGAGAATGAAAATAACTTGATGGTAAGGAGAGTACTATGGAATGAAAGTAAAAAGGAAGATCCGGTAAGGAAAAGTTTGTTCAAGACCAGATGTAGAGTTTTTGACAAATTTTGGAAGGTAATCATTGACAGTGGTAGCTCGGAGAATCTAGCATCTGAAGAGATGGTCACAAAATTGCAGTTGGAAAGGTTGGCACATTCGAAGCCCTATCTTATTTCATGGATCAAAGATGAGCATACACTCTTGGTAAGTGAACAATGTTATGTGAATTTGAAGATTGGAAAGTACTATGATAAGGTGTAATGTGATATCATGCCTATGGATTGTTGTCATATTTTATTGGGTAGACCTTAGCAATATGATAGACATGCTATATATGATGGGAGATTGCATAAGTATACTATTGTAGCTGATCGAAGAAAACAAATCTTTTTACCTTTGATGGAAGAAACTGTTAGTAATGTTTTCACATCTATGAAAGTTTGTTTGATGGAAGGGAGAAATTTATTAAGGATTTGAAGAAGAATGATGTATGTTTTGTTGTGATTCCTAACAAACCGAGTAAGAAAACATATGATAATGTCCCTGAGGAGATTGATAAGTTACTCATCGAGTATATTGATATCATTTCTGATAATGTACCTAATGGTTTTCCACTGAAGAGAAGTATTGATGATTGCATGGATCTAATCCCTGGAGCTAGTTTACTGAACAAGGCACCTCATCAGTTGACACCTACCAAGAGACAGGAATTGAACTGACAGATTCAAGAGTTGTTGGATAAAGGTTTGATCAGAGAAAGTTTAAGTCCTTGTGTAGTACCTATTATATTGGAACCTAAGAAGAATGGAGAATGGCGAATGTGTACTGATTCGAGACCAATCAACAAGATAACAGTGAAGTATAGGTTTCCTATACCGAGAATGGATGATATAATGGACAGTTTGATTGGAGAAAAGTATTTCACAAAGATTGATTTGAAAAGTGGGTATCATCAAATTAGAGTCAGAGAAGGTGATGAATGGAAGACTTCTTTAAAAAAAAAAAATATTTGTATGAGTGGTTGGTTATGCCTTTTGGTTTAACTAATGCACTGAGTACTTTTATGATATTAATGAATGAAGTTTTGAAGAAATTCTTAGGTAAGTTTGTGATTGTATATCTTGATGATATTTTGATATTCAGTAAGACCAAAGAAGAACATTTGTTGCATGTTAGACAAGTTTTGCAGAGATTGAAAGAAGAAAACTTGCTGATAAATCTGAAAAAGTGTTCATTCATGAAAGAGGAGATTGTATATTTGGGATTTGTAATTTCAGCTGATGGTTTGAAGATGGATCCTGATAAGATTGAAGCTATTCTAAATTGGCCTACACCTGAGAATGCTTGTGAGGTAAGATCATTTCATGGTTTGGCAAGTTTTTACTGAAAGTTCATAAGGAATTTCAGTTCAATTTGTAATGCTATGACTAAGACTATGAGAGGAGATAAAAGAGAATTCAAGTGACACATGGAGCTAATAAAATTTTTGAGACTCTGAAGCATAAGGTTGTTGTATTGCCTATTTTGGCATTGCCTAATTTGAATAAGGTGTTTCAAGTGGAATGTGATGCAAGTGTTAGTGCAATTAGAGCTGTGTTGAGTCAAGAAGGTAAACATGTTGCTTTCTTTAGTGAAAATTTGAATGATGCTAGAAGGAAATATTTTGTGTATGATCAAGAATTCTATGCTATTGTTCAAGCACTGAAGAAATGGAGACATTATTTGATACCGAGTGAATTTGTGTTGTATACTAATCATAAGGCTTTAGAATATTTGGGTACCCAGAATAAGTTGAATCAGAGACATATGAAATGGGTTGAGTACTTGCAGAGTTATACATTTGTGATAAAGCATAAAAGTGGAGTCACTAACTGAGTTGTTGATGCATTAAGTAGAAGAAGATCTTTGATGACCGAGATGAAAATTGAAGTTCAATTTTTTTATGAGATGAGAGATTTGTACGAAATTGATCCTGATTTTTCTGAGTCGTGGAGAAAGTGGAGATCACCTATTCAAGATCAACCGAGTACAAAATGGGAAGAATATTTCATTCAAGAAGGTATGTTGTTCAAAGGTATTTAGTTGTGTATACTAAGAGGACAAATGAGAACTAATTTGATGAAGGAGAAACATAGTAGTGGTTTGGCTGGACATTTTGGTATTGATAAAACTTTGAATTTACTTAAGGAGAAGTACTATTGGCCATAGTTGTATAAAGATGTTCAAAAATTTGTGAAAAGTTATGGAATTTGTCAAGTTGCAAAAGGAGTAAGTCAGAATACTGGATTGTATACATTGATTGTTGTACCCGAGACACCTTGGACTAACATCAACATGGATTTTGTTCTTGGCTTACCGAAGACAGTAAGAGGTAATGATTCTATATTTGTTGTGGTAGATAGATTTTCAAAGATGGCAGATTTTATACCTTGTAGAAGGACATCAGATGTAGTACATGTAGAAGATCTTTTATTTAAGGAAATTTTCAGATTGCATGGATTACCAAGGAGTATTATCTCTAACCGAGACAGTAAATTTGTTGGATACTTTTGGAAGACTCTTTGGAGAAAGTTTGGAACCGAGTTGAAATATAGTTCTACATTTCAACCACAAACTAATGGACATACAGAGGTTATGAACAGAAGTTTGGGAAATCTTTTGAGATATTTAATTGGAGACACACCTAGTAATTGGGATTTTGTGTTGGCACAAGCAGAGTTTGCATACAATAATTCAATGAATAGGAGTACTGGAAAAACACCATTTGAGATTGTGAATGGCATATAGCCGAGAGGTATATCTAATTTGAGAGACATTGTTGATGAAAGTAAGAGAAGTGCTGAAGGAGTAAAATTTTCTAAGTACATGAAGACATTGCATGAATATGTGAAAATTAAGTTGGAAGAGAGTAATCAGAAGTACAAAGATAGAGCTAATAGATCAAGGAGACATAAAATTTTTGATGTTGGTGATGAAGTGATGGTTCATTTGAAGAAAGGTCAATTTCCTGTTGGAACATATGGGAAGCTAAAGATGAAGAAGTTTGGACCTTGCAAGATTTTGAGGAAATTTGACAGTGGAAATGCATATGAGATTGGGTTACTTGATGACATGGACATATCACCGATTTTCAACATTGTTGATTTGTATGAGTATCATGAACCTGATGAAGACATGACAGTACTGATGGAATATCTTAAGAAATAGAATGAAGAAGTTGAATAGATTTTGGAAAAAAGAATTGGAAAGAGTACAAGAGGTAAACAATATATGGAATATCTGGTAGAGTGGAAGAATAGACTGATTGAAGACAATTCATGGATTTTGCAGTATGAGTTGGATGTAGCTCGAAAAAGACCTACTAAATGATTTAGAGAATAATTTCTAAATAACCCCAGGTGTCTGATATAGGAGCATCTTGAGTCCTTGGCAATCCTGTGTCACCAAAAAGATTTTGAAGTTTGTCTGTGTTGCTCAATTCCTACTTTGACCGAGTTGGTCAGTTTCCTTTGGTTACCAAGTATGCTCGGTTATCTCCTAGGTAGTTAGTTGTTTCTCTGGCACTCGACGATGCATGTCTATTATTCGGTCATCCTTGCTTACCGAGTAGTTTATTTTGAGTTTCTTCAAGGCTGACTTGTGCATTGATTATGGGTCATAGATTTAATGTTGGTATCCATCATTGGGAAGAATGTGGTCTCAGATTTGGTCATTCCTTCCATTGATTATGGATATGAAGGCTGACTCTGTGTATGATTTCACAATAGATGAAGATAATCACACCATTGTTTCTCCTTCAAAGATAATATATCTATTCTAAAGATTATCTATTCCATCATGAAATACACTTGAATTGTCAACCCAGGGATGTAGGACTTGAAATGGGCTAGCACAGTTTGTGCACTAAGTTCCTTTAGGAGTCATAACACCTATGCTGCAGGAAAGTAAAAATGCATTGGAAGAATCTATGCTGCTACTACAGAACATTAAACAAACCTTGGCTAACAATAGATAATTTTAGGAAGCTTCAAGAATGAATTTAAACTAATTAACAACTCAGAACATCCACTATGATCATTTTCTGCAAGTGCTACAGGAACTTCACAGTAACAATGTTGCAGGACTAATATAGTAAATCTATCTGAAAATAGGAAACTGCAGGAAATGAATCTATTCTACCTAAATTTATTCACCTCCCAAGTGGGCCCCCTTGGTCGGTTTCAATTAACTAAGAACACAACAAATGCTTCAAAATCCCTCTTCCATTAAAATCCTTCTTTGATTACATAGAAACTGAACAATCTATGAAGAATAGGAAAGTAACTTCTGAGTCTAAATCAACACTATCTATTTTCTCATTAGCTTTTTAGGATAATCCAAGATCTGATATATATAGGATTGGATTCTTATTAAAAACATTCATAAAATTCTTAAGCAAACATCATCAGAAAAGAAGGTGGAAGAACAACCATGACATAACACATTTACTGCCAAGCAACAAAATAACAACTTGCAAGAAATATAGCAAGTTGTATCCCCTATATTCTCTAGAACTCCTTTGCAAGTGCGACTTATTCAACAGAACTGAACTGCACTTTCTCTACCATGATCGGTCTTCATTGTCTTCTTCCTTGAATCAGTAATCACCACTCCTTGCGTCGCTCCTCATTTTCCTAAAAAGTTAGCAACATTCAGAATACACATGCAAGATAACATTCCTACTTTTAATCAAATATTAGAGCATAGCTTAAAACAATTATATGAAATACTGCATTCTATGTATAATATTAACCAAAACATGTCATACACACTACCCATAGGTTTAGTAGGTTCTAGTTGTTTCTGGCATAAGTTCACAAGATAATTACAAAAAGTGTTCAGGAATGTTTTATCAAAGCACAAAGAGTGTGTCCACATTATAAAAACTTATATTAAAATTAAGACATTAATATGCCTCATCATCTGCCCCCCACTATCCAAATGCTTGTCCTCAAGCATTATACTTCTTTTCCATTGCTCTGATGTCTCCAACTAAGGTTCTCCCCTTCTTCCCACTTCTAAAGGTGTAGTAGAATTCTCTACTGCTCTCCCAGTGATCACCTCTGTGCTCCTCAACCAGCATGTCTAGTTTAGTAGTACTATTATCATAAAGAGGCCAGAGAAGAGTAGGAGGCTAAAAGGATAAGGGCATCCATAGTTCCTTTCTGATCTATCATCCCAGTTGTATATACTTAGCCACCCTATGAACAACTACCTCATAATTGATAGGACTATGTGGTTCTGCCTTTCTGAAGGCATCTACCAGTCAGCCCCACCTATTCCTAATTCTTGAAAAAGCTCTTTGCTGTGTGAAATTTGGGAGTGTCTAGCAATCTCTATAAACCTTTTCTCTTTCTGCAAACACTTTAGCCCTGATTTCTAGTTTTGGCTTCCCATAGGTTAATCTAAACCAATCTCTTAAAAGATCATCAGGCTTATGCGATTCAGCCCGTAGTGGCAAAGGTTCAGACTTTTCAAGATCCCTGTAGGCATTTAACTACTGGTCATAGTTTGTCTCATTGTGCATCCAAGAAATTAAAGCCCTAAGGTGAACATCTCCTATGTAAAGCAGAGGATTCCACTCTGTTTCATGTGGAATTATAAAATTATGCAAATAGAGTTCACACAATAAATTCTTCTGCCATGTGGGCAGAGTCTGATACACATTATAGAAATTTTGAGCAGTTTTAAATTCATAGTCAATATCCTTGATTGTCATCATTAATTGAAATAACAGAAATTGTTCCTTAAGATAAATAGAATACACCCTTGGCGGTGATCTACAGGTCATCACTTGGCTAGTTATCTTTAGAGCCTTATTCATCTTTTGTTTCTATTTTTCAAGTTGTTCCTTGAGGGATTCAATTTCCTTGTCTTTATCAGATATTACTTTCTGCATTTGGTCTCTCTCTTGTTTCCACAAGGTCTTTTAAAAGATGAAATGATTATACAAACCAAATAATATAGATTGAATTGTAGATGGAGGAAATTCTTGAGCCATGGTTTTCTTCTTTTGCTCCTTAGCAACTTGTTGGAAATAATGGGTGTACCAGGAGGATTTATAAGGTATAATAGAAACATTAGTGTATACAGGGACTAGTGGAAAAGTAGGTTGAACACTTTTAGGGGCATTTTCTGGAACTACAACAGGATTTGGCTCACACATTTCTTGATCACCCTATGGTATTTCACTGTCAGGCTTATTTTCACACGCCTCCACATTTTGGGGTTCCAACTGTATGGGAGAGTCATCTGGAATATTCTTGACCTACTATTCTATATGAGGTTTTGAGACTTGACCTCGCATGTGAGGGCTTAGACGTACAGGAACCTCTTTAACCTCTGCTATTTTGTGGGCTTGTTTTGGTCTAGATGGTACTAGGGTAGATGCTACAGGATTAGTTGCTACCGGAATAGACCTCTTTCTCTTTGTCACTTGAACAGTAGGGTTTTTGTCCTTCTTAAAACTAGGGCTTCCTTCATCAATCTTATGTTTGCCTTTATCTATGGTAGAGCTAGGTATATCACCTTCTAAAATAGGCTCAACAATTTTATTAGTAGGAGGTAATACCGGTTCTTTCTCTGTTTCAGTTGGATTCTGAGTAGGCCCCTCAATTTCTTCCTCATTCCCTAAATTTTGCTGGACAAGGTTGGCTTGAGGCTGCAAGGTTTTGAACTCAAAAAATTATGCCCATGATATAGGGGAAGAATCCTGAAGAGACCTTTCAACTAAAAGTTTAACTAGGGCATGATGAGAAATAGAGTTTTCACTTCCTTTTTGTGTTTTCTCAGCACTTATACACAACATATTGTAAAGGAAATTTGGAACATTAACTTGAATGTTATGCCTTACATAACTGAGCAGCTTAAAATGATGAGCGTGTAAGTTTGAAAATCTGCCTTTGCAGGTCAAATACCTGATGATATGGTTTGCCAATTCTGCACACGGCACTGGAAGAGAGAGTCTCTTACACCCTTGCTTTGAGATTTCCAATGGAGGGTCACCCGACTGAGAAAACTGTGCTCACAACAACCTGGCATCATGTTCATTTGGGTAATGCTCTCCACTAATTGGTAGTCCTACGACTTCTGCTATTTGCTCCTCAGTAGCAACCACTTTCAATCCCTATACTGTGGCTTCTCCTTCATCAAATTTCCTCATAAAATCTGTTGCTACTTCATCATTGTATTCTATTAACTGTAGGAAGTAGCCAAGCCATCCATAGGTGTTGAAAGTATGGACTACTTCCACATCTGCTAGTAGAGTACCATGGTTAACCAACTCGTGTCTCTGCAATTAACCTCCCATCCTCAAAATGCCTAGTTTTAAATTTCTCTATTTCCACCACCCTGATAACACTTTGCAAATACCTTCTTCTCAGAATTCAAAATGATTTTTCTAAGAAATGTCGATACCACATTCTCTTAACACAGCTCCATTATGTTTGGCATGCAAAATAATTATGAAGGACATCAATGTTTTAACTGGGAGTGTTCTTTGCATAAATGATAGTCCTTTTAAGTCATGTCAAACTGAGGAGATCTTTCCCAAAATTGAAATGATAAGGTACGACAGATAAAATAAAGATTTAAAAATTAAAATAGACCGCAGCCAAAGTACAACATATAATGTGGACATGACTAGGGTGACGTGGAGATGACATTTGGAAATAAATACACTTTCCCTTGCCCCCCACAAAATTTTGAAAAGTGTCCACACTTAAAATTTTTTGCATAGGATTGGGAAACTGGCTTTAGGCTTATACTATACATTTAATGCAGTATTATATATAATTATTGAAACCTATGTGCTAAAAATGAAAAGAAAGTAAAAATGTGTACCTCAAACTATTAAATTGTGCACCTGCATGCAAGTTGATGAGTTGGCAAAGTTTGGTGATCACTGAAAAGGTGTTGGCAGCAGGTTTTATTGAAAGCATTAAAAATAGAATTTGTGGGTAATGTGGAGGGTGAGTGGATGGTAGACAAAGGAATGAGATGAATTGATAAGAAGAAAATTAAAAGTGAGTGAAAGAATGGACCTCATATGGAACAAGGTTTTATTATGTGTTGTGCATCAAAGGCTTGCTATGGTTTGGCTGCAGGAAGAAGGCGTGCACGTTCCGCTGCAGGAACTGTGTCCATTAGAGTTGGTAAATTTCTTGGTTGGAACTGCTGCAGGAACTCATCCTTGGTCTATGGTTTATGATAGAGTCACAATCGGTGGCCATTTACAAGCAGCTTGAACTGGACTGGATCAATGGTTGTCAACTGAATGGCTCCATTATCGAATACATGCTGAATTTCATAAGGCCCTAGCCACCGAGTCTACAATTTTCCTAGTGTCTCCTTGTATCAAGAATCATATAGTAGAGACCAATCTCCTACTTGGAATTGTTTATTCCTGATATGTGCATCATGCCATTTCTTTCATTGTTTCTGGATGATCTCTGTTCTTTCCAAAGTCATCTTTCTCATCTCATCTAGTGAGTTCAAGTGGAGAAGTCTCTCTTCTTGTGCTGCAGGAAGGTTGATGTTTAATTTTAGAGCAGTGCGTAATGTTTTATGTTTAAATTCAATGGGCAACATTACTACTTTTCCATACACAAGTTCAAATGGGGTAAATCCAGTTGTTGTCTTCCATGTTGTTCTATAACCCCAAATGACTTCAGTTAGTTTGCTGCTCCAATCCCTTCTATGTAGTTGCACTGTCTTGGTTAGAATAGCTTCGATTTCCTTGTTGGTGACTTCTACTTGCCCATTTGCCTGAGGGTGATAAGGACTAAATTTCTGGTGCCTTATGCTGTATTCTTTCATAAGTTCAGTTATCAAATTTGATGTGAACTGAGCTCCTTGATATGTGACAAGTTCTCTGGGAACTCCATAGTGTGTGAATATTTCTTCATATAAGAATTTAGCTACTTTCTCATCTCTTGCATTTTTCATCGCCCTGACTTCAACCCATTTTGTTAAATAATCCATACATACTAAGATGTAGGATTTACCATTTGATGGTGGGTCAATTGGGCCTATGAAGTCCATACCCCACTTGTCAAAGGGTGTTACAATAACCTATGGATTGAGTGGCATCTCATCTAATCTTGTTGGCCGAACCATTCTCTGGCACTTGTCACACTTAGTGGTATAAGTTGCTACATCCTTGTGTAGTGTTGGCCAGTAATATCCAGTGGTAAGTATCTTTAATGCTATTCTTTTTCCTGCAAAATGGCCTCCACATGGTTCATCATGACATGCATGTAGTATGTCATATATTTCATCTTCCTTGACACATCTCCTCATGATTTGATCTGGTCCAGTATAGAAGAGATTGTTATCAATCCATGAATATTGAAAACTTTTCTCTGCAAGCTTCTTCTTGTCTTTTTGGGAGAAGTGTGGTGGCATTTTGTTTGCAGCAAGATAATTTTCTATATCTGCATTCCATCGTGTATGGGTTGCTATATGGAATAAATGCTCATCTGGAAATGTATCCTCAATTGGAATTAGATCTTCATCAACAAGTTGAAGTCTGGACAAATAGTCAGCAACTACATTGGCCTTTCCTAGCTTATCAACAATGGTAATATCAAACTCCTGCAATAACAATAGCCATCTTGCCAATTGGCCAGTTACAATAGGTTTGTTCATCAAGTACTTTATAGCTGAGCGGTCAGTATGAACAAAAATAGGATAGCCAGTTACATAGTGTCTGAATTTATTCAATGCATAAACTATAGCTAAAAGTTCCTTCTCAGTTACTGTGTACTTTAGTTCAGGACCATGGAGACTTTTGCTAATATAATAGATTGCATATTCAAGGTTAGCAAGCTCTTGTCCTAATACAACACCTACAACATAGTTTGATGCATCAGTATGGATATGGAATGGAATAGACCAATCTAGTCCTTTAAGAACTGGTGCTGTGGTGAGGAGTTTCTTGAGCTGTAGGAAGGATTCATTACATGGTGGTGTCCAAATGAACTCAGCTTCTTTAGTCAGCAGTGTATATAAAGGACTAGCTATTTGACTAAAATTTTGAATGAAATGCCTATAATAGCCAACATGACCTAAAAAATATCTTACATCCTTTGGTTTAGTAGGTATGGGCAATGTTAGGATTACCTCTATCTTGGCTAGGTCCACTTGTATTCAATGCTGCTGATATAAAATGACCAAGCACTACTCCTTCCTGCATGAGCATGAAACATTTCTCAATATTAAGTGATAGGTTATGTTCTTTGCATCAGATAAGAACCTTTTCAAGATTTTTCAAAGCCTCCTCAAAGGTTACTCCAAATGTTGTAAAATCATCCATGTATATTTCCATACAGTCATGTGAGATGTCAGCAAAAATACTTATTACAGCTCGTTGAAATGTTGCTGGGGCATTACACAGGCCAAATGGCAATATAGAATATGCAAAAGTACCCCATAGGCATGTAAATGTAGTTTTATCCTAATCCTCTATAGCTATACTTATCTGATTATAACCACTGTATCCATCAAGAAAAGAAAAATATTTCTTACCAGCCAGAGTATCCAGAACTTGATCAATAAATGGTAAAGGAAAATGATCCTTCTTTGTTGCCTTATTAAATTCTTTGTAATCTACACAAATCCACCATTTCCCTCCCTTTTTAGGTACTATAACCAGAGGTGAGACCCACTGTCTATCAGATATGGGGTATATGAAACCAGCATCAAGCAATTTTTGTAGTTCAGTTTTAACTATTTCCCTGAGTGCTGGATTAATCCGCCTTTGGGGTTGATGGAGTGGCAGACACCCTTCATTGATATATATTCTATGAGTGCATAATGTGAGGCTTAATCCTTTCATATCTCCATAATCCCATGCAAAAGCCTTTTCATATTTTTGGAGAAGTTTTGTTAACTGTTCCAGCTGTTTGGGAGGTAGTTTGTTATTGACATGGAGATTATGACCTTTTGACAACTCAACAGTAGTTGTGAGATTAACCATAGAAACTTTAGAGATGGGACTTGTATGTAGTTCACATTGTAAAAGCTGATGGATAATATCTAGTTCCTTAGGCAGAAAACAATTCTCAATATGTTTCTCATATGTAATTAGTTCCAACACAGAGCTATCAGATATATCCTTTTCTACCACACAAGTATTATTAAGAATACTCTAAATTACTAAATCTTCCTCCTGCAGCTTGAGAAAGGACTGTCTATGTAACATCATAAGCTATACTACAAATTTTAACTCTTCCTCTCCATATCCTAAATCTGGCCATACAGGTGTGCTTAAATCTAGTTGGGGTTGTGCTGGAGGATACATGAAAAATTTCTTTGTTGCTTGTCCATCTGATATGGTCATATTTCCTAACCTACAACTTATATTTGCATCAATTGTAGCTAACCATGGTCATCCTAAAATGACAGGATAACCAGCTAAGTTGACTTTTGGAGATAGAATCATAAAATTTGCAGGGTACTCTAGAGAATCTAGGGCTACTACTATGTCTTCTATCATTCCATCAGGAGTGACAGGAGAACTATCAGCAAGTTGTAGAATTGTTGGGGTAGCCTGTATTCCTTCTATGTTCAACTTTTTCATAGTATCCTTGGTCATTACATTTATAGCAGCACCAAGATCAATCAACGCATTTTTGACTGACTGACCATTTATAATCACATTCACAACTGGACTTCCTGGATCAGAATATTTAGGAATAACCAATTTTTCTAACATAATGTCAGCCAATTGTCCTATTACACGGACTGTGGTTGGGTCCTTTTTCTTCCTCCTAGGCTTTTTAAGACAGGCTTCTCTGATTTCTTTGCCATAAAGAGGAACATCTTTAATAGCTTGGAACAAAGGAATTTGGACATGCATGTTCTTCAATTGGTCAATAATGTCAAAGGATTGCTCCTTTGTTTGTGTAGGTTTACTTTGTATAAGCTTTTGTGGAAAAGGAGGTTCAACTAAAGTTTGAGTTTGAACTATACTAGTTACATTTGCTGGGTCAACCATTTGTGGTAGAGAAGTTGCTGGTGCTGATGTTGCAGGAGGATTTGGTATTTCAGTTATTAAAGGTAGTTCAAGTGCTGGTAAGGTTGTACCAGATCTCAAATGTATATTTGCAACATTTAGAGCATAAGCAGGATACTGCTGAGCATCAGCATCATACATTGGTTGTTGTGGATGTTGGTTACTTGGATTTGGCTGAGGTTGTGCAAGCAACTAAGTCTATTTTTGAGGTCCATAATTTGTAGGAGGTGGCATTGTTGCAGGTGTATTTGCTGGAGGTGGTAAAGGTGGGTATCCAATATTGTTAGACCATTGCTGAGGTCCCCTCCATTGGTTTGTAGACTATCAATTCCCTTGGGGTGGTTGCCATTGGTTTTGGAACTGTGGAGGATACCATTGACTTTGTGGATTATTTTTCCAAGCATTGTTCCAACTAGGTTGATTATATTGTGGAGGACCTTGGACACTACGGTTTTTCCATTGATTACTATATGGATTTGAATTTTGTAAAGGGTGTTGTGGCATACCTTGACATAGGGCCCATGGATGACATTGAGCAACAAAGAATACTTGCTTGTCTTCTCCTTCTATCTTTAGGTACTCAGTTGGCAGATGTTGGTTTTCCACATTAGCGACCAATTTGTAATGACAATCTTTCTTCTGATTCCGACAATGTGGACAGTATTTAGCTAACCGCTCCTTAGCTTCTGCATGTTTCTTCTTGGAAGCCATTGTATCCAAATGTGTGGTGACATCATTGATGATGTCCTCTTTGAAATCAGACAACAAATTTGAAATTTCCATCTTTGAAATACCAGAGCCACTTCTTTTGGCTATTACTGAGCGAAATCCCCTTCCTTTCTTTACTGCTGACCTAGAGTAGTTTTGGCAAATCTTCTGAAGGTCATCCCATGAAGATTGGGATATATCTCCTCTTGCCATCAAATCCAATGCTTCAAGACAGTTCTCATTTACTCCTCTAAGAAAAATCAGCTTCTGGGACTCCTCCTGCAGGGTGTGTTGTGGGTTCTTTTGTAAGTTGAATAGGAAGCGAGATATATAATCTTCTAATGTTTCATCTTCCCGTTGTGACATTCTAAAAATGTCATCACCTTTTGAATCATTTCCCCTACAATATTCCTTATACTTGGTAAGAAACAAGCATCTCATATCATCCCAATTTGCTACTGCATTTGCCCCCAAGCCCATAAACCATTTTAAAGTTGACTCTTTTAGTGCGGCTGGGAATAATTTTAGCTTGTGACTGTCATTATTATAGTCAAAGCTCCAACATAGGATATCAAATTCAAATAGGAAAGTATCAGGATCCTCTCTAATGAGACCATAAAACTTTGGTAATGTTGATGCAGGTATATTTTTGAGATTGGGATTATTGACAAGACTTGGTATTGGAAATGGAAATGTGGGAGCTGCCATAGCTGGAGTTATGGGATATTGAAACTGTGGCTGAAAATTGGTAATTGTTGGAGGATTCTGAATAGCAGGTGGTCCTAGAGTGGAGTTAGTATGGAAGCTGGCCAATATTTCCTCAAATGGATGGAGGTTAAATGCTTTTTGGATGTCTTCTTCTACTAAAGATGATGATGCAGTAAACTCTGGGCTTGCGTCTAGAAATGGTAGTTCAGGTTCTTCAAATTCTTCTTTTGCTTTCACAGGCTCCTTAGGAAGGAATCTACCATGGACATCTCTCCTTCTTTGATGCATGCAAGACATTGGTGACTTGTTAATCAAGATCACAACTTTGTAGTTCCTAACTAACAAACTAATCTAAAAAATAAATGACTCATGAAGGTTCCTAGCTTGACACCATCCTTGGCAGCAGTGCCAAAAATGTATGGTTTCACAATAGATGAAGATAATCAGACCATTTTTTCTCCTTCAAAGATAATATATCTATTCTAAAGATTATCTATTCCATCATGAAATACACTTGAATTGTCAACCCAGGGATGTAGGACTTGAAATGGGCCAGCATAGTTTGTGCACTAAGTTCCTTTAGGAGTCATAACACCTATGCTGTAGGAAAGTAAAAATGCATTGGAAGAATCTATGTTGCTACTACAGAATAGTAAACACACCTTGGCTAACAATAGATAATTGTAGGAAGCTTCAAGAATGAATTTAAACTAATTAACAACTCAGAACATCCACTATGATCATTTTCTGCAAGTGCTACAGGAACTTCACAGTAACAATGCTGCAGGACTAATATAGTAAATCTATCTGAAAATAGGAAACTGAAGGAAATGAATCTATTCTACCTAAATTTATTCCACCTCCCAAGTGGGCCCCCTTGGTCAGTTTCAATTAACTAAGAACACAACAAATGCTTCAAAATCCCTCTTCCATTAAAATCCTTCTTTGATTACATAGAAACTGAACAATCTATGAAGAACATGAAAGTAACTTTTGAGTCTAAATCAACAGTATCTATTTTCTCATTAGATTTTTAGGATAATCCAAGATCTGATATATATAGGATTGGATTCTTATTAAAAACATTCATAAAATTCTTAAGCAAACATCACCAAAAAAGAAGGTGGAAGAACAACCATGACATAACACATTTACTGCCAAGCAACAGAATAATAACTTGCAAGAAATATAGCAAGTTGTATCCCCTATATTCTCTGGAACTCCTTTGCAGGCAGGACTTATTCAATAGAACTGAACTATGCTTTCTCTACCATGATCGGTCTTCATTGTCTTCTTCCTTGAATGCAGTAATCACCACTCCTTGCATCGCTCCTCATTTTCCTAAAAAGTTAGCAACATTCGGAATATACATGCAAGATAACATTCCTACTTTTACTCAAATATTAGAGCATAGCTTAAACCAATTATATGAAATACTGCATTCTATGTATAGTATTAAGCAAAACATGTCATACACACTACCCATAGGTTTAGTAGGTTCTAGCTATTTCTGGCATAAGTTCACAAGATAATTACAACAAGTGTTTAGGAATGTTTTATCAAAGCACAAAGAGTGTGTCCACATTATAAAAACTTATATTAAAATCAAGACATTAATATGCCTCATCACTTAGTTTGATAGACTCTTGTATAAGTTTACTTGTTTGGTTAGAGTTTAGGGTGTTAGTTTTAGTAGAAGAAAGAAGATAGTAGAATAGAGATTGTTGGCAGATCCTCACATGTTTGAGGACTTCTGTAATTCATTGTAATATCTAGCCCTAACTGGGAAGGCCTTATAGCCTGACATATATGAATCTATTTGATGAAAGTTAATGAAAGATCTTGCTTTCTCTCTCTCACTATGTTTTGTGTGCTTCTATGTGTTGTTGAGCAGGCTGGATCATTAGGGTGTGCCATTGTTTGGCCCCTTCTGACCCTGCCCTTGCATTAGGTATTTAAGATTTTTCCCACATGTGAGGGTGGTAAGAGCCTAAGAAAACACTAAGTTTGGTTTCAGTCACCTTGAGATAGAAGTTTTCATGACACTACAAAATGTTGTCATGACAACAATTTTTCAATTTTTGCAATTTTGCAATCTTGCTTTGCAATTTAGGTTACTTCCTTCTGCCAAGACTAATCTAGGTTCTATACCTCCCCAACTCCCTAACACTTTGATCAAGGTCACAAAAAGGTGCTTCCTTATTTCCTAAGGACCTTCACTATGTCCTTTCTTGGAGCATCACACTCCTACTTCCCTGGAGTACCTACCAATCTCTGAACATTCCTTCTCTTCTCATGCTCCTTAAATAGCTTTAACATCCAAAAAAAGTGTAAAATATTGCAAGGGAATGGAGGTGATGAAAATATGTCAATAGTGAATTCTTGATTCAATTCATCAAGTTCTCTAGTCTACTTCCTTACCGATCTCCAAATTTGGTCTCTTGGGCCTTGTAGCCCTTTAGCCCCTATTAAGTCTCCTAATTCAGGTTTTTAGAATTTCTAGCTCATTCACCCAAAAGGATTCCCCCAAAAAATTATGTATTCCTTCTTCCCTTAGTTATGCCCAAGATATTTTTTGGGTCTTAGGTTTCCACACTTTCGTACAGTACCATGTCCAACCAGTGAGGATTTTTGGAGGGTTTTAGGGTCTTCCTGGTCTTCTCCGATCAAAGTAATGAATGGGTAGAAAAATGGAATGAGTTGACACTCAAATATTTTCCAAAGATCTTTATGGAAACAATTCAAATTTCCAAAGTCTCAAATCCTACTTTTCTAATCATACCTGCAAGTTACATCTCTTTTCCCATCCTTGTTCCTAGTTGGGCATAGCTCTGGCTCACCTAGGGAAAGGTCTAAAAAATAGAAGATATCATTTCTAACACTCTTCCTTGGCTATGTATACTTTAAATTGGCTTCACTACCATGTCTTAGTAATCCATGATGATTTTCACAATGGGATTTTATGGGGAAGGCATGTTTGCACAATTTATTACATATAGACTAGTAAACTAGCTTAAAACAAAAGATTTAAAATAGGAAAGAAAAATTATTTTCATAACCCTTACTTCTACAAAATGTAAGTAGATGCTCAAAAAAAACTATAAATGATAACAATAATCTTCCTTCAATCCATTAATAATTCTCTTCACAAACTACAATGCAAACTGTGACAGGATTAAGACACTGTCCACACAAATCAGAACAATAAAACTTAAATGTTAAAAATCCCAACCTCAAGATTTGAGATTTTTAGGGTATTTAAGATTTTTCCCATGCGTGATAGTGGTTAGGGCCTAAGGAAACCCTAAGTTTGGTTTTGGTCACCTTGAGACAAAAATTTTCATGACAACACAAAATGTTGTCATGACAATAATTTTGCAACTTTTGCAATTTTGCATTCTTGCTTTGCAAATTTTCTTTCTTGCTTGGCTCACACACACCTAACCATGTAAGAAGATATTCTAGCCTCTCCAATCCTTATTTTGGCTCAAAAAATTTCCTCATAACATGCTTGAGGCCTTTTGGCACTTCTAACTCCACCCTTCAGTTTAGGACTAAAAGTAGCTCCTAGGACTAGGCATAGTTCCTAGGTACACCTTACCCCTTGACGAACTCTACTAACCCTTATTGAAACTAAAACATCTAGAAAACCTCCTATATCACTTAGGAATCATAAGGAATCCTTAGCAACTCTTGATCTGGTTAGGATCGGTACAAGCCAAAATGAACTAGGACTTAGCCCAAATCCTAGGTGCTCCTACACAATACTTCCCAACAAAAGAAGTCAAGTCATCCTGACTTGATCAAGTTAGGATTGATGCCCAACTTGGATAACTCTATTTCTGGCACCCATGTACCCTCAACATATTCTTTCCCCTATCATTTTACTAGATTTTCCATGTAGATATTGTGCCTGGTCTTCTTCGCCGCTCTTGAACTGATAATATTTTTAGCTTGTGGTGTTGGTGTAATTGGAAAACTTAGATTTTTTACCTCTGAAACCACATCTTCTTGCTTTGTTTTGTAACTAGAATGGGTCCTTTAGATAGTACCAAGTCTACCACTTTAAAGACTGGTGAGAGCCCAAATTTCATGGGGTAAATCATCCTTGTAGGCATTGTTGCCATACTTTGCTAAGATGGTACAAGGTCCAAGTCTCTTCATCTGAAGCTTGTGTGGTACCCACTTCTATAATCTTTCCTTGTTGAGGTTAACCATGACTAGGTCCCCAACTTGGAATTGAATGTCTCTTCTCCTTTCATCCACCTTCTATTTGATCTTGTTGGTGTTCTCTATGAGAGCTTGTTTGACTGCATCATGGACTTCCTTCATTGACTGACTGAAATCTTCAGCATAACCACTTTTAGGAGTCTTATCTCCAAAATATCTAAGTTCATAGATACCTCTCAGATGTATCCCATAGACCACTTCAAAAGGGCTTTTACCTATGGTTCTATTGATGGTATCATTGTAGGAAAATTCTTCTTGGGAAATGATGTGGTCCCATGTCTGCCCATATTCCTTAGTAAGGCACCTTAGGAGATTACCTAGACTCCTATTTAGAACCTTATTTTGACCATCTATTTGAGGATGGTAGGAAGACCCAAATGAGAGGTTGGTTCCTAGCTTCTTCCATAAGGTCTTCTAGAAATGAATCATAAATTTGGAGTCTCTATTTGATACTATGTTGAGTGGGAGACCATGAATCCTAACTGACTCCTTGAAAAAGAGATTGGAAATGTGGCAAGCATCATGTGTAGTTTTGCATGACACAAAGTGGGCCATTTTTATAAATCTATCCACAATGACATAGATATTGTCATAGCCTTGCTTGGTCTTAGGGAGTCCAACCACAAAGTCCATGCTGAGACACTCCCATGGTCTACTTGGGATTGGAAGGGGTTGATACAACCCTACATTTCTTAATGTTCCCTTAGCCTTCTAACATACCATACAAGTCTCCACATATCTTTTGATTTCCTGATTCATCTTAAGCTAGTAATTGTACCTCTAGACTAATTCTAAGGTCTTACAAACCCCAAAGTGTCCACTAAGTGACCCATTGTGCTTCTCTTGTATGAGGTTCTCTCTCATTGAACCTTTTGTAACACATAGTTTCCCTCCCCTAAACAAAAGACCATCTTGAAGTGTGTAATCAAAGAATTCACTATGGAAATGGTTCTAATAGTCTTTGCATACCTTATAGATAGTTGAGAAGTCTTCATCTTCTGGGTATAAGTCCTTAAAAATTTCTATCCCTATACTTCTCAATTTGACTTCTTGAACTATCAAGAGTCTCCTTCTTAAAACATCTACTACCTTTTTTTTTTGTCCCTTTTTAATGCTTGATGGAAAAGGTGTGGGCTTGAATACTCTCAACCCACTTCATGTGCTTATGACTAAGCTTTTCTTGTGAGTTTAGGAAGCTTAGTACTTGGTTGTCTATATAGACCACAAACTCCTTGGGGGATGAGGTAGTGCCTCCATTTCTTTAGAGCTTGGACTAAGGAATATAGATCCAAGTCATAGGAAGAATACTTCATCTTTCTATCATTGAGCTTCCCACAGTGAAAAGAAATTGGCCTTCCCTCTTGACCATGGACTACTCCAATGGCTACATTGTTGGCATCACATTCAACTATGAAGAGATTCTCAAAATGAGGAAAAACTAAGATTGGTTGTGTGGCAATTCTGTGTTTTAAGGTCTCAAACCCCTTGTTTTCTTGTTCATTCCATTGAAATTTAGTCTTCATTCCACCCTTTATGGTGTCTAGCATTGGTGCACATAGCTCACTAAACTATTTGATGAATTTTCTATAAAATTATGCCAACCCATGAAAAATTTGTACCTCTATGGCAGATATAGGAGTGGACCAGTTTGTTATTGCTTCCACTTTGTCAACATCCAGTTTTAGGTTACCTTGTGATATGACAAAACCAAGCTACACTAGTTCATGTTTCATAAATTCACACTTGTCCAAATTTATGGTTAGTTTCTCTCCATGCAACTTTTCTAAAACATTTTTCAAGTGCTCAACATGAGATGCCCTATCCTTTCTAAAAATCAAGATGTCATCTAGGTATACCACAACATACTTACCAATGAAGTCCTTTAACACTTCATTCATTAACATTATAAAGGTGCTAGGTGCATTTGACAACCCAAAGGGCATGACTAACCACTCATAAAGATGTTTTGTGGTTTTGAAGGTTGTTTTCCACTCATCCCCCTCATGGATCCTAATTTGGTGATACCCACTTTTTAGGTCAATCTTTGAAAAATACTTGGCTTCCCCTAGGTAGACCATTAGGTCCTCTATCCAAGGGATGGGAAACCTATACCTTATGGTGATTCTATTTATGGCTCTAGAATCAATACACAACCTCCAAGTACCTCCTTTCTTTGGGGCTAAAATAGTAAGAATAGCACAAGGACTAATGATTTTCCTAATTAGGCCTTGGTCAAGTAACTCTTGTATTTGCTTGGCAATTTCCTCATTCTGCCATGGGGTCATTTTATAGTCTGCCTTGTTGGGTAGTGAGGCTCTGAGAATGAAATCAATCTAATGGCTAATAACTCTTCTAGGGGGTAAGGTGGCAGGTTGCGCCTTACTAACAATCTCCTTGTAATGATTTTGGAGTTCCTGCACTTATTTTGGTAGGTCCATCTATTTGTCCACCTTGTCTCCCTTAGGCTTCAAGACCAAAGAAAACCCCACTCCTTCTCCTTCCTCTAGAGTATTCATAAATTATTTTTCCCCAACCAAAAGTACATTTGGTACTACTGTCTTAGCTTCTCCTTCTTCTAGCAGTGATTGAATCTTGTATGTGACTCCTTCCTTCTTAAAAGAATAGGCATTCTTGTGCCCATCATTAATGGCCTATCTATCAAACTTCTATGGTCTTCCTAGTAGAAGTCCACCCAAGCATACTCATTCACTAGCACATGTTGACCCTTGTTCAACCAAGTGACCTTATAAGGATTTGTATGTGGTATCTTTGGAAAACTCATCTTGTTAACTACCTCCATTGAAACTATATTATCTGTGGAACCTGAATCCACTATCACCTTGTAAAATTTTCCTAAGATATTGAATTTGACCCTAAATAAAGCTCTCCTTTGGCTTGGATCTTCTCTGATTGGTTCCTTGATGAGGGTCCTCCTTATCATGAGGTTGTCTCCTTCCTTGGAATCCAATGCTACTTCTACTATCTTATTACTTGAGGTTTCTTCCTAAACATAATTCAGCCTTCTCTCACCATCTTGAGATGTGGAGCTCTTCTCTAGACACCTATATGCTAGATGCCCTAAAAGTTGACAGTTGTAACATTTCATGGAAGAAAAGTATGAACCTCTTCCTAGTCCACTTGATCTCCCCCTTGAGCTTTTGTTTGATTTTCTACCTCTATTATATCCACCTCTATTTCTACTTGTCTCACCTTGGTGTTCTATGAATTTAGACTCACCTTGAGGTCTTTTTTATGAGCTTCTTCCCCCAAAAATTCCTCTATGACCTTTGTTATCTCTTCCTCTACCTCTACATCGGCTTCTTTTGTCATGTTTCTTCTTAATATTCTCTTCTACCTTGAGAGAAAGATGATAGCATTGGTGTACTATTCTTGGACTTAAGAGGCTTAGTTCCTCTTGAATACTCCACTTCAACATGTTTAGGTATCTTGCCACTTTGAGGCTTTCGTCTTCCATCACATGTGACCTCAAACATAGCTTTTGAAATTCTTTGGTATAGGTACTACCTTCTAGCTCCTTCTACCTCAAATTTTTCCTTTTCTTATGGAGTTGCACCTCATAATCTTCAGGGAGGTAATTCTCCTTCACCTTAGCAAGCATTCCTCTCCAAGTAGCAATGGGAAGCCTACCTTCTTTTTCTCTTTCACTCTGCACAAATTTCCACCAAGTGAGAGTTGGTCCCCTCATTCTTGATTTGGCTACATTAACTTTATGAGCTTCACTTATGTTTTCACATTCAAAATGATTCTCCATTTCCTCTATCCATTCAATTACTAGCTTTGTCTCCATCTTCCCATTGGATAATCGAATTCCCTTGAAGTACTTTCCACTCATGGACCTTAATTCCCTCAAGAAAGGTTCCTCTCTACTCTTAGGGTCAGGTTCTTGGATTTCATCTTCCTCATCCTCTTCTTTTCCCCTATCATTCACTTCCCTAATTCTCTCATTGACTTCTTTTGTCTTGTCTTTCATTTCTCTAAGCTCCTTGGACATTTCTTCCATCTGCTCCTTTAAGAGTATGTTTTCCTCATCTTGATCATCTACTTTCTTGGCTAATTCCACATTAGTCACCATATTTTTTTCACCCATTGATTCAGTGGAATACAACATCCACTCTTACCTATCCCAGCTCTTTTTAGGCTCTAATACCAATATGATAGGGTTATCCTAGGGTTAATTCCTTCTATCAGGACCAATCTAGGTTCTCTACCTCCCCAACTCCCTAACACTCTCATCAAGGTCATAAAAAGGTTCCTCCTTGTTTCTTAAGGCCTTCACTATGTCCTTTGTGGGAGCATCACAATCCTACTTCCCTGGGGTACCTACCAATGTCTGAACATTCCTTCTCTTCTCATGCTCCTCAAATAGCTTTAACATCCAAAACAAGTGTAAAATATTGCAGGGTAATGGAGGTGATCAAAATCATGTCAATAGTGAGTTATTGATTCAATTCATCAAGTTCTCTGGTCTACTTCCTTACTGATCTCCAAATTTGTTCTCTTGGGCCTTGTAGCCCTTTAGCCCCTATTAGGTCTCCTAATCTAGGTTTTCAGACTTTCTAGCTCATTCACCCAAAAGGATTCCCCCAACCAATTATGGATTCCTTCTTCCCTTAGGTATACCTAATATATTTTGTGGGTCTTAGGTTTCCTCACTTTCGTACAATGCCCTATCCAACTAGTGAGGGTTTTCGGAGGGTTTTAGGGTATTCCTGGTCTTTTTTTATCAAAGTAATGAATGGGTTTCAAAATGGAATGGATTTTCCCTCAAATCTTCACCAAAGCTCTATATGGACACAATGCAAATTTACAAATTCTCAAATCCTACTATTCTAATCACCCCTACAAGTTACATCTTGTTTCCCATCCTTGTTCCTAGCTAGGCATAGCTTTGGCTCACCCAGGGAAAGGTCTAAAAAATAGAAGACCTAATTTATAAAACTCCTCCTTGGAAATGTATAGTGTAAATTGGCTTCACTTCCATTTCCCAACAAGCTATGATTATTTTCACGGTGGTATTTTATGGGGAAACCATGTTTGCACAGCTTGTTACATATAGGCCAGTAAACTGGCTTAAAACAAAAGATTTAAAATAGGAAAGAAAACTTATTTAAAGAGCCCCTACTTCTATAGAATGTAATTACACACTAAAAACAACCTATAAATGATAAAAATAATCTTCTTCTAATCCATTACTAAGTTTCTTCACAAACTACAATGCAAACTCTGACAGGACTGAGACACTGTCCACATAAATCAGAACAATAAAACTTAAATGTTAAAACTCCCTACCTTAGGATTCAAGATTTTGGGGGTATTGAAGAATTTTCCCATGTGTGAGGGTGGTTAGGGCCTAAGACAACCCTAATTTTGGCTTCAATCACCTTGAGACAGAAGTTGTCATGACAACAATTTTGTAACTTTTGTAATTTTGCATTCTTGCTTGGCTCACACACTCCTAACCATCTAGAATGATATTTTAGCCTCTCAAATCCTTATTTTGGCTCAAAACATTACCTCATAACATGATTTATTTCTTTTGGCACTTCTAACTCCACCCTTCAGTTTAGGACTAAAAGTAGCTCCTAGGACTAGGCATAGCTCTTAGGTACACCTTACCCCTTCACAAACTTTACTAACCCTTATTGAAATTAAAACATCTAGAAAACCTCCTATATCACTTAGGAATCATAAGGAATCCTTAGAAACTCTTGATCTAGCTAGGATCAATACAAGCCAAAATGAACTAGGACTTAGCCCAAATCCTAGGTGCTTCTGCACCAATCTTATGACCACATTGAGTGGCCCTTCATTTCAACTATGCTCAAGGCCTTAGGATTTGGTCCTCTATTTATAAATTTTGTTAAAATGCTCTTTTTTGATGCCTCTGCTTGTATTACCATTAATGGTCACCAATCAAAAACCTTTGGTTTGTTTAGATTAGGCAAGGTTTCCCTTTGGCTCCATCCCTTTATGTCCTTGTAGTAGAGGGCTTTGGATATTTTCTTGCCTCTTCCATTTTTGTCAATCAAGTTAGGGGGATTTCTCTTCTAGATTCATCTTCCCATCTATTTAATGGTCATTTTATAGATGACCCCTTCCTCACCTTGATTGAAAACCAAGAAAACATCCAGAATATGCTTCATTTTCTACATATTTTTCATTTGTCTTCTAGGTCAGCAATCCAATGGCACAAAATCCTTTTTATATAGACAATATTTATTACCAACCCCACATTGGATTCTTCAATTTTGTTGGAAATGGATTCAATGTGGGGAGGATTTTTTCTTTTGAGGCACCTCATTTTATTTTCAAGGCTCAACTGTTCAGCTTTGGAATCTTGTATTGGCCATGATTGAGAAGCTTTCCTACTGGATTACAAAAAATCTCTCTTTGGTAGGGAAGTTTTTGATATGCTCCGAAGTGCTTGCAGAAATCCATGTATATTATTCCTCTTGTTGGGATCCTTCAAAATATTCCTACAATAAACTTTCAAAGTTGTTGATTAATTTCCTTTGGGCCACATAAAAGGAAAAATATGGTTTTGATAGGGTTTCTTGGGATTATTTTTGCCTTCCTAGAGAATTAAGAGGTTTGGGACGTGTTTCCACCAAGAAACAACGGCTTTCCTTGTGTTTCAAATCAATGATTTGAGCCATTTATGGAAATGAATCTAGGAAGATTCTCCTCTGGCATTATATTTTATTAAATTTCCTACTTTACAGAATGGTTTGGAAGAGGATTAGCTTTCAAAACCTTTTGTTAATGACAAATGTAGTTCAAATTTAGGGATCATTTGTTGCTAAAAGTATTTGGCATGATTGGGAAGCTGCCAAGCCTTGGCTCTACTAGGATGGTGTTTGTTTTCATGATGGACTTTCCTTTATCTAGCATAATATTTGGTGGTCTCCGCTAATTCAAACTTGGGGCCTTCCTATAGCCCGTCTGTAGTACCTCTGTATTTTGCTTTCAATTTTTTAGATGCCATACTCTTTTAGGCCACTTTGCATGTGTGCATTTATGGATATTGTTTCAGTGATTGTGGACTTATCTGGATTATGTTTATGCTATGATGTTATGTGATTTCATACTTAGATGATTATGTTATTATGATGTGATGTTTCATGTTTTAGTTGGTTTATGATATACTTACCCCATACTAGCATGTGTATGGTGTTCATATGTATGTATCTGTATTATGTGTCTTTATGGTAGAGGGTGGAGGCGAAGTTACTCACTTTGTCGAGATCCACACGACTGACCGTACCCTATCATTTATTGTTATATGTTGTATGTACATGATTTTTTTTGTGATGACAGGTTTGCAGGTATAGGGCATCATCTTCCCTGAATTGGTAGGAGTGAGCGTGCCCATAAAATACTCACCTCAATGGTAAAGAGGGGAGATGATAGATGGACCCAAAACCCAATCCTTAGCCTATTTATCCTAATAGTTGGATAAAGTATCGATTGACTACCTTGCCCGAGTTTGGTCAGGTTGACCTAATTCGTGGATCCTGTCTTGTGAGTTTGTATGATGCATGAATGTTTCTGAAATATTGCCTTGATTTAATTGTTTGCTATGGTTATTTTAATTAATAATATAGTGGGTAAATAATGATTAGAGTGGTTCTTATGTCGTTGAATAATGATTAATTAATTAAAAATCAAATATGAGAATATTTGAATTTAATTAATTAATTGTGCTAAATTATGATTTAATATGTTTTTATTAAATTGTTGAAAAATTAGTGCATGATTTAATTATGTCATAATTATTAAATAATTTAAATGTGGAATTTTATATTACATGTGCTTTATTGATTTATGTGAAATTTGATTTCATATAGTAACTTGTAAATGGAATTCTATGTGAGTTGTGCATAAATAATACATTTTATAATTATTAATTGGTATTTTCCCTCAACTCAAAAAAAAGAGGAGTTTGATTAGGAGTTGTCTGGTGACTCATTAGGGTTTGCATGATAGGTGGATTTGATTTTCTATTTGGGGAAAGTTTTGCATTCATTTGAGGGGGAGAGGTTTTGTTGGAGTTGTCATTTTTGGAGAGAGAGCATCTTTGGAAAATTTGTGCTTTTTGTGTTCTTGTATTTTGGGTGTGTGATTGATTTTCTGGGTGATGTGTATTTGCACCTGGAATTGGAATTCTACAAAGCTATGATTCAGAGTTGGAGGATTGAGCTTTTACATTTTTAGATTTGGGAGATTCAGCATCCTACAGGCAATTCTACATCAAATTTATAGCATTGGATTGAGGTAGGGTTTTGATGAATTTATTAGTATTTTTGTTTGTAGAAATTAAGTAATATGCTTTGCCTATTGATTTAAAGACTAGATTAGTAATTCTGGTTAAGCTTTCATTGTTAGGATTTTAAAAGTTATTAGAAAGCTTTTTCAGTATTTTATTATTACTTGGCACAGTAGGGAAATGCTGGCAAAACTTTTGGAAACAATTCCATCTAAAACTCACAGAAAATAAGAAAATTAATTCTAGTATAGTAAAACTATAGAGAAGATAAATTTATTAAATGGGTTGTGAAGAAAAAATGTTTTTTGAGTGCAAAAATGAATTTTGGGCAAAAAAAATACCCCCCTCTGTGAAAATGACAGTAAGAAAATATTACACCAGTAATTTCTTTTTGGCATGCTTTGCTGTAAATTTTATTATTGTATTAGAATACAAATTTTACAAACAATAGAAGAGACAAAAAAATTAAATCCATGCAAAATTGCCTAATCTGGAAAATTTCAGACTTGTGTATTGGCTTTCCATTTTTGGAAAAACATGGAAAATGACATTCCATATAGAAAAGGATATTCCTTTGGAATCCCGAAATTAGTATT